>VWZX01009068.1:2163298-2318242 GCA_013399015.1 Galbula dea | reverse complement strand
CCTCAACACAGGAAGGACATGGACCTGCTGGAGCGGGTCCAAAGGAGGGCTACAAAAATGATCAGGGGGCTGGAACACCTCCCCTATGAGGATAGGCTGAGAGAGCTGGGATTGTTCAGCCTCGAGAAGACAAGGCTTTGGGGGGACCTAATAGTCACCTTCCAGTACCTGAAGGGGTCATATAGAAAGGCTGGGGAGAGGCTGTTTACAAAGGCCTGTAGTGATAGGACAAGGGGTAATGGATTTAAATTAGGGAAGAGTAGGTTTAGATTAGATATTAGGAAAAAGTTCCTTACCATGAGGGTAGTGGAACACTGGAACAGGTTGCCCAGGGAGGTGGTTGAGGCCCCATCCCTGGAGGTGTTCAAGGTGAGGCTGGACAGGGTGCTCAGCAACCTGATTTAGTTGAAGATGTGCCTACTCACTGTAGGGGTGTTGGACTAGATGACCTCTGAGGTCCCTTCCAACCCTGATAATTCTATGATTCTATGATTCTGTGATTCTATGAATATAAAAGGGGGTTCTGTTCAAGACCAAGAGTCCTGACATTTATTTGCCACTTAAAACCTGCTTGGCTCTAAGTGGGACTTGAGTGCTGGTTTATGTCCTGTGCATGGTCTGTGTGAACGGGGCCCATTAAAAACTCCTGTAAACTGGTAAGAGAAAAAGAATTGTTCTAGAGCTTCTCCTAACTCTGGGAAAGCACTCTGAATCTTCACTTATTCAGGGCTGCTGTTGTTAGTATTTATAATAAACTGATTGCTTTCACTGTGAATTTTATTTTTTCTGATGCAGCACGTTGCCTTATTTCCTGTAAATACAGCATAACCTGTTGTATTAACAAACTGGTCTTTGTAAAACAGACTGGTTAGCATTTGGCAAATAGCCACTTGTTAACAGATTTCACAAGAGCTCAGAGAAAGAAGAGAAAGTTTAAATAACTTTCCCATGGATTTACCCTTCAGGGCTGAATTGTTTTGCCTAAGTGGTTTAATACTGTCAAGAAATTTGCAGCCAGAGTAATGTTAGGCAACATTAGAACAATTTGAATAACCTTTTCCGTCAGATCATCTTCTCCATTTGAAAGCAGGCAGTGGAATCTGTTGTCTTAAAAAAAAAAAATCCTAAAAAAAATATTGCTTCTGCTTTGGTTTTCATTTCAGAAGTACATAATTTCTTGACACATTGTTACTGCTGAGTGAAGCTGCACTCTGGCCAAGAGAACCCCCTTTTTTCTATTTTGTGTGTAGCAAAGTGTTTTGGT
Organism: Galbula dea; assembly: GCA_013399015.1. Lineage (NCBI taxonomy): Eukaryota > Metazoa > Chordata > Aves > Piciformes > Galbulidae > Galbula > Galbula dea. The sequence continues at coordinate 2,316,978 of VWZX01009068.1, read as the reverse complement.
TGAAATGTTATGCTTTTTATCATCACTTCTGCCCATGGAAGCATGTGTCTGAATACTGTAGGCCTTGCAGAAATTTTCTTCATCACTTAGCCTCGTTTGTAGTCAATTCATGCTTTGCAAGGGCTGTCACTAGGTTTGCCACTTTTTTCTTCCTTTAAAACACATTTCCTATCTAAAATTAGAGATGTGCCCTAAAGTTTTGTGGATCTACAATGTTTTCAGAGTGACTAGACCTGAGGGGAACCTTCCTGAACCCCTGGGTACATTTGCATTGCACATGAAACAGGTCATAGCTTCTGTGAGAAGCTACAAACCATACCATACAGAGAGGAAAAACATTGATTTTTTTTTTTTCAGGCTTCAGTTTGTAAATCATTTAAATTCTCAAACAAGCATTCCTCTGTTTTGCACAGAACTTCCTGTTGCTGATGAGAGTACTGGGGTAAGGCTGGCACCCACCAGACTCCCAGGCTGCAATTTTTGTCAGTCTTGACATCCCTTGAAGTCACTGGTAGAGTGGTTTTAACTTCAGCAAGGTTTGGGCCAGGACAACCGAATTCCTGAAATCCCCTTTATATTTACCATACAGTTTCTCCCTCTTCTAAAGTTTTTTTGTAAAACACCCCTACTTTTTCGTGCTGCTGAAACAGGCTAGGTCTTGCCTGATGGCCTACGTAACAGAGAAGGAGGAAATCTCAAAGTGGCAGGACTCTCCAGCCTATGGACATGTTGGAGACCTGTGGGCAGTTTTAGCCCAGCTTCAGCTGAATCTGAGCCAATCGATTCGGGTTTCCTTGGGTAGGTTTGCCAAGTACCCCATCGATGTCTGTTACAGATGAGCCCACTCTGTTTCTTGCAGCTTTGTGCTTTGTTTTGCTCAGTTTACTGGACAGGCATGGCTTAGCATTTCACCAGGCTCTCTTTGGTTTTGCAGGTAGCTGTATCCAGCTGGGTGGCAGGTGGATCCAAGGGTTACCATGAAGTTTTCAGGAGCCCTGGAGAGCCAGAGGTTGTCCCTCCTTCTGGAGATGGCAATCTCTAGGGAAGCTCAAATGTGGAAAGCACATGTGCCAAAACTTCAGCCCAATCAGGTAATGTTTCATTTTCACATCAGTCATCTTAAAAAAGGCATGAGAGTATCCTCTGGTGTATTCTTACGTGAACAACTGAAGCTGTTGCATGAGGAATTACCTTCTGCTTGAGGACTGGGAAATTAGTCTCTGTGAAGTACGTGATGACTTTTTCATTTGAGGGACATACCTGCAGCCAGGGATACAGAACACACTGAGCATCATACAGTGTTAGATGTGTGCTATTGCTTATGAGAGCACATACGTATATTGTCTTAACTGAATTAATTTCACAAATTATGTGAATAATTAACAGACATTTCTAGTGGGCACCAACTCTGCAACAACTCATAAAAGCAGCTTCATTTTCTCAGACTGGGTTTCCTAATTACAGCATTGAAATGCTGGTTGCTTTCCACATGAAACAACATCTTCTCCCATGAACCCTTAGCTTAGCTGAGGCCTCCTTCTGAGACTGCATACTCACAGCAAAAGCCTGACTTTGCTGCCTTTTCCCATTGTGGGCCAGGTTCATCCGTAGTCTAATTCAGCCTAGTTCTGCAGTGTAGGCTGCAGCTCTGTCAGCTGAAGCCAGATAAGGATCTGGCTTGGTAAGGTAGTGTCTACTTTAGGAAGAACCCCACTAACGATAAGAAGAGTATTTATGGAGCAGGGTGCAAGCTTGTGTTGCAGGAAGCAGAGCTAGGTGCTGGCATCTTCCAGGGAAGAACGTTCTCATAGGACTGGAGGAGAATTCAGGATGGCACAGACTGCAGCAGGGGGTCCATAGTCCAACCTCCTGCTCACGGTCTGTAGAAGGGCAAGCTGGAGGTTCAACCAAGTCACTCACATTCTTGCCCACCCTGAAGTACGTTTACAGAGGAGGCATATGTCTAACATATGTGCTCAAAAATGCCTGTGAACTCCAAAAAGGTTTGTTTAAAACAAAATGTGGAACGTGAGGATGGTTGCCATAGTGTTTTGGGTACTTTGTTGTTGGGTTGGGCAGAAATAACCACACTAACGGACTCAGATCAGTGTTGCTGTTCTTGATTCATAGAACATGTTCATGTGATTATTTCAGCTGTTGTCAAAGGTAATCAGTGTGGTAAACAGGAATCTGCTGTTGTGCAGGAACAAGTATGGTTTTTAAGGGGCTTGGTATTAGTTTTGTTAATCCACATTTAGGTTTCCAGATAAATGACCTGGTTTGTCAGGGGTGTTGAGTATATTGTAGCTGTGGCTGACTGTGGGTACAGTTGAAGACTCTGGTTTATGGTAAACCAGACTGTTATTCCGTACTGGCAGTATTCCTGGAGTTAGTGATTATAATATAGGGATAAAAGATTACAGCATAATAAGATAGGCTGGAGACTCCGAGAGTGTAACCAAACCAGGTTCATGTGTGAAGATTTTCACAGGGACTAGGCACTTGCATCTTTGCCTTGGTGCAGTTGATTCTGGTGGCTCAGAAACTACCACCTGCATAGACAGTCTTCGGGGCAAAATCCCTCCCTTGCCGGATTGTGTAGTTGCTCTCTGAAGATGAGGTTCACCACCTGTGCCACTTTTATGTTGTCACTGCAGCAGGACTGGACTGACTTCAGCCCTGTCTGGTTTGAAGAGTAGCTGTCTTGCTGCCATGGACCTTGAGGGGGGCTTAACATCACTGCAGTTGGGGTTTGCAGCACCTCGGGAAGTGTTGTCCTCATTGTTGTAACTTGGGAAAGTTAGCAGGTCTCTGCTGAATGTGAAACTATGAGGCAGCTCTGCTGCTTGCTGTGGAAAGTCCGAGCAGGATCGTGTAGGGGAACAGCCTGATGGCTAAAGCCAGTGTCAAGTTGCTGCTTGACAGCAGAGTCTAAGGTCTGGAGTGGATGAATACCAAGTTTTTTCATTTAATGGGCGATTACGTCATGGTGATGAAGGATCCCTTCCCCTGCTTCTCCCTTGCATTTCAGCTATGTCATTGAGGTCCATGCTTGGGAGCATTTTCTTGGCCCTCTGTACTTGTCCTCTGGGGTTTCTACTTCTGGAATTTCCACCCTCAAACCTCTGTTGTCTTTGTAACCTTTTTCTTTATATTTTCCTATATGTCAGTTCAGACATTGACTATCAGCTAGAATGCCACAATATTAAATGTTTTCTGGCACTATATTAACTTAGATTGAAAACTCTGTGTACATATGTGTCAAACGTATGAAGGTTGGATTTAAAAGGGAATGTGAACACAGCTTTTTTTGTTCCTGGGGAAATCCTGACTGGCAATGCCATGGTGCAGCTGAAAACCCTAGATCTGTAGTCAAGTGTTTCTGTTCCTGCAGTCCGTGGAACCCGACTTTTCAAACTGTCATGTGTTCCTCCACTTCTGCAGCTTTTGTTCATGGACATTTTAGTGTGAATTATCCTATTTTATGTCATATCTGGAAGAAAGTCCCTAACACCTACTGCCTTTTCTGGAAACAGCTGCAGCAGCTTAAAACCTCACTGGTATGGAACTGGTATTTCCCATGACAGTCAGGAAATCTGCATCCTTCTGTGTATCAGATCTGGCAACTGAAGCAAGCTCCTGTAACTTTCCACTCCTTGCTACAAAGGTAGACTGACTACAGAAAGGGCTTTAATGAAGTCATCTGGTTTGCAAATGAAAACTGTGAGCGTGCCTACAAAAGTCTAACGATCAGATTGGATATAGCTCCATAGCTATTCTTCAGGAGTAAGCTTTCAGTTTCTGCTCTTTAGGAGACGTTTTTGGTTCTAATGTTTTAAAACCGGAACAAATTCAGTTTCCAAATATGTGTCACAGTTGAGATCTTTGAAAGGAAGAAAGAAACAGGAAGACTTTACATTTTTATTTCACACTGCAGATTGTGTTGGGGACTTTGGTCCTGATCACATAATGTATATGATTTTTTTCTGTTTTGTTTTTCCTTTTGGTCTGAAAACTCTCATTTCCTACTGGCATGCATATTTGTTTTGGATTCCCTCCTTTCAATGTAGGCTGCTGGCTCCGGGTATTTGCAGTAAATCAAAGCCAGATCTCACAGGGGCTTTTCAGCCTGAAAAAAATAGGTGGGTTGAATCTGGAACTCATCTAGTGCTTATGAATGTAGTTGGTCTTTTTCTTCTTTCTTCCCTTCTTTCTTTTTTCCCTCCTCTTGGTTTACACAGTATGCAGATGACATTCAGAAGTTTTCTCATGTCATTAAGGCTTGAGAAGTCAAGCAGTAAAGACTGGTCAAAGGTTGTTTTTTGCATGTTACCAAGTAACTTTGCAGCAGAGAGGCGTGTAAGCCAAGGGTTTTTGTTTTGGTTTTTTTTGGTAGAAACAGAGCAGTCACTTAGTCTTTCACCCTTTCTTGCCTGTTACAGCCCTTTTCTTTCTGTCTCCTCATTTGTTCTCTGTACCTCTTGAGAAACTCTTGAGGAATCAAGAGATCCCAGTTTATTTCCAGTTTTTCCACTGTCTCCTCACATGACCTTGGGTCTGTCTTTTAACCTTCTTGTGCCTGTTTTATCCTGCGGGCAAAGTGGAGGCTGACTAACCGATTTTGTAAAGCATTGTGAAGTTAATGCATCCAGCTCTTGGGCTTTGCCAGCAGTAATCTCACCCCAGTGTTTGTGCATGTTTCCTTGCTAACGGCAGAGGCTTTGCTGCTTGAATTTTCTGCTGTGCCACTAAACTGTAGGCAAACTCTGTGAAATGCTGCTTCTGAGAGGTGTGAGGAGGGCAACTGGAATTCCCCACGGGGACAAGTAAGAAACAACCCAGTGGGCATCAGTTTGGGGTTGCTCTGGTGGAAAACAAGCAATCCCGAGACCCAGGGAGGCACCAATTTGGCTGTGATGTTTACAGCTGCCCTTTTCAGAAGCCTCCCAGTCCTGATAAAGGTCACCTGCTTACTCCCTAAGTGGAACTAGGCAGAAGCAAATAGGGGAAAGAGCAAAGCATCTGTCTGGGGCAGCAGACATTAAAGGAAAAAAAATTAACAGGTAAGGTGTTTTTCCTAGATTAGGCAGCAATAAAATCGAGTAACGTTTCTGTTCACAGATATTTATTTTAGACTGCATTTTCCAAAAGTCTCAAAGTATTCTTAGGAATGATTTATACTGTGACTGCACTCTGAAGCCCACTCCTCCAGCCAGAGGAGACCGATTGTCCTTCAGTCCTGAGGGTGGCTGTTAGGTCTGTCTCAGAGCAACCTTCAGCTGATATGTAAAAAAAGGAGCCTGCCTGTTGCTGGGCTGCGTTAATTTCCCCTAATTAGAGCTGTCATGCTAGGCTAGCACACTCTTCCACCCTGGGGGTTGAGTTCTGCAATGGTGCATTTGCAGAGGCAGTGGCTGTGGGAAGGTACCTCCATGTCAAAGAGAAACTTTAGCTTTCCAGCCCAAAGGGACTTTCTTACTTTCAGCCACCGTGGTGTCTCATTTTCACTTTTAATTTTAGATAACTAAGGAACAGTGACCTTGCTGGTTAATTAACTTTACAGTGCTTCATTTCTTATTTGGGTTACTTGGATGACATAGTACACCCAGAGGGAGAGGGATAAAGAATGATACATTTGCAGGGGAAGCCCCTTGCTTGGACATAAGGGTAGGGTTTGTGGGTGCAGTGTAACTAGCTCTCATCCTTCAGCCTATTTCTTAAAATGGGCTGCAACAAACTTTCCCAGTACTGATGGCAGGTTTAAATTCACCTGGTCTTTCTGTTTGAGGGAATTCTACCCCCTACCTCTGTACTCCTTATTTGCAGTTAGAGGCTAGAGTAGACAAAAGTTTTATAGCATTGATGTTAGTACAGAAAAGAGCTGGAGACTCACCTCCTTTACTTTGCTTCCACAAATAGTTCTTGAGAAGCCAGATTTTATTTTGAAGCCTCTCTTCTGCTGTGCATAGTCCTAGCTGTGAGTTCCCTTTGCAGTTGTTCCTTCATGTTAGAGGACCACGGTGCTCTGTCTGGGGGCTGTGTTTTGTTTGGCTTATGTCTTGCGGATACACTGTTGTTTTTCAGTGGTTTAGATCAAACACCATTTCTTTTTCATGTGGAAAGAACAGCTGTTACCAGGAGCTGAGCATGCAGTTGCTACTCTTTATGTTACGCCTTCCCAGTTCAAGCTGTTCTCGAGGCTGAAATTTTGTCTTTTGGCCTCCCACTGCCCACGAAGGGCCAGGTCTTGGAAGGACTGGAGACAGAGAGGCAGCACAAAAAGGTGCTTACCCTCCCAGCTGTGGTGTTCTTAGGAGAAGGTCTGCTCTGAAGGGTGCTCTGTAAGGACAGCAGGATTTAACATAGCATCACCCCATTTTCTCCCCAGATACATTCTAGCTTCCTCTCCCACTGTCCAAAAGATGTTTTTAGCAGCACATTAAATAAACATCACTGCTGTGTGGTGCATTTGTTATACTCCCAGCATGCATGGAACTAGCATCTCTGGAACGAGCACGGTATGTTGTAGACAGTGGGTGCCCTGCCCCTGCTGGGGCTCACATTTCACCCTTAAATTGCAATAACGATTGTAGAATGAATCATTATTTCTTGGAAATGAGAAAACTAATTTTCACATCTCTCCTGAAAAAGAGAGGTAGGTGCTTTCTAAAAAGCCACACTGCAGTCAAGTAGCATGGTGATGGATGTAGCCTGAAGTATTTATTTTGCATCAATGTTGGGTGTTCTGTTTTTCCTGAAGAAAGTCAGAGAGAAGGATTTTATGTCAGTGACTGATTGGCACCTGTGGTTGAAACTCAGCTACTGACCAAACAGATCAATGGTGGTGACTTGGGCCAAAAAGTTAAAAAAACTCCAAACCAAACCAAACTCTTTTAGCTGAAATTGTACCTGCTTTGCCCCAGTTCACAGTTAACTGTACTGCTAAAGGTCTTTTGTAAACTGTTTGGAATTTCTTTTTTTTAATATACTGAGATAAAAATATCCCCATAATTTGAAGGAAAAACAAACCTTTCCTCTCAAAACACCCACACAGTCCCTCCCCTCTTCTGTGTCAGGAACTGTGCACCCGCCTGGCTCCTAGAGCATGTCTGCTTTTTTTTTGTTCAAGCTGGGCATTTCTGTCTACTTGCATGGTTCTGAGGAGGTTAAAAAAAATAATCAATCTCTTAGAACCAAGCTGGAGGACACCTGGTCAGTACCTGGGAAATTACAAGACATTCTTTATCTTGTCCTCACCACAGTGAAATTTGAGGTTGCTGTAAGGAAAGTTGTCTTTTCCAGGGCAGATTTTTTGAGAAGGGTAAGTAACAGCAACAACGAAGTGATGATTGAGGCTGGCTCAAAGCTCCCCCCTTTCCAAAAGAGGCATTGTCTCTGTGCTGAATGACTCCTGCAGAGGTAGAGCGTTTTGTCTTCTCTGACTTGTTCAGCTTGCTTATAAGAATAATTTGTTTTTCTCTCCACCAGGATGTAGCCATTTCTCCAAAGCAGAGGAATGAGGTCATTCAGTGGCTGGCCAAGCTCAAATACCAGTTCCACCTTTATCCAGAAACACTCGCCCTGGCCATCAGCCTTTTGGACAGGTTTTTAGCTGCAGTAAAGGTAAATATTTTCAGTGACATAAACTGAAATACATTTATACCACCCATTCAGCTATTTCTGTGTACAGTCTGAGTGGTGTCGCTGTACAGAAATAAGCTTGCTTCCCACCCTCCCGCTCTCAGACCCTTCTCCTTTCTCACACACAGGTAGGATGGTACCTGAACTCCTTCAGGAGCTTTTAATTTGGGGTTGTGGAACTGGCAGCACACACTGCTGCCAGGAACTTGTGGAGGTAGATTTCTTACTGTAGCCATTTTCCACCCAGTGAAAGTAGCCTCTGCTTTAATGAGAACATAACAGTTCCTGGGGAGCTGACCCAGTGCTTAGAGCTGCCAAGAATATTTCCTCTCTTCCCTCTGTTCTGTCCATTTCCTTCATGTAATACAGCTCATCAGTTTAAATGTGTATTACCCCAAGAGAATAGCAGCATCCTTCCTTTTCAACTACATGCTCACTCTTAACCTGGTTTGAATGTTGATTCCTTAGCACAGTACCTGTTCCTTTCAGCAATCAGGAAAAGGGGCTGCAGACAGGTTATCACAGAATCACAGAATATTAGGAGTTGGAAGGGACCTCGAAAGATCATCTAGTCCAACCCCCCTGCCACAGCAGGATTCCCTAGACCAGGTCACACAGAAGCGCATCCAGATGGGTTTTGAATACCTCCATAGAAGGAGACTCCACAACCTCTCTGGGCATAGCAGTGATGTCAAGTCAGACAGATGTGAATGAGAGAGGTTAGCAGGCATGGGTGCAGGCCATCCAAGTGAGGGGCTCTCCACACCTGCCTGACTGAACAGATCAGAGAGTATGCATGCCTATTTGGTTTTAGGGCTGTTACACTATAGAAACTGTTTAAAAAAGACAAGTTCAAAAGCAGTGCTTGGGCTACCTGTAGCTGGGATCTGCTGCTATTCTGTCCTTGTAAGCCTGCCACAAAAGCAAGATTTGTAGTGCCTGGACTGTATTTTGCACCCACGTGAGTGAGTGAACAAACTGTGGGTCAGCCTGAAATCCCTGGCCTGGAGTTGTGAAGTAAGGCTTTGGGCAGCCTTATCTCTTACCCTATTTGCTCAGCTACATTCCGCACTCAGCAAATCCACAGTTTCATCTGTGTGTGGGTCCTGTCTCCTCATCAGCATTGCTAGGTAAGCAGCATAGCTGAGCAGTGCTAAGCAAAGAATATTTTCGGTGGGACTTAGTTTGGTAGATTGCAAGTAACATCATCCATTAACCTACCCCTTAAATATTAATAATGTTTTAATTACAAGCTATGAAAGTTTTTATTTTTATGGAGATCTTAAATTAGCTGATTTACTGAAATACAGAGATGGGAAATACATTGCAGTATCTCAGCAGCTAATGCTCTTCAGTACTACTTCTTAGAGTAATTTGCAGTAGCCAAGGAGTCTGCAAAGTATGAGAAGATGAGTAGAGCTCACTGTGTGCTTCAGGCAGCAAGCAGGAGTGGGGGAAGATGTTCTGTCTGGGTGAGCACTGTCCAGCCAGCTCAGGGCTTCACCTTGCCTCCTCCAATTCTTCCCTCGCATGAAGCCATCATCATTCCTCTGATGCAGATCAGCTCTGTTTTTTTACCAGGCACTACAACGTGGGATTTTATTATTCAGACAACTAGTCCCTTCCCTTCATTGTGAACACAGGGCAGCAGGGAGAACCAGGATGCACAACTAGTTTTTAACAGGCTTTGGCAAAAGACAGAGTTGTTCCTTCCAGGCAAAATTACCGTTAAAAATAATGGGGAGAGCAGCCTTCCCTGATGGTAGGAGCCTGCTCTAGACACCTGCTTCGCACTGGATATGAAGGTGTCCTCCTTTGCTGTCAAGAACAAGTTCCAGTCTTGCCTTGAGGGAATTCTGCTTTCAGTTACATGTGAAGGCAGAAGGAGATGTACGCATGCACCTCCTTGTCCCCACTCTACACATGTTGGAAGTTGAAATGGCACTAGAAAGCCAAAGCTCTAGGCCTAGTATGGCCCTTCATAAGTAACACAGGCTGAATGTAGGTAGACATCTTCAATTTGGACACGATCCTGTTTTCTTCTCTTGTTGGGTGCTGGATTTCTTGACAAGTCACTGCACAAGTGTAACATTAAGCATCTTGCCCTTCAGCCACCCTGTAGCTCTGTTCCATCTGCTGAAGTTAACTTAGCAAGAATAGATCCTGGCAACAGTTCAGGGTGTAAGCAAATTTTCACGTGCAGTGCAGGATTTCCACCTACCTTTGCTCTCAGCATCTCCTGATGGGACACAGCAGATGACCAGTTGCCAGTAGGCTGTTGGAGGTGGGGGCACAGCTCTGCAGATGCCTGCTCAGAAACAGGGTCTCTGCATTTCCAAGCTCCAGCCACCAAGGAGCAGGGGGACAGCCTGTGGGTTTTATGCGGACACCCTTGGTCAGATGTCAAATTGACAAATGCTGCTGCTAAGGAAAATCTCTAGTAGATGGGCTGTGCTCAGAGTGTGTCCTCAGCCTGGTCTGGCAGTGACTACCTGAGTACTTTTGGCTTCCCCCTTCATCCCCCAGCGTTTTAAATTCTCCTCTTCTTGGAGCTCTGCTGAAGCAGGTAGAGTGGCAGAGGTTTTTGCCAGATGATTTTGTCCTTCCTATTTCTATTGCACTCCCTAACCTGAGCTCTTTTCACTCCAGCACTGCACATCAATTTGCACCAGTTACGATCACGGGGCTGGCAGACTGCTGTTCTGCCTTACGTCATGGAGCATGGATTGTTGCTTGGCATGGCTTGCCACCACAGTGGAGGTCAGCCTGCTGATCCAGAACATGTTGCTTGGGCAGCTGAGACCCTGAGGCTCAGGATGTCCAACCAGAAACGATTATGGTAATTTTTGCATCACATTCACATGGAGACTTCTCTGCTTTCCTGTGCCATAGGCTCGTCCAAAGTACTTGAACTGTATTGCAATCAGCTGCTTCTTCCTCGCTGCAAAGACCATTGAGGAAGATGAGGTAAGTTTTTTGTTCTTACTACCTTAGCATAGTCTGAATATATATGTTCAGGCTCCTCCAGTCCTGCCTTTGCTTGCAGATGGTGCCTGGCGTGTGCCAGTACAGGCATGAAGCATTGTGTGTGATTTCTGTAATGACTGCTTCTCTCATTTCTTTTTCTGTGTTGGCTTTTGCAGAGGATTCCAGTACTGAAGGTGTTGGCTCGGGATAGCTTTTGTGGTTGTTCTCCAGCTGAAATTCGCAGAATGGAGAAGATTATCCTGGATAAACTGAACTGGGATCTTCACATGGCAACACCACTGGATTTCCTTCATATTGTAAGTAAGGATTTCTGTTGACATTCTTTATGGTGTCTGTTTGTGTAAAGAAGGTGCCTAGACAGAAACCCTACCTGTAGGGGAGTGAAGACCTCAGGATGTGTTTGCAATTCTTCCTTACAAGTAGTTTCTGAAAGGAAAAAGCCTGGACAGAGAATTCCAGAGGAGACTTGTGACATTTTGGGCACAGTTTCCAAAATGTGGCCTGCCATCTGACTTGTTTTGAGGCATGTTAACCTACATGCTAAAATTCACAGCTCTTGAAAACCTTAATTGCTAGTGGTTTTGCTCAAAGCAAAGTACCCAGGAGGACAAAACCATTAAGTAGAACCGAAGAGAAAGCACTGACAGTAGGCAGTGAGTGTGCTCTGTGTCTGCTACAGAAAGGCTTGGCCAGAGTGCCAGATTCATGGATCAGATGAGACAAAGGGAAGCATCCTGAGGTTCTCTGTTGAATTTGAGCCTCTCTGCTTGCTCGAAAAGAAGGTTTTATCTAGAACCCCTGAACTGCCAGACCTGTGTTGAAAGAGAAAGGTGGAAGGGGATAGCCTTTTGCAGAGCTCCAAGAAGCTTGGTCCCCAGGCAGATGATGTATATAATGGCAGGCCCTCCCAGAAGGGCTGCACCAAACTGTGGCGAGTCCAACACACTGGGTTTTTTTCCTATGGTGTGGAAATTGCCTTGAAGGTTAAGCTGGAGGATCCTTGTACACCCAAGACATGTTGCATGCCATTCTTGAGGTTTGACCTGGCTAGGCCTGTGGGATTGCCTGTTGGTGACACCAGCTGCCTCATGTGCTTGTTTCCCCTCAGTTCCATGCAGTTGCAGTATCCAACAGGCCTCAGCTACTGACCATCCTGCCCAAGCTGAGTCCCTCTCAGCATGTGGCAGCACTCACCAAGCAGCTGCTGCACTGCATGGCCTGTTACCAGCTGCTGCAGTTCAAGGGCTCCATGCTGGCGCTGGCCATCGTCAGCCTGGAGCTGGAGAAGCTGCTCCCCGACTGGCTGGCTCTCATCATCGAGCTGCTCCAGAAGGCACAGGTGAGGGGGGACTCACACTGCAGCAGGAAGGGGCGGGGTGTTCCAGAAGGCTGCATCTTGCTCGGTATTCCAGAGATCCAAGCCAGCCAGGGCTGTCAGATCCAGATCCCTCGCTGCTGATCCCTGCCTGCAGTTATGCTTTTGCAAGGATGGTTGTGCTTGAAGCGGGGAGCTGCGTGCCCTGATGCATACTCTGGGATCTCTCTGCACCAGGGAGAAACTAACACACTGGGGAGAAAACCCAGTTAGCTGCTCAGCTATTCATTCTGAGCATAAGAGGTGGGAAGGCAAATGCTCAAGCTGCTAAAAATATGCAATGAAACATTTTGCCCTCACTCTTCTCATGAGGTGTGAGAAGGAGCATGGGTCCGTATCTTCCAAAGCTGTGGTGTTAGTGATTGAAGGACCAAAAATATCCCCTTCTCCTGCACCTAGCACATCATTGGTAAGAGTGCACAAGATGGCCAGCGTGTTCAGAGCCCTAGCCCTGCCCACCAGCCTCTCCTCTCCACGGCAGCCACTTCACAATGCTGCTATCTTTGCTTCTCTTCTCACTCCAGATGGATAGCTCGCAGCTGATCCACTGCCGGGAGCTCGTGGCACATCACCTTTCCACTCTGCAGTCTTCTCTGCTGCCCAATTCTGTATATGTCTACAGTCCCCTCCAGCATACCCTGGTGACCTGTAACAGAGGAGCGTTCAAATGCCAGCCCTCCTCTGTCCCAGGGCCAGGTTTCTCCAAGGACAACGGCAGGCCAGAAGTGCCAGTCACAGGTACAGCCGTGCTCTACCAGCGTCTGCCAGCTCCCAGCAGTTGCAAGCAAGCCTCTGCCAAGCGTAAAGTGGAAGAGATGGAAGTGGACGACTTCTACGATGGTATCAAGCGTCTCTACAATGAAGACATGGCTCCAGAGGTAGTGGCTCTTGAGAACATGGGCTCTGTTTGTGGTGCTGATGTCTCAAGGCAGGAGGGCAGCGTTTCCCCTTGTCCGCCTTTACAGCCAGTGTCTGTTATGTAGCTGTGGGCATGTACCATCTGCTCCACCATAGCTACTCCAGAAAGCACACAGAACCTGGCACTTTCAGTGGGGGGAGAAGGGGCTGTACCTTGTCAGGCTGAACTGAAGGGAGCCAAAACAAACAAACAAAAAAAAAACAAAACAGAAAAAAATTCAGAAAAAAAAATCCCAACCCTTTTTTGATTTTTCCTTGTGCGGCTAATTCTAGTTCCACTATTTAAGCATTTAAAATACAAAAAAGTATAAAAATCTATAAAAAGACCCAAAAACCAAACAAAAAAAAAGTAGCAAAAATTTGTTTCTTTCTAGTGTTGTCAGTTCCACTGTTTTTCTGCTCCTGTGTATTGTAACCCATTCTCCACGTCCGAGAGCTCACCATCAGTCGTGCAGAGTTGTTCCAGGTTTCCCAGCAAACTCACACCTCTCTGATCTGATTCCCACCTGCTCCTCACTCTCTCTGCTTGCTCCTCTTTTGATTCTCAGCAAGTCTTGTGCATGATGTTCTGTACTACCTGACCTCACCACAGCTTACTTTTCCTTCTTAAGAAAAAAAACCTTTTTTGTTTTGTTAGCACTTTGGTGTTTAAATGTGATAATATTTTAAAACTGGATTTAAATAAAAGGTTAGTCATGAAAACAAACCAAGCCCAGCACTTGCAAGCTGCTCCACGCTTGGGTAAAAACCGAGGAGCGTGAGCATGCTCTAGAAGAGCACTTGGGCAGCTGGTCACAGTGCTCTGTACCTCACACTGACTTCTTCCAGTACAACAGTTCACCTTTTCAAAGACAGAAAGCAGTTAATGGATTTGGTATCACTTGAAGAAAAATGGTATTTTTTTCTTGTTTGCACCAAGAAGCGTTGCACTCAGTGTGGATATTCACCCACATTTGACTCTCTACATCAAGTGTAAACCTTAAATTCTACAAAGTCTGTTTTTTCCCATATGTTTATAAGCTTAGCATGTGACCAGTGCTGCTCAGCAAGGTGCTGGGACAGCTACATATGCCTGAGGTTTGAAAGGTGTGTAACTATCAGCCACAAAACCAAACCAAAAGACCCTAACCCTAAAGTTCTGTGTTCATGTAACTTCTAACCAAGAGTAAAACCTTGAAAAACTTGTCTCTTAAATGTTACACCTCTGTTTCTCAGAATGACCTGTCCCACCTGTAAGCTCTCTCCACAGCCCTGAGGAAGGTATTGTATTCAGAGCCATTGTACTGATGAAAGCCTTCTGGCAGCAATAAAGAAAGTTGTCCTGGATTCTGAGAGTCTTGCTTTGTGCTTTTCACCTATGCCCAGAGGCTGCAAGGCACTTGCTCCTACCAGACTTGTGGGAAAGCAGCTTTAGGGGCACTGGGCAGCTGAGGGGCCATGATTTTACTGTCTCCATAGCAGTTCCAGCTGTAGCCCCAGCTCTAGTGCTCCTCAGGCCCTCCTTAGTCACCACTAGGCTGTTCCTTCTCTTTCTGGACTGTGGATGGGCCAATCGGTGCATGGCTGGGACGCTGCTTTCCTTGGCTTTCAGCTCTTTTCCAGCCTGTGTCCTGGAAACTGCCTCCTGAGGCTGCATTTGTCAAAGGGGTGTGTGCCTTCCTTCCCCTCCTGCCATCCTTATGGCATAACCAGTCCCTCACCTTTTTCCCAGTCAGGCTGCTGTGCATGACCTAGCACACCCCTAGAAAACACCCCATCAAAACACACTGCAGAACTTCCATCATCCTGGTGCTCACTGCTTCAGACCCACTTTGAGGCACGCATCTTTTTCAGTTAACTTGGGCAGCACAACAGCTCAAAATAAAAATAACTGCCTTGATTCCCAATACTAGCATGGGAAAGAGCAGAGCCAGGTAATTTTCACACCTCTTGACAGCCAAGACAGGCATCCACAGTTTCTGAGCAGAAGGGAATCTGTGTATGTTATGCTTGCTGGCTGTGAGCAGCAGTTAACTCAAAGGGCACTCCAGCTCTGTATGCAGTCAGGGAGAGGTGAGCCAGGGCTCTCCTAACCCTTCTGACAGTACTGGCCTTCACGGTACAAAACGGTGGGGAGAGTTTTCTCAGGCTACAGCTTGTTTTGTTTGGCTTCCAACAGTATGAGACACATTGCAGGAGAAGAAGAGAAGAGGGGGACCAAAGTGCCATGTCACTTACCTCCCATTGGCTTCTTCTCTCCATCCACTCCTTCCCTCCCGATTTTAAAGGACACATTCCTCCTCACCCTGTTTGGCAGCACTGGCACACAGGCACTTGCAAGGATCATGGCCCAAACCCCTTTGCAGGCATGCACAGGAAAGGAGTTAGCACAGCACTGGGAAAGGAAGGCCTTTGCCTGTGCCAGCTGGCAGGGGCCTGTCTGGAGCAGAAGGGAGGGAAGCTGGGCATAAGGAGGAAGATTTAGGTGCTGCTGGAGCAGTCCTTCACTAATAGATGTGCTGCAGCCACAGTTGGGAAGCCAAGTTGCTTTGTGAGAAGGCAAGAGTTTTCCTTCTTGCTGTTTTCCCTCCCCAAAAGCAACAGGATAAGAGCAGGTCCTGTGCTGCCCCCATACCAAGCACATCTCCAGTTCACATCAGCCCTATAGCAAAGCTCTGTGGTGACTGAGTTGCTGAGCTTGTCTGCACCTGTGAGGCAAATCCCTAAAGAGGCAGGACTCAGAACTTCCCTGGCTGCCAAGGGAAATTTCATGCTCCTGAGACCCAAACACGCAGACAGTCCCCAGACCCAGTTTGAGCAGATTGCCTTTGTATTTATTGTTTGTGCTATGAACAAATCCACGCCAATTATCTTCTGTCTGGATAAAGGTTAACTCCACCAAATGCAAGGTTCAGACAGACAAAACCTATGCCCCATTTGCTAGACCTACTCCTGCAGGGTCCTGCTAACAGGCTGCTGCCCACCTGTCCTCACATAGGCCCTAGGCCACTTGTGGGCCAGCTATCTGGTTGTGTTGCCCAGCAGCAACCTGTTGCCAGATGCAAAAGGAAAAGGCCAGACTCTGGGACTGCCAACACGCTGTTTGACGTTGAACATGGAGGTGTATGGATGCAGCAAGGTAACAGAGAATAAACTTCCAAACCTACCCACACCCTAAGCCCAGGTGCCTAGCTCTGCTGTGAGCCTTGGCCAAAACATAACCAGACCTACCACACCAGCTTATCTCTCCTGCCCTGGAGAGCTGTGCTTTGGGGACTGGCCAGCCTGGGTCTCAGAAGCCAGTGCTGGCATGCAGACCACCTCAGGGGACTGCAGCAGAGTCACAAGGTGGGGTCTTGAGCTTTGCAGCTCTCCTCCTGCTGCTGGTCTGTAGCCACCTGTGCCCCTGGCCAACAGGTCTGCATTGCTGGCTACACTGGTGTATGGATTTAAAGTGTTTTGCAGCTAAAAAGGTGATGGTGAAAGATCATCTTGCCTTTGGAACTGAGGCACATCCCAGCAAGACCAGCTCCCCAGGTCCAGCTGATTTGGAAATGACCTGCACTGCCAAAGGTAAAAAAACAAGTAAAACTACATTTCCCACTTGCCACATTTCCTCCCCACAAAAATACCCAGGCAATGATGTAGGACAGATGTGACCCTCACCTATTGCCTCACTACTACAGCAGCAGGCTGTTCGTGCTGGCAGAACACAGGACTGACCCAGTCCTCTCTTGTCAGGCATGCTGTGACCCAGTCCCATCCCACAGTGGCCAACAGCAGTATGGCATCACACCCTGGCAGCTTGTGCTATGGGGCTTGTCTGGTCTGGAAGCTGATCCTTGCTTAAAGTTTGCTCTACCCTCCAGCAGGTACAGAAGGGTTAAGTCCACAAGCATGATTTTACCTGCTTATTCCTGTGGATGAAGTGGCTTTCTCAGCTCTGCTGGGGGACAGTTACTGACACTGAGTGAACCTCTCCAGGCTGTCCAACAACAGATTCCATGCTTCCATCCCTGTGCTGACACCTCTTCCCCTAACAGAGCCAAAGGGCATGTTGCCATCCCTTCCCCCAGCACCGAGGTGTGGGAAAGCCTCCGTGACACTCCCTCAGCTCAGCCCCTTCTCCGACACACATCTCACTGCAAACTCCTCTTGCGGTGCCCATATGCGCGTTCTGTTCGCCGTTCTTACCCCCGTATCCACCACTACCAGATAACGGATGTCAGATATTTCATTGTGTTTTCCCTCCCAACCCCCTAAAATTCCTTATGGCTCTGCTCCCCAGGAATTTACCTTTAAAAAAATAAACCCCCAAAACCTTCTGCTGACACCATCTGCCTCAAGAACCTGGGGCACCAAATTCCAGAAGTTTACTATCTACTCCATTAAAGTTACTCCACGGTTTAAGCCAATTTCCTTCTAGCCAAGTACCTCACTGGCTCTCGTTGTGGTAACTAGCAGGTCACCATCACAACTTCACACATTTTCTAACACAATCACAAATAAATACAGGCTGCAAGGGACCTCTAGAGGACATCTGCTGCAACCTCCAGCTCACGGTGGAGCTAAGCCTCCCTTTCACCTCAGCCTCTTCCTGTCCAAACTCAGGCCTTCAAGCCTTTGTGATCTCACCTGGCAGGCTGCTACTCCACCTCATTTACCATTAGTGCCCTTCTCTACCTCCACTATGTTCTTCTGGGGACATGAAGTCTATAGCTGCAAGCAGGACTCAAGGCACCAGCACTGCAAAACTCCAGAGCTGCAAAATAAAGGCATTTTATTTAAGTGTTAGCATTTGATTTGTGTCTGCTTCTCTTCATATAAAGCTTTAAAAAAAATAAAGAAATCTGTTAGGAGTTTATAAGTCAATCATCAAAAGGTGTTTGCCCCTCTTCAAACCTTCCTGACACAGCAGCACTGCTGGTGGCTCACCTCACCCCAGGTCCCTCTAGCTGATGAAGAACAACCTCCCAGTAGAGCCCAGCACTTGCAAATGGCAGATGAAATGCTCTAAAAGTCAAAGTCTCAAGAGCTTCTTGAAAAGCCCAGAGCTGACCCAACACATTGGGGTCCAATAGGAAAATTCTTCAGTGTTGACAACCTGCAGGTTTGGTCTTGACTTCCTGCTGTCACAAACAAGATTTCAGAGGCACAGGACACAGCTACATGGGTAAAATGATGGGTTAGCAGCACTTAGTATCCTCTCTTTAGGTACAAGACAAAAAAAAAAAAAACTACCACCACATAATTTTTTTCTTCCTGCTTGCAGCAAACAATGCCCATGACTGAGCCTCCATCCCAAACCACTGTTATCAGCACAACATGGGTGACCTGGCACAAGGCAGAGCCTAGCAGAATAGCTCTGTGCCCATCCATGACTGTGATCTAAGTAATAACAAGTGACTGACTATTCCAAGAGAGGCTATAGCACAGAGGTGGGATTTTAAAGGCTGGACTCCTACCACCAGGTAAACCTATATTGCAAATTTTAAGTGGAAAAAAACCCAAACCAAATAACAAACCAAACCCAAAAAAGTCCAAGGAATGGAACAAATATAAGAAGAGGATTCCCTCCCCAAAACAGGGGCACTAGGGAGGGTCTCACCACACAGGATGCTGTGGGAGCCATCTGGTAGATGGGTAGGCCAGCCTCTGGGCAAGTAACCAGCAGGGTATTTTGGCAAGGTGGTGGCTACCGTGGAGGGGGTGTCTCAGATGAGCACAGAAGGCCCCTGGCCCCGAGGCAGTGGTACCTGATGCTGCAGTCTGGCCTAGGCACCAACACTGAAAAAAAAAGACACAGCACTCGTAAACTGGATTTTAATGAGCAAGATATTTTGTCAGTATATAGCAATTACCCTCACACACAGAGACCCTGGGCTGAAGAGGACACTGGTTCAGCATGAGGCAGAGGAGTGGCTCCAGAAGCACTCCACCCCAATCCCACAGCAGCCTTTGTCTGCAAGGTTAATGGCCAACTTCAGAAAATATGTGGCTCATATTTTTTGTGCTAGGTACAAGTGTCCTGGAGCACACAGAGCCGCCTAAGCCCTGTCAGAACAAACAGGATTTCCTCCAGCAAGCAGCGCAGCCTGTTCCCAGTTTGCAAAGCACCCACAGAGTTGTGCAGAATGAGAGAGGAATTAACACAGGCAAGGTTTAACCAGCAATACTCTCCAGGCCTTGACCCATGAGGCGCTAGCTAACTGTTTTTCCTCAGAAGGCTGAACTGTGAGAAGTTTTCTAGATTTGGTTATCTCGTAGTAAGCATTGGTGGTTGGAGAGGAAGCCCTCAGCAAGCATCACCTAAGACCACTGAAGCCTAGAGAGCAGGCTCCATTTTTGGCATTAAAGAAATTCTGTGCTAAGCTCAATTTGTGCAAATACTCATACCCCTTCAGTCTGGGCACCAGTCAGCAATTCTCAGGTAAATGGTTACAGCACACGCATGTGGGCCAAGACTTAATCACCTTTCTGACTGCATCTAGGAAGTCACTTAGTTCATTGCAAAGATTCCAGCATAAATAGTTTTTCTGCCACTTTAGAAAAACAGCCACGTGGCTGGAGGGAGGTTCCAGTGATCTAACCCTTGTTAAACAGCAGATTTCAGCAGCTTGTGCTTCACACACTGGTTGGAAGAGGCAAAACCTGGATGATTTAATAGTACCTTTCCATGGCAGATTAGAGGTGAGTTCCTCGATTGTTTCATAGAGAAGAATAAATCACTAGTATTCGGTTAAAAAAACAAAGTGCATCACCCCAGATGAGAAACATCCAAAAAGGATCAGGCTGTCTCTTTCCATCCATCCCAAACCAGCTAGAGGTCACTACAGACCAAGTTTACAAGCTTTGGTTTTACCTTCAAACAATACTTTGGCACTTCTCAAGCTTTTCACCAAATTCACTTCCAAAGTAAACAAGTTAGGAAGTTAAATAACTGCCCCACATTCAGGATTGTTTAAAAAAAAATAATCACCAGTTAGGCTTCATGAAAATAAAATGAAGCCCTCGATCTAAGTGCAAGTCAGTGCAGATCAGATGTACAAGAAGAAATACCTATATTGGCCATACAAAGGCAGATTAGATAGAAAATAATAAGTCCTGGACCACCAAGAACAGGCTCCACCAACTCAGTATCAGCTACCTCTGCTTCATGCAACTCCATACTGAGAAAAAAGTAATCTAGGTCCGAAGACTTTCTGTTAGCACATGTCAGAGGAGCACAGGACACACTTGTGACGAAGCTGTGGTGTCCAGAGCAGCCAGACTTGATCTTTAGAGGCAGAAATGAAGTCCTCCAGCTGTGCACTCACCCTCATCCCATCTGTCATTGTATTTGTCACCAGCAACAAGTGTGTGTTATGGCAAAAGGGAAGACAATAGGGATGGAGAAAAGCCCAAACCACCTAAGCCAGTGCAGTATCTCACATGACAGCAAAGGGCTCTCCTCCAGCCATTACCTCTGTCAGTTTTGGTAGCCTCCCTTCCATCAGAGACGCGCCGGGAGCAGACAGATCCCGCACAGACAGACAGCACAGCGCACCCTCAGGCGCACGGGGACAAACAAAAAGGGAAGGAGAGAAGGGCAGACGTGATGGAAGAATGAGATGGCTCTTCTCCTGCCGGGGGTGCCCGTAGCTGCAGGCTCTTCCAGTGCCCTACTGCCCACTGGGAGAGAGGGTGTGGGGGCTTTGGCAAGATGACGGTTACATAAAGAAGAAGCTACAGAGAAAGAGAAACAAAAGAAGAGAAACAGAGGTTCAGAATTGAAATGAAAAAGTGAGAGAGGAAAACAAAATAAGGAGGAACAACATTTTAAAGAAAGTGAGCCACGATGGAAGGAGTGCACTGGGGAGGTGTCATACAAACCAACGACACCAGAGAGGCCTAGACCTCTTCAAGACACTGGCCGATTTGGAGAACGAGCCATAAAAAAAACAACTGACAAACACCAGCACAAACCTACAGAGGCACCTCAAAGGAACAAAACAACCTGGTGGGAAACCTGGGGCATCCTGAGCCCCTCCTGGCACACCGTTACAAAATGGCAACAGCAAAACAAAGTCACAAAGGCCACGGGAGACCAAAGCACTTGGGTAAAAATATATTTCCTTTCCCCACTTCAAGCGTTGGCACTACCTGCATGTGGAACCTAAAGCATACACAAGAAATAACAGCTTATGCTGCAAGGTTATTATTCAATTTGTAATTCAAAACCCAAAATATTTTAACATCAAATAATAAAGTGACAATAGCTAACAGATGCATACATATAATTTGCATTAACACTGTATGTAGATTACACAATTATTTAGTTACAGATATGGGTTATTTTCAAATAGCAAGGTAATAAAGTTCTACATCTATAGTTTAAGGCAATCAGGATATTAAAAACGTATACAAATACAATATTTCTACTGCTGTTCACAGCTTTATTTTCTGTTAATTAAAAACCCTTCATATTTGTACAGTTCCACGCTGATGAGAGTGCCACGGACATCATACACTGCAAATGCAACCAGGATCCTCAGAGAAGGGACAAACACACTCTCTAACAGCTCAGAAGGGCAATCTGGATTCAAAGGGACATATCTGATATGATCACACACAAGACATTTCCATTCTCACTCAGACGTTTTAGGAGAAGCAGAACAAGAGCTGCCCAGAGAAACACTGCTCACGTTAAAAAAAGACATGCTTAAAGAGAGACCCCAGGACACCAATCTCCTGAACAGGATTTCAAGCTCTCAAAAGCACATAGAAGGGGTGGGTGACGTGAGTTGCAGTTTCCAGGCTGCAGAGGAACCTGAGGTGGGTGCTAGTCACTGCTTTCTACCCCTCCCCAGCAGCACCACACCTGGCAGGAGACGTAAAGCAATGCATTTAGCAACCACGAGCTCAAAGGGCACCTTCCAACTCACTGCCCACCTGGAAGGGACCTGTGCAACCCCAGTGGAGTTTTGGGGGAGCAAACTCTTATTCATCTCTGCCTTTTGGACTGACTGGCAGACTCACATGTGCCCACCTTTGTGGAGCAACTGTGGCCTCTCTCAGCAACCTGGATTTTGTTCATTTTCCCATTGTGGGGGAGTCATTCCATGCCCTGGGAACACCACCACCTCAGAAACGTTTCAGTGGGCTTTCCTGCTCCTTCCTATTACCCCACGGTTTGAAATCCACCTTGTCAGGAACATGCAGCACTATCGGCTAGTTAGCACTGTCTAAGCAGTGTCTTAAGCAAAAGGGGCGGAGCCTCTGAAGCAAGGCATTTGCTGATGCAACTGTGTGTGCCCAGTTTCACCAGCTGGCTTGCTAGCTTCAAGCATGCGAAGAAGCTGTGCTGGGTTGCTTCAGGCATTCAGCAGGAACCAGATGTCATGTTCCCTACGGCTTCCTTCCAACGTCTCAGCAAAAGCAGATTACTGCAGAAAGTTTTAATGTTGTTTCAACCATGCCACTTGTAAGTAAGTGGACTTGAACTCCCCAAGACAGAAATCAAAAGGAATATGAGTTCCTAGTAAGGCAGAAAGGGTGAGGCTTACTCCTGTACTTACATGCAAAGGGGAAAGCACATCCAACTAAGATTTGAGTGTATCATTTACTCCATGCAGAATGAGGGGCTACTGTGAAAAAACACGTAAGTAAAGAAAAGGAAGAAGTGCAGCAGTAACGAGATAAACGTGGCCCAGGGCTTTAAGAAGAAAGTCATTAACATCTCCTTTGGCAAAACCCCAAAACAGTACCTTTAACTTTTGCAAGTTTACAGCTTATTCCCAGTTTCTCCACAACAGTTGGCCTTCTGCTGGAGAAAGAAACTCAACCAAAAGTACATGAATGCACTTGGCCAGAGCTCTCTGTCCAAAAGAAAGAAATAAAACAGCTAGACTCAGGTCGTTTCCCCTGCCAAATGTACCTTGAAGGGCTGTTAAATGAAGCAGGGCAAATAAATGTTAAAATTAAGTTTCCTTCTTGACACAAAATGCTGGTAATTAAAAAGAGAACATGCAGAGACAGCTGAAGCAAAGCATCCTGCCACCAGCACTCAACAATGTGCACATGGTGTGACTGTAAAAAACTTATGCCAAAACCCATACTTCTTCCTTGATTTCAAAAGCTGGGTTTGCCAGAATCCACAAGACAACAGAGTTTCATTTTTCCAAATAACCCCCTAGCAAACCTACTTAACCTGATAAGAAATGCATCATGGCTGCTAAGACCAAGAGGTGTGATGTAAAGCCCAATAAATAAAAAATAAGAAAAGGCTCAACTATTTTATTTCCAGCTTATCTCCAATCAATTGTTGCATTGTATTTAGATACCCTCTTCCCAAAGCCACGTTTAAGCAGTGAGGGTTAAAAAGCAGGACAACCTAAGAGCTAACTCCCAAAGACATTTCCCAATCCAACACTTAGCAGAGGTGATAATCCTGCCTTTTACTTTTCTCCCCAGAAGGGCAAGAAATTCCATCCCAGAAACAAGCAAAGGACTGCATTTGTGAGACTTGGGTGGAAATAGCTGGTTTTAAAAGAGTGCTTTAAAGAAAAACAGGAGACTACCTAGCTAGGAGGAGTGCAAATGCTGGCTGCACATCAGCAGAAGAGAAAGAAATCCAGAAGTCATAGGGTAAGCATGGCTTGGCAGTTCTTGAGAAGGGAGGTAAAGACACTGTCCAAAAAGCAGCAGCACAGAGAAGACATGAACCAGACCAGTTCCAGCACTGTGCTGGTCACAGAGCAAGGCCTGCCTTACCCTAACTCTCCTTTCCATGTTCAAGGGACAAGTGAATGGGAACCTGTCCCTGGTGCAGGAGAGCTCATGGGAGTTCAGGGAATGTGTGTCCAGGCACCCTCTCTGTCGATGCCAGACTCTGGATCCCGCAGCTTCGCAAACCTGTTTTGAAGCGTGTGCAGGAATCCCCCCAAAGGCTCTAAGAGGATGCTGGAAGCTATGGCTTCCCTCCTGCCCAGGCATCTGATTCCATAAGGGCTGCTAAGGTCCTGAGCATTGGAAACCAGGTATTATTTTGAGAGGTTTCAAAGGCTATAGTCAGGCAAGTAACAAAGGGAAGTGATAATGGTCCTTCTCCCAGGCACCTGCAGCACCGCTTGGGTCCCACTGTAGCTTTCAGCAGGTAGCTGCTACCCTGAACTGGAAGGGTGGCTGTAAAAATATGCCAGCACATGACAATAAATCCAAACCAACTAGTATGATCAAGTCAGACAACAAAAACAGGAACTAATAAAAACATCATGCAAATGTAATGGCATGCAAGGTCAGTTAAGCTTTTGTTATCTACACCCCCCCCACAACCGCTCCCTCTCCCCCAACAGCAGGACTCGCATTGCTCTAACATGTTAGCTATTGAAGGAACATGGGTTAGACTCATCTCCAGCGCTTAGCCACTCTGGGGGCTGGGCTGCGACCCTCACACAGCAGTAATTCCCCAAGACTGATCTTTGCAGAGCCAGACCCTTTCAGCAGGGCTACTGCAGTCAGTCCTCAGAGCTGGGTAAGCCAGCAGCACCAAGGACCTGATCCAGTCAATGATGCTCACTCAAGCTGCTGACTTCCAATCCTGACTCAGTCCAAATTTGGGGCCAAGAATAATTTATGCTGCTGGTTTTGATGTGAAAAATACATGGTATCATTACCTTGCCCCTCCCCACCCCTGAACTTCCAGTTGCATAGAATCCAGTACCCAGTCCTTCTCCCTTCTTGTTCCCACTGTGTTATNGGGGGGGGGGGGGGGAAAGAAAAAAGGAAACAGATGGCAGAGACACATTACTGCAAAAGCAGGTGAATGCAGGAACATCCTTGGCTTGACAGGCTTTATGTGAAGCTTGCACTGCAAGTTAAAAAAAAGAACAAAAAACAAAAAAGTTAGCAATAATTGAACTCAAAATGGGAAAAAAACAAAACTAAAAAACCAAAACCTACCAAAATCAGAGCAAGCTGGGAGAGCAGACACCAGCAACCCACTGTGGTGGGTGAGCATGCAGATGGATTATGGAATCGCTAAGAAATTAAACATCAAAGGTGGGCTCTACTCCAGCTTATGACAAGCAAAAGCAAAAAGAAAAACCAAGGGGGCAGAACTACTCAACAACCAACCATGTAAGTTAGCCAAGATTACAGTCTGTAACTACACAGTGGTTGGTGTCTTTAAGCTTCAACTTTTCAGACTGCATGGCTGGGAGGTGCGGTTGGAGGTGTCCAGTTTGGGGCACTTTACACAGGAGCTTTTGCAGAAGTCTGTGTGCTTAGCTTAGCTTTACCCAACTTGGTATCTTGTACCTGGACACCACGATGTCTCCCAGCACTCCAGCAAACATCAGCTTTCAGAACCAAGTCAGATCCTTCAAACATCAACAAGCTCCTCTTTTCACAGGGTGTTGGGCCAGGTCCTGACGTGCTACAGCTCAGCTTATAGTTGTGTGTTAGAGCTCAGGGACTGCTTTGAAACCAAGCATGGCCCATAATAGCCAGACCAGTCCCACTAGACTGGAAACTAGAATGTAGAAAGGAAACTGGAAAAAAGTTTTTCATCTGTTTTTCAGAAGTAGCTTGAAATGAACAGAAAGAACAAACAGATGGCCCCAGCTCCTGGGGAGGGTTGAGTATGAGCAAACAACACAACAGCACACACTGAGACATGCATGTGGCCATCTACCAAACAACAGCCAGGCACCAGAAGGCTATCTGCTGCTCCTATTTGGTTTTGCCAAATTCATTGCCAGGAATGATCTCCAGATTATTCAGGTTTGAAGCCCAGTTCCACCTCAAAATTATGGCAGGGGTTTGGTAAGTGTGCTCAGCTCCCCATGCAGGAAAGTACTTAAATATGTTTCTATATTACACTGACACAAGGGTCTGAGGTATGTACACAATGTGCTGTCCTGAAAACAGCACACTTGTGTCATCAGGCCAGAGCTGCAGCAATTTTAGATTAAACACACATAAGCTATGGGACTCTGAGAAATGGATTATAAAAAAAAGGTATAACAAGACAATTTGTTCCTACATGAATAGTCTGGAAATCAAGACAGCCAAGTTCTCCCCCGTGGAGCTAGGCCAGCAGCAGCTTTTGCCCTCAGACTTCCCTCCAGCTTGCCCAGCACAGTGGGAAATCTCCATGGAGAAATCTGATCCCACGTTGAGAAAGCAGTTTTCCCAATAATTACTTTCTGGGGAGGCTGTAAGGATTTTGCATGGCAAGGATATCCTCTGGCAACTGCACAAGAACCACCATAGTTCATGTCAGCACAGAGAAAGGTTGCCTTACCTAAACAGACTGCAGCTTTTCATTAGAGTGCAAGGAGCAACTTAAAAGCCTTTAGGAGGACCAAGGTGTGCTACAAGGCAGAATCATCAGCATCTCCCTTTCAGGCCTCTGTTAGTAATTCAGACACTAATGAACAATTGAAGCAGTTACAGCATGTGGTGTGGAGTGAGACTGAAAGGACACTAACAGACCAGCACTTTCTCACAACTGGATTTCTCTGAATGCACCAGCAAAGAAGAAACTGCATTTGTCATGGTTGCTAGAAACTTCCACATATTACACCCACAACGCCGTGCATGTGCCAGCAAACTCCACAGAAACAAAGAGTAGCTAACACTGACTACCAAAAGTTACAAATCTCCCCAGACCATTATATACTGCACTGATCTCAGATCTAAGAGGTGAAAAAACTGACTCCAGAGTTAAAAATATTAAGCTAACAACCCTGTTTAAGAAAGTCTTCAAAATTTTTTATTGTTTTCAGGGAAAAAGAGTCACCATGTCTGAATTCTCACATGACAGAAGATAGGTGTTTCAGCCTATCCTATTTAAAGGCATTGTTGCAGACCAGTGTTCCAGCATGCCTGGTTGCTGGCTGCCCACACTTACTGACCACTTAACGCTGGTCAGTCTGTAACGATTTCTCTCCCCAAGCAGAGCATGCAGCACTCAAGCATTCTGTGTATCTCAGCAGGTGCCAAAGGCTGCATTCCCAGTTAGCTTAAATAGCAGGGCTCCATAGGAGCTACAACAATTTACATCAGCTGAGGAACTAGCCCGAGGCCCTCCCCACCTTCCCTGGGGAAGCCAGAGACAAAAGCAACAAAAGACAGGCACCGAACCACCAGTGGAGACAGAGAACACGCAGTGAGTACCAGCATAACTTCCCCAAGTATAAAAATACACTAGTATAGATACAGCACAACAGAATCCTGTAGGCTTGTGCTGCAAGAGTTCAGACCTGGCTTAAGTTCAGAGGTTAGCAAGGGAGATAAGTGTCTGTACCATGTTCCTGACAGAGTTTTGGTTCTTCTAACCGCAACAGCTCAGCGTTAATCATGCAGGTTACTCTGCCAGTCTGTTAAGGAACACAGCTCTTCGCTATCCCCTACTAAGAGAAGTGTAGAACTGTCACCCTTGTGGCAGTTAAAGCAAGAGTTTTCCAGAGGGATTTGCTGCATCACCATCTTCACAGCTTTCCTGACTGCAGTTATCAACTGCAATAGTTCTGATCTCATAAATGCCCCAGAAAGGACCTGCATGAGCATACCCTCTACTAGGTACGGAAAAAAGTCAATGGAAATTGCTACAGAAGGAATCAAAGCAGCCTCTGTTACAGCAAGCTGTCTTGCTGCACTACACAAACAAGCCACCTGCAGTCTACCTCACCTCTGCAAGGTTCTTCTCTTCACTGTACAGACCACACCTAAGTGGACCTCACACTCTGGCTTTTAAAGCATGGTGAAGTAGCCAGTGTCGTGTAACAAATAAGGGTCTCTTGCACCAATAGCAAGCTGAACAGTGCTGCAAGGAGGAGGTGATGCCCACTTGGATCAATCTAGAGCTCGAGGTTTCCAGCAGAGCACTGCAGCAACATCAGACTGAGCCCAAGTCAAGGGCAATGTTCCTCCAGATTCAACAAAAGCAGTTAGGTCCAAACTGAGCACATCTGGAAATCCTGCCTTCAAATACTGAGCATGGGACAGACTGTCCACACAGACTCTTATTGCCTACTAAGCTGCTGGAACTGCAGAGTACTGGAAGGGGTAGCTTTGTACTCCTGGCATGCAAATATAAAATAGTAGAAAACAGTGCTGTTATCTTTACTAAAAGGTATGAGTTTCTTAGCTTATGTCAACTCCACACAACCATAACCTTTTACCTGCATTTATGGTACCACAGTAGTTTGTTGCGAGCTTCTAAGTATTCACTTTTGGCACTAGCATTTCCCCATGTAAAAACAACATGGTGGTTTTGGTTTCTAATGTACTTCTACTTACAACTACAACCTTAAGGGATGGGAACTGGAGACTATTCTTGGGTGAAAAAAAGGACAGGTAGAGACCTCCTTAATAATAATTGGCTTAGACAAATAAATCTGAGTCCAGAACATCTCAGAGCTGTTCCAGAAGATGCTGGACAGATCACAAGTCAAACCTCCACCATCCAATTGCTCTCCTATACTAGTTAGACTTGACATAAAATTTGACTGTAGTCTTCTAGAGAAAAATTGAGATCATGTCCCTGGCCCACCCTTTAGAAAAAAATATTTTATTTGATCAGGCCAATAAAAATCCCAGTTTCCAGTCTGGTAATGGGGAAAAGCAAATACAGACATGCAGCAAAAAAGAAAAAACAACCTCCCAAACTGTAATAAACCCTACAAAGGATGTGGATGACATCCGCTTACTTTTTCTTGTCCTTGTCTTTCTTGGTTTGTTGAGAACCTGCCTGCTGAGCCTGTGACTGTAATAGCTGAGCTGCTGCCTTCTTCTTTTGAAAGTTGTTCAGCTCTTCCTCAAGTTCCTTCTTCTTGTCTTCCACTTTTTTCTTCTCTTCTTGGTGAGTCCTCTTTAGATGGTCAAACTTTTCGTGAAGCTGCCAGGACACAGACAATGAGAATTGGACAGGGAGAGAAGAATGTTTCACCTCAGTCACTAGTAACAATGCCTGAAGCAGTTCAGCTGGCACCAAGGCCTCACTGCATTAATCACAAGTCATTGGCCTGTCTCAAGCATGCCGGAGTTTGTGAGAAAAGCCCTGCAGTTAACACACACACAGATGGTTGCTGTAGGAATCTGACAGGTTTCTGGACACTTCCAAACCCCCACTGCTTTGTACCTGTGGACTCTCTCATGTTCATTGCAATGCAAGAAAACATGGCCATGGTATATATTCTCCTGCATCTGCCCAAAACCAGGGAATACTCCTGCTCCATTTTACAAGCATGGAAAAGTGGCAGAGGACTTCTCTGTTGGGGTCACACCACAAGTCCATGGCAGGACTGGGAACTGATCATATTGTTTCTTGAGACTGTTTATGCACGGCAAGCACCCCTGCAGGCTTGATGTTGGAAGCTGGATGCTCACCCTTGTTCTGGCTCTCTTAGAAAAGCCCCAGCCTAAACCCTCACAACACAGTTCTCCATGTTACAATATACTCACATCTTTCTCTGCTTCCTTCAACTCTGCTTCCTTCTCCTTGACTCGCATGACGAACATTTGCCTCATTTCATCCTCCTTCTTCTGGAGTTCACCCAGGAATTCATTCCTCTTTGCTTCATAGGTCTCTTGGAGACTGTTAAACACAGAGACAGTCAGAGCTGTGGTGCAAGCACAGTTGTGAGTTTGCAGCCTTTGGTGACCTCATCATGAAACATCATCAGAAGTCTGTGACTACAACACGGGCACGAGCACCTCCACGAAAACCACTCTTAGCTGCTAGGCAGCAGTAGTGAGAGACAAATTGGCGAGGAAAATCTGTGTACAGTGTACAGGACCCTGTAAATCAGCCAGAAGACAGGATGACTGTGCTCAAAAATAAACAGCAAGTACATAAGCAACTACAGCACTCCCTGACACTTGCATTACTTGTGATCTGTTGGAGTCACACCTTCTCACTGTTCATCCCAAATCTCTTCATCTCAAGTACCAAACTTGTGGAACAGACATGAGCATACCACAGTGCAAAACCTGGGTTTAGGTAGTTCATTAAATGTCACACTGACACAGAGCAAAACTAATTTTCACTATTCATTGCTAGTGGCTTCAGATCAGGGGCTTCATTTAGATAGAGATCTCCTAAGGTGGCTTTTTCTCCTTTAGCTGTCAAGAGAGGCCAAGCCTTTGCAAACAAGCAGCAGCGTCCCTCCTCCAAATAACCACGTTACTGGATTCCTTTATTTCTTTACTCCCCCTTCTACTTCTTGGCATTTCTTTCTGTCCTCAGCACTGAGATACCACAGCAAAGATTTGGGACACAAAATATGTTATCCATGCACCTCTGAGATTTTTCAGAGCCTCTTAGGAACCCTGGATGCCAAATTCCTCTTCATTTTATTCCTTAAATGGATTTGGCTATTACAGCCATAATGATAGTGTGGGAATGGTAACTATTCCCCCCAAGATGCTTTGGTTAAGAATGCATTTTTTAAATGAAACCTCCACTGATTGATCACAGATACACACAGCACCCATGCGCCCAAGGAACACACTAACCACTGGGCTAGAGGAACATCTTAATCCCATTGAAGCCAAGCTTTTACCTTACCTTGTGGGGGTTTTGAGGGCTTTTTTGTTGCTTGGTTTGGTTGGTTTTAGGGGGGTGTGGGGGTTGAGGTGCTGAGCTGTGGACCAAAACTTGACAGATAAACCCAAGTCTTGGCTTTAACACTGCTAATCGATGGGCACTTCAGATGCCTCCTAAAATACTCCACAGACAGGATGCCCAGAGCTGCTCTTGCACAGCACTAGCCACCCTGGATGAACCGCACAATTCCAGCTGGCCGCACCAGTTTCCCATACACTGAAGCAAATACATCAATTCTAAAAAGCGACAAAAATCTTCTCACAAGAGAACAGTGCAAGACCTAGACCACTCAGAGCAGAGAGATCAGGACACTCCAAGAAAACTTCCCTGAAATTCAGTCTTGGATTTAATCTTCTGACAGCAGACACTGAAGCTTAATTCAGAAACCCTTCTGAAGAGTCTGGCTAGAGCCCAGGAAAACCTTGAGGGCAGATTAGCCTTCACTGCTCAGCAAGCAAAAACTGAATGTGCAATTAGTGACACACCATAGCAGGGAGCAGCAGAGCCTTAGGGACTGAAACAGAAGACGCTGCACACTGCTAGCCATATATCCTGTACTGCAAACGATTGCTTGCAAAGTTCATTTCCAAAAACACAATGCCAGGGGAAGCAGGAAAAAGCTGGCAGGGGCTTACTCTTAAAGTGTCCCAGGTTCAATGTTAAACTGAGCTTCAAGCTTAAAAAATTAGTGCTAACCTAAAGCCAAGAAGCTTAATTTTCTACTGAAGGTCTGACTTCCAGAGAATCAAAGTTCTCAGAGAAACTGGCCTGGCAAGTGCAGGCTGCATGTGAAAAAACACACTTCCAGACCTAAGAAATAACAGTCCAAACTAACTGGGATCCCTGCAGCTTCTCACAGACAAAAAAGACAAGGGAATTCACTTTTTGTATACAGACATGCAAACCTAGATATGAGAGCAACTTCACTCTCCAACATGCACCCACACACTGAATGATGCCCTTGGCAAATAATATTCTTTAAAAAAAAGGTATTTTGAGAAAATGAACCATAACAGATGAAGAAGGGTCTCTGTGCAACAGAGGACCCCATTTCCCAGAGCAGATGCCTAGGGAGGCAGGCACTGCTTCTCCCTCCTCACCTCCTGCAGCCTGGATGAGCAGTGGAGGTTCTGCCAGCAGAGCGGGCCTCACCACCACTGCCAGCCTCCCTTCTTCACACCTTGTGCAAGTGCCTACGCAGCACCAACAGTTCGCTGGGGCCTTCTGCCTGCTGGTCCTGAGATTTACAAAAGGCTCCCTGCTCCTGGCTGATGCAAACTGCCTGAAGCACAGCGGTCCCTGTGGCTCCCAGGGCCCAGACCCGGGGGAAAGGCATGCTTTTGATCCCTGGTCTCAGAAGGAAGAACAGAAAGAAACAAACCTACTGTTTTTCTCATTTCAGATATACATCAGCATTGGCCAAACAGCTTGGGATCATGGGGTTTTGTTTGTTTATTGGAGGGAGGAGGGATCCAGAGTGAACTGTTCTGAACTAGCACGTACCAGATGGAGAAATTCTGTACATTTTAATTTCCTTTCTACTTATAGCTTGGCCAAAAGAAGCCTCGTGTACAGGAAGCAATGGAAATTCCTCAGATTCCTCAGAGGGAAGGGCCAAGCCCCATCTTAAGCCATAGCTCTCAAGAAAGGAAATCCAATAAAGCTTTACACTTGGGCTCAGTAACAGAACTGGACTTGACTGATTCCAGCAGAGTTTCTGTGCTGCAAAAGAAAAGCAGCTACATAAACTCAGCAAGTCACAAATAAAACCTCAAACTGATGCAAACTCTGTCAAAGCACAGACCTTCCTTGGCTCATCACAGAGTGCTGTTTTCCAGACACGTGAACACAAGGCCTCCAACTCTGCTTTCTACTCTGGAGCCCACCTGGCTTTCCCTTGTTGAGGGCCACAGATGAACCGTGTCCATGATGACCTGTGTCAGCCAGCTGCATGGCTGCTGTCTCAGGGCTTAGCATGCCAATTCCTGACATGCACACATCCTACAAGGGTAAGCCCACAGTGATGAACATTTAATTTGGACTGCATACCCCTGGGGCAGAGGAGCGTGGGATGCTGCTACAGCAATTATTGGGGAAAAGTTGGGGAGGAATGGGAAACAGGAAGTGAAAGGAGAAAAAAAAAAACACTCCCTCCCACTTCTCACACAGCTGTTGTCCCTGGCTAATGGCTTGGGCTTCAGACCAATAACACTGTCAGACAGCATGAACTCTGTATTCAGTAACAAACCGATGTCAAGCATCCCACCACAGCACCCTCTTCACAGCTCACCTTTGACCAGTTGTGGAAAGCTCTCAGAAGGTCAAACAGAACATTTATCCCAGGAGCTCCCTTTGATAGCTAGTTATATCTCAACACACAGGTCGCCTTCATCTCAGCACAGGCACAGCAGCACTTTTCAAGTCCAGCAATTGTACATGGCCCTGACTTGCAGTCAAGCAAAATGAGTCTGCAGTGGAGGAAAGGGGGCACCTGACCATCTCAAATCCTGCCCTCCTCCAAGGGTAAAATGTGTCAGGAAGAATTTCTGAAGTGATTATCAAACTTGCTATTCAACACCTTCACTAATGTTTCCTTGAAACTCATAGTACTGCCAGTAGGAAGATGAGCATAAGCTTCTCTTAAGACAAGCCACTTCACAAGTCTTAGCAAGGCAAGAGAAAAGGTGGAGGGGAAAAAAACCAAACCAACAACATAAAAAAAGTCTATCAGCTTCCCAACCCCTAATTTAGATCTCCCAGTCTGAAAAAATGACAAGTCAACAGCATGAACAGCAAACTGTTCCCAATCAGACAGGCCCACAAGCCTTGATTGCATTCTACCACCAGCTCTCTCGCTGTGTTTTACACAAACTCACTCCCTCTTCCATGATGCTGAGAACACAAGGAAACAGCAGTAATCTTCATGGCAGGCTCTGTGTTACAGGAGTCTTTTGGTCACATAGAGCATTGGACAGTTACAAACATGGACATCAAAATCAGTTTGAAGAGTCCAGTGAGAAACAGCTCTTCACATTATAGTGACAGGAAGAGCATTTAGAGATCACTCCTTTTGACACTTTTTCCTACTGGCTGACAGAAAACAGGTAGGAGATAGACTGAAAGGCATACACTTGTGAGGGAGGGCCAGCAGTGTATGTTTGACAGAGCAGAGCAAGGAATGCTCAGAGAAAGCCAATTCTTTGTGTCTTCCTCAGCCACCCAAGTTTTTCCTCTGCTCCTCCTATACAAATCCCAGGCCCTGAGGGCATTGCACAAGGTTTTCCTTCCCAGACACGCTTCAGATCTCAGCTGCTCTTACCATAGCTATTCCCTCCCTGGTTCTTGTAAGGACTGGCATCCTCAAAACCTCCAATCTCTCTAGTTATACAAGGTCTGAGCTACACTCTCCTACCTGAAAGGCTTGCTGTCTGGATCCGTGTCTTTGAATCCCATCTCCTCAAGCTTGCAGCGTCTGTACAGCTCATAGTGCCGGGTGTGCGTCTGCTCTCTCAAGTCCTCCATGTTCACTCGGATCAGCATCTCCCGCAGCTTCACAAAGTCACAATGATTTTCATTTTCAACTGAGAAACAGACAGACCATCCAGAGAGAGAACATTAAACTCAGGAGCCAGGACTCCCCTTTCCCAGAACCCCCGTTTAGCAAGCCTAAGAGTTCTTCCGGCATGTATGTAGAACTAAGTCAGCCTGCACCAAAATGCCTTGCTGAACTGGGGGTGAAACCACCCCACGCCAACACAGGCATCAGATCAAGGCCTTTCATCAAATTTGCAAGATCCTTGTTGTCCACCTGTCACAGAGCTCATCTCTCCACACATTTCTGCACCAACAATGTGATGATCTGTGTGCACACAGGATTTCACTTCACTCAAATACATTCTAAATCCAAGCCACCGACAGTGGTCTTGGCAGGAAACAAAGTCTGTTTGTAGCAGTGGTGAAAGACAAGGAAAGGAAAGACCACCCCAGCAGAGATGCAGTAACCCTTTCCATGCTAGGTAACCTTACAAAGGAGCCCTAAACTCCTGCTTCTGGCACTGAAAGGAGTCATTACAGGCTTCCCATTGCAACTTGTACTCCGAGCAGAGTCTGGTGTGTCACCATCAGCCCCTGGGTCAACATGCTGTTCAGCCTGCGAAGGGCCTACAGCCAGAGGGCTACACACTTCAGAGCAGGCAGAAGTTTTGAGTATGCTTAAAGACAAGGAGTTGAAGTTCTCTCTTTAGGATGCAATAGCTCTCTGCTGCTAAACGATAAGTCTGCAGCACATGGGTGGGGACACAGCAAAGCACTCCAGCTGCTCCTCTTTGGACCAGAGCAGCTGTCCCTGCAAAGAGGCAGTTGTCTCTCTGGTACCCAACTAAATCTCCTTGGCTATCTGGTCCCAGTTTCCTGGGAACAGCAAGAATATGTGTCAAGCCCAAGACTTCCCAAAGATACCAACTTCTTTCCCAATTACGAGTTATTCCCAGTACTATCCACTTGTGTTACTCAGCTGAAGACTGTAAGCCTGAAGTTGCTTCAGGATCAGCTTGTATTACTGACAAAGTCACGGTGAGTTTTGCAGAATGCCCTCAGAATGCTCTTCTGCAGCTTGCTGGGCCATTCTCCAACTGGATACACAGCAGACCACCATCATCTTAACCCTGTACTTCTCAGTACTGGTTGGGAAAGCAAGGATCAGCCCTATCTTTGGCAGCTTTGGTGCAGCCTGGGCTGCAAACAGAGCCCTACTCAAACTCTGCTCTCCTACAGGAAGGAGCTCTTGGCTGATTTTATGAGGAGTTGCATACTTCAGCTCATGTCCACCGTTTACGATACCAGGGCAAGACACGAAACAGTCTAGCGCTCAATTAGTTCTGCTCCCACTTCAAGTTGTGAGGGGAGAGCACCTGCTAGCCTCTCTGGAATGTCTCCCAGCTACACATTTGCATTCAGACTTGGGCACAAGGTCCAAACCAAATCACTCAGCTGCCCAAGCCCTCCTCATTGCCCACTCTTCTCTACAGGCAGCAAAGCACAAGGAACAGAGAATAGGGATTTAAGGTTGCATTTTTCAATTTAACACCTCTTAGTAACGTTACCCTGCTCTTTCTCAAATCCGATGGCTAGTTTAACAGTACCACCCTCCTGCCAAACCCCCTCCATGTCTAGATCTAGGTTGGAAAGTCCTGATTTTAAGAGGTCCTGAAATCAGGAGGAGCTGTGATCAAAATCTATCTTGAGAAAGGAAGATAAGGACCATCAATGAGCTTTTCATAAGAAAGAGACAGCATGACGAGGTCTTATTTGTGCTTTCAGTAACATACCCTGCACAACACCCCAAGGGTACTGCCTGGCTTTTGCCATCTTATTGCCAATCTTCACTTCTTCAGTGCTGCCAACTACAGCAAAAGGAAGGTGGACCTGCAAAAGGAAAGGGACAATGAGGTTAGGCATTTTCTTTGTTGCCTTGCCAGGGATTGTTTCTGAAGAAAGCTGTTTACTGTGGCAGCTGTGCTGGATTTAAAGTTGCTTAAATGCCTTTGCAATTCACCTACTGTTTTAGACAAGACAATCTGGATGAGAAACCTGCTCAGGCTTAAAGTCCCAAATTATGAAGTCCTAAAAATACAGAAGAAGTGCATATTTTTCATGTAATTACAAAGCACGACTATCTTAAGCACAGAAGTTGTCTTGCAAACTGCAGTTGAATTTGAACACTGAGGAAAAATAACTGTCAAGCAATAAAAAAAGAAAAAGTACATCCTCCCAAGAAAGACAAGCTAAAAGTTCAGGGGTTTCTGATGCTAGAAGTAACTGCTAATGCTTCCTCTTAAAAAAGGCAAAGCTGTGAGCAAGAGGAAGAGCAGAGTTGACCCAGCCCTGGGCTGACATGTCTGAGTCACTGAGCTCTGTTATGTCCCAGTCTCTCAGTGGGTGTGGTGGTGACAGCCTGGGATCTACTCCCAGAAGCGTGGCCACTGCCAGGAGGGAGCTCGCCTCTGCTGCCAGCCCATCCCCACGGTGCTCTCCCTGCCTTAACGGCGTCCAGAAGGGCTGGGTGCAAGCTCTGGGAGCAAGTGTCCTGTCAGCCAAGCTGTGGTCACAGGCTGGGTGGGAGGGGAAGAAGCCAAGTGGCAGAGGAGATGTGATTAACCGGTAAAGGAGTTTCCCAGCAATAGGCCTGCACCAGAGGAAAGGCAAAACACACACTGCACCCTGGAAGAGACATGTGCCTTCTCCATACCAGCTTCTCCCTGCCAAGAACACACGTAGGCAGGGAAGACAAGCAATATAAAGGAGGTCTGGAGAGGGTCTGATCTCCAGCTGGCTGTGCCGATTGCCCATCTACAAGCAGTTGTGCAGGGAAACTCAAAAACCTTCAAGTTGCAAGGAAATGGCTTAACCTTGATGCCTCTGTTCCCTATAAAATGCAGATGATTCAACTTTAACCTTGCACTCCCTTTGAGTGCACTTGCTTTGGGGTTGGCAAGCCCTCTTCAGTGTTATGTGCACTGCTAAAGCCACTCAAGGGCCCCGTCAGCACTGCTGTGATGCACATCACTGTCAGAGACCCTGAGCTCAGTGAAAAAAGCTTCCCCTCTGTAAGCCCCACTGCAATACTGGTCTACCCCAGCACTGTTTGCCCTCAAATCCCACCCCTATTGCTAGAAGAAGGGGAGGAAGTGAAAGCCAGAGCCCTTGCTGCTGATGGCCACTGGCCCTAATGAGAGCTGGAGGTCCCTTCCAACCGTAATGATTCTATGATTCTATCACTGACAACACCTCTGCTCCCACAGGAAAGCAGAACAAAGGCAGACATGAATCACCCCCCACTAAGCAACAAGTGGTTGTTTGGGACAGGAAACCCAAACCTCACCCCTTTGCCCTGACTGCAC
This sequence comes from Galbula dea, assembly GCA_013399015.1. NCBI lineage: Eukaryota > Metazoa > Chordata > Aves > Piciformes > Galbulidae > Galbula > Galbula dea. Next base: position 2,279,585 of record VWZX01009068.1, on the reverse strand, counting down.
AGGGGCCTTGCCTCCCATCCTCTTCCTTTCCCAAGATGGGAACGCTGCAGTAGGGGAAGGATATGAAAAAAATGCTCAAAGGAGAATCATTTGTCAGATAATGAAGCATTATCAGACCAAGCATCCCACATGACTGGTATCTCAGCTCCAAAAGCCTTCTGTCTAGCCTCTGCTTAGGCTACAATTTTAAAGCCAATAGAAACATAGTACAAAGTGCCCTACCATCAAGCATTGGCTCACACAAACCAAAGCAAGCAAGCTCCCTCCCCGTCCGTCCCCCCCCAAAACATACACTCATTGTGGCATTTATCTCAGCCACTGTCTCTTCATCGGTCGGGAACTGGTAGATCTGGACGCCGTTGCTCACCAGCTCACTCATGATTTTACTCTTGAACTTGTGCAACTCGTTTTTTGCAATGGTGTCAGCCTTGGCAATGATGGGGATGATGTTCACCTGCAAGACAAAGACAGGACCTCCACATGCACACGTTGCTGTGCCACCAGGAGAGGACAGAGAGCATCATACATCCTGCAGCAACAGCCCTGTAAAGTGCCACCAGCCACCACCGTCTCAGTGGAAGACCTTTCCTGCAGCTGCTGCTGACAGCACCGCTGCCTTTGACAGGATCTTCAGGCAGCAGTGATGATGGCCTTAAAAAGAAGTCAGATGCAATTTAGTAACATGTTATTTCCTGTCCTGTCATATTCCCTTCCTCATCTGAATTGGCTGGGCAGGAAATGCTGTCATAGATTATAATAAGCTGTTCAAAAAAAAAAAACCAGAAAAAAGAAATTCCCATCCAGGCACTTCTCCACACCACAGCATGTTGGATTACTGCAAAGACATTCTTAGACAATAGCCTCTTGCAGGCGTTTGCTTGGGTGTTGGCATCATGGACACCCAGGTGGGGCAGCAGGCTGTTAACCCTGCTGGAGGTGGAAGCAGATGGTCCATGTCCAGCCATGCTATGCTCCACACAGGGTGGGGGCTGGCTGTAACACAGGCACACTTCCTGCATCTGCATGCTCTCACATGCTCCCATCCACTGCTGTACTGCAGGACTAGGGGCCATTTCTCTCCAAGAAATCAGCCAAGAGGTTAACAGGGAACTGAAAAGTTACTGATTGTTTTCCCTAGACAGACTGCTTGCAACAGTGGCAGCAGGATGGCAAACAGCAACACCATTCAGGAGTTGAGAGGACACAGTACAGTACCCTCAGTGTAGCTGAATGGATTGACGCCCAGCAAGTCTTGCACAGGTGTTTGCTTTGCTGCGGAGGGCAAAAATGCATTAGGAGGAGGAATCCTGTTTTCTTTCCCTTTCTGCTTACTCCAGATGGACTATTTCTGCTTTCAGTCTTGCAGAACTTGCTCTTCCTTGCAACAGTAGACAGAAGTTGTAGAAGAGATGATGTTGATATTGACCTATATGAAGGGATTTTTAACTACAGTACTTGAAAATCCTCCTATATTACATCTCTCAATTCTGTTCAGGGGATAACCTGGATTTATTAAATCCCCCTTTGTCAAAAGGCAGAACATCAATGCCATTCAGCTCACTTTGGATAAGTCTCTTATTTTAAGTTGACTCCAGAAGGGATCCTTCTCCATCACTGTATAAAACCGGATCAGTAGGTCACACTAGGAAATAAAGAGCCACTGACAGCATTTATCTTCTGCAGTATCAGGATCCAATGAGCCAAAGATGAAAGGTGGACTGATTTAAGTTGCTTAATCATAACGTAAAGAAACACAGGAATCTCAGTTTAAATATTCAGGTTTTACGTTTGTACCTTGGCTATTTTCCCTAGGAAGAGAGATGAAATCTTCTTAAAAGTATCTAGTAAAATAGCATGGTTTAAACCATCCTTGCTAGTCAGGAGGGTACCCGAAAAAGGATGTGCCAAGTGATGTATTTATTCAGATTCACCTTGTTTATCAGATCACTGTCAGAATAACACTACATTTGCCACAGAAGGTCAAACCACTGTTTGTATCTAGCTGGATGCAGTCAGAACGTGTAGACACAGCATTTTCATTTGTTTTTCACTGATTAGTAAGATGACCTCAAGTGTTTTAGAGGTAATTCTCATCTCATACACACTCACCAAATCAGGTTTTGTACCAAAACCTAATTAATCTATGGGACGAAGTGAAAGAAAGATGCCAACCACCCATCTGCATGCTAGAACTAGCAGAGTTTAATTTCAACCTCCCATTTTCATTTATAACATAATCAGCAAATACCTTACTGTCGAGCTTCTTCATGGTGACCAAGTCTAGGGACTTCAGTGAGTGTCCAGTTGGTGCAATGAAATACAGACAGGCATGAATTCTGGTGTCATGATAATTGAACAGCGATCGTTTGATCTTCAACTCTTCTTGCAAGTAGGCTTCAAACTGAGCATCGATATATTCTACTATAGGCTTGTAGCTGAAGAGAGAAAACATGGCACAGAGGAAAACTGGGCATTCACTACTGGACAGCACAGGTTACTTCTCAGCACTCAGGAAGCTTCTTGGGTGCTCTATTATGGAATAAGCACTGCTCTTAAGAGCCTCCTCGTCCAACTTACCATCCCTCCTTAGCAAGTGTGTGTTTCCACTTGGTGCACAGGGAGAGCATTATGGATGTAGTAAGATAAAGTGGCAGAAACCTTAGACTTCAGGTACATGGAAGCCACATAAGGCTGCTACCCTTCAAATAGTGTATTTTACAGTCTCTCCAACCACAGTTTGAGCTGCTGCTCTGCCAATGTCATTGAGAATCATCCAATACAAGAAAAACTAAACATGAAACCTTCACCTGCTCTAGCTTGTCCAGAAGCTTCTTTGTGGTCTTGAAAGAAGGGAGGGAGATTCACAAGGGGATAAAAGGAACTTTTCAGGAATTGAAGCCTGTGAGCAAAGCTCAGGAGACAACTGCACTGTTCACATACTTAAGGGGACCATTTTGTTAGAGGAAAAAAGCTGATGCAGTGTAATATGCCCTAATCTGACTAACTGATTGTGTTTCTGGAAACAAAACTCTTTGTTCCTCTCTCCACTAAGGGCAGCCTCAGAACCTGAAGCCCAGCAAGCTCTTGAAGGAGAGCACTGAGACCAAGGCACCAAGACAACACTGCCACTGCCTTCAGTATTGGATTCACAGCAGTGTTAATACCTTCCCTCAAAAGCAGCTGTGAAGAGAAAATAGGCTGACAGGAGTTTTCAGGTCCTCCAGAAACACCCTTCTGACAGGAAGCCAGCAAGGCTCTGGCCTGGACCCTCTGCTCCAGATGCCAGTGCAGCTGTTTGCACGGTTGCTCAAGACCCTTGGAGAAGCAGAGCAGACTTTTGCTTGATTTACCAAGTGAGAGCTATAGAAAAAGACAGCCACTGTTGCATGAGGGCTGCCAGCACCAGAGACCTGTAAGACCGAGCACCATGTGTTAATCTGCAGGCACAGGGGGTATTTGGCTGGGTTTGTAACGTGACTGCTGCTCCAGTTTCTCTGATTTTGGAAATTCTGTCTCTGGTACCCCAAAAAACCTCTGACTGAGACACGTTGCAGAGAAAGCAGTAAGGCCTTACATTGGGAGATCATATTAGAGAAAGCATAGTTAGAAAGCAGAGCAAATAAGGACTGGGAAGACCCAAACCAGGAGCACAAAGAAAGTCCCATCTACTGCAGTCATACACGTGAGGACAGCAGGAGGACAAAAACTGCCCCTAAGCCATACTGCCCTGTGACTCCAACTGCCCAAGAAGGGCTTCATCACCAACACTGATGGCTCTTTTTGTCTGCTGAATGAAGCAAATGCAAAGTGACCCAGCAGCAACAAGCTGCAGAGCATCCCTGCTCTGAGCACCTGCTCCTCCTTCAAGCAGCTTTTGTTCTCGCCCAGGAGCATATGGCAGCATCTGACATGCAGAGCTTCCCTCCGGTCAGCACGTGTCCCTCACTGTTACGGCTCAGTAGAGTTAGGAGCAGCAGCCACAATGCAGGGGCAATGGTTGCCTTTCAGTGTCAGAAAAAAGCATCGTAAAATCCATTTGAAAAATGTACAGGTTTCTTTATAGAACAGGACACAGGATCTGCACAACCTCCATACTAACAGGGATCCTGTGGGAAACTGACATTAAGTCCGAGTTTTCAAAGAGCTTCTGCTCTTGATCTACCTACTGCCCTAATACCTTTTGGTCAGCACACACACTGCTGGCCAGCGTGCCCCTCACTTGGCAAGCTTCAGAGAAGAGGATCACAAATAACCCTCCAGAGGGAGCTGGGATTACTGCAACGAGGGAATAATATGACTCTAAGATACAAGAAATGTATTAGTTATCCAATTAGCCATGATCACTGAATGGGTGGTTCTAACAGTGCAGCAGAAGTCCATATGGATGGATACAAGGGATTGTGTAGGCTGCCCAGAATATTTCGTTCATGCACAAAACATGAAAATCAGTACCTGGGTAGAACATTAAAGCAAAACCCACTTTGACTTGAACATTGCAGGGTGGTGCGAACAGGAAGTATGATCTGAGTTCCAGGTCCCTAAAAGGTGCAATGTAACTGCAATTTGAACTCAAACCTTCAAATACTTACATGTTTCAACTAGGCTGCACAGAGACAAGGAGGGCAGAAAGGCCATTTCAGTTCTGTAGCTTAAGTGATCTGTTAGTTTTTCCCTTCAGTGTCACATCACTTCTACCTGCCTCGTGGGGTGAATGATGATAGCTGCCACTCCTGGACCAGGAAACAACCCCAGGAACAGCAGGGGATCTACTCTCCACACAGGTTCTGGCCCTTCTGATCTCAGGGCACACAAGCACAAAGGTTCCTTCTCCTGACAGAAATGAATTTACCTGTCATCTTTGTTAATTTGGTCACCAAATCCAACTGTGTCAACAATAGTCAGCTTCAGACGGACATTACTCTCCTGGAGCTCGTAACTCCTGGCTTTCAATCTGACACCAGGCTCATTGTGTGTCGCAGGTTCACTTTCAAACTTCGTATTGAACAGAGTGTCCATCAGCGTTGACTTGCCAATGCCAGTTTCACCTGAGCAGAGAAACACTCTGTTAGTATGGTCCCAGTGCTCTTCCTCACCTCATTCTCAGGCACACTCACCAGGCTAAGGAGTTATTCCACTTGGGTAGCAGTGGAATTAGGCTATATCAACATGGCTAAGCAAAATAACCCCTGCAGGAATAAATGTCTTTTGAGACAGTCTCCATTTTTACCATCCCCCAGGAATGAATCAGGGACTCTGTGGGCATCAAGAGGTGACAGCAGCTCTGACTTCTGCTGCTGGGCTCCAACTAATGTCCTCCACAGGTTGCCCCTTGCGGACATACCTGATCAAAGCTCTCCATGCTGAGGAAGCCAATGTGAAACCAGCCCCTGCTATGCAAACGCTGCTACCTTGACAGAAATCACGATAAATCAAATGCCTTCAGAGCTGAAAGCCATCACCCACAGGTGAAGAGCTCAGCTGCTGTGCTGAGACTGGCAAGAAGAATCTGTGGGCTTGGTTTTCGAGGGAGGTGTACCCCAATCACAGGCAAGGACACTGAAAGTAGCACCACCAACCTCAGGGATTTTTCCTTATTTTGGGGCTTACTTTCACATACAGGCATACTACTGTTAAATATTTCCTATGGGAAATGGAGGAATTGAAGAGGATAAGTTGAGGCTTCTGAGAGTCCCTGAAGAGAAGGTACTAAACCACAAGGAAAGAGGGAAAAATCAGTGAGGAAAAAACGTAAGCCCCTCTCCTGAGAGAAGGGAAAGAACTCTTTCCACAATGAGCCAGCAAATGCCTGCTGCTGCTAGAATGCTGTTACTGGGCTTGCTACACTGGCAGTGCAAGACCAACCAACAATCACTCCTTTCCCATAAAAGCATTTGCATCCATCAGCCTTCAGCTGTTGCCTGTGTTTTTCACATTGGTATGACCGGATTGGTGATGCAGGCTTCCTCCTGCTTGATGGCATCAAGAACCCCAACCTCCCCACCTCAGAAGTGATGTCTCTATTCAGAAGAGCAGGAAGCTGTTCTTACTCAAGAAAGTGTCCATTCTTTTTTCAAGAGGATGACAAAATTTAGGACAAAGTTTTTAAAAATCTAAAACAGCACACTGCTCACATACCAACTTCTAAAAGTACTATAGGTTCACCAATCCCCAGTGCAATTAGTAACATGGATGGAAGCATTACCTTAAATCCTATTTTTAAGTCAGAAGTGTTTGCTTAGCTTTTATACTTTCCAATTGCTAATGCTACCCACGCTGTGAGCAGAAGGTGGACTGAGGTAATGACCTGAAGTTCCTCCAGCTGAAAAGATGCTGGGATTTGGGACAGTCCTTCTGGACTACAGTGTGCTGCTCTGGCATTTGCAGGTTGGCTTGTGAGGGGGCCCTATCCCAACCTCTTAGCCTCCCCAACATCTTAAGTAGAAATGAATACTAAAAAAGCAATGTAAAATACCAGGTGGGAGAGAAGGGTTGGCATGTGGGATTGCCTTCAAGCATCTCTCTGGGCTGTGCAGGTCTCATGCAGTTCTCCTAGCATGGAAATCTCCCAAAACATGCAGAACTCTCACTTAGAAGACCTTGGAAAACCATAAAGTATTTGCGGCCACAAAATAAACTACTACTCAGCAGCTACTTGTAGCTGTGTGGTACTTGACAGTTTGTTTTGTTGGCTTTGACTTTTGAGACCATTTTCATGCTAGGCTTAGGAAGGTAAGTGATTACCTACAGCCCAGGAAAATAAATGAGTAGAGTTATACTTGTTGCAGCATTCCTACCCTGGGAAGCTGCAGGACATAAAGCAAGCTTTTAAGAAAGAATGAATAAATGACAGGAGGAAGACAGAAAGTCTACATGTTATTAGAGCTCAAAAATCTAGGCTCACACAGAGCTCAATCCACATGAACAGATCAGTGCTAAACTGAAGGCACGGACTGTTAACCTCTGAAGCTATCTATTTGAGTGAGCTCCTGATGTGAGCGCACCACTGCTGCATGCTGTGTTTGATGAGCTTCGCCAGCATCTCATTCATGAACCACATAGTTCAATCTCTCACATTACTGCCTCCTTTCTCAAAAGGGTTTCAAATTTAACCTTTTTTAAAGGAAATTTCCATTCCAGCAATTTGTGTGGAATTTTAATTTGGGGTGAAAACAGCTGATCATCACATTTCGCAGGAGAAGAGGTGAATCAAATTGCTATGTTAATGGAGACATATCAAGTCACGCTAAGGGTGGAGTATTTACTGCAAGGGAAAAAAGACAGTTAATTTGTGCCATTTTGATCAAAGAGCTGCCTGCTAAGTGGGCTGTTCCCTGCTGAATTTTAAATGGTTTCATGCTGCTAGAGTCACACAAGGGTTGGTAGCTTGAGTGTGCAGAAGTACAGCTATTCTCTTATCTCGTTATTCAACATGCAAAGCTACAAGAAGAATCGAGTTTGCCAGATTTCTTTCCAGACAGCTCGCCCTGCACTGCAGGCAGAAATTCTTACATGCAGTAGAAAAATCACAGTCAGAGGGTTGTGGTTTTTTCCTGCTAATTAATGTAACTAATTAGAAGGCATAATACTCCCATCTTGCAGGCTTAAGTGAACAATGAACAGAAGGATGATGTTTGTAGCCTGCTCTACCAAACCAGAGAGTAAAATCCACCATTTTGCCAACTTCCAGAACCACATTCTGGGGATGTTGTGAAGAGGCCACCAACAGGGCAAAGCTGTTTTGGCACGCAGCTCCCTGAGCAATGGACTGCCAGTGGTGCAGTATTCATTGAGTACCAAGAGAGCTGGTATCGCTCTGAAAAAAAGAGAAGCTGCATCCCCATAGTTCACCCTCTGAACAAGTTGGGAAAAGTAACTCAGGCTATAAAACCAGCTTGCAGCACCCAGATCAAGTACAGCAGAGAAGAGGCAACAGGCTTTGTTCTCAAGTACATCATCTGGAGACTACAAATGGCATCATTTCCAACCGGAGAAACTAAGAATATAATGAGACAGGCAGGCAAAGCCTGGAAGGAAAGGAATGCAATTTATTGAGAAAGTCTCTGTGCCCAACCCAGGGAAAGGCAGATTTAGGTTAACATTCTTTTAAAAATAGTCCCAAGTTAGCTCAGTTTCCTTTTGGGCAGGCCTTGGGGTAAGCAGAACCACAGGATGATCAAAAGGATAGATCATAACAGCTAGAAACGTCCATGTTTTTTTCTCCAGAGAACAGGAAAAGAGGGATGCTAGATTTTACCCTGGAGCAGCTTTGGGAAGCAGCTGTCACTTCCCTGCCACTACAGCTCACCCTGGCTCAGATCTTACTCTTTGCAGTATGGAGAAGGTGCCGATTTGTGGATACACATGCACCCTGTGGTGTGAGCTGGTCATCCAAGTGGCACAGGATGGCTGACTTACCCACACAGAGGATGTTGAAGCAGAAGCCTTGTGATGTTGACTTGTTGACCAGCTGATCAGGGAGACTGTCGAAGCCCACATGGCCAGAAAGGGACAGGTTCCTAAGGTCATCGTTCTGTAAGAGCAGTAAGAAAGGTTTTTAACAGGGCTGCAACACCCCTGTCAAAGGAGAAAGCTATGCCTAGTCCTGTCAGAGCTGTGTAATGATGCAGGAGTTTTCAGGACACAGGCTCTTTGTCTCAAGTTTGCCTCCCAAAAGTCCTTCCCTTGTACTTCCATCTAGCTCTCTACTGTGGGGCTCAGGAGCCAAAACATCCCCAACTCCAAGGCATGCAAACACCACCACTGTTTCTCTATGTCTGCAACCAATAAACCATGACTCTGTACCAATTTGCAACACTCAAACATTGTTTTCAAGGCCTCAGCATCACATACCCTAAGGGATACCCAAAGATTATTTAAGCAGACACTTGAAGGAGACACAGTGAAACATGGCCATAGCTGTGAGTGGACTAATTCTTGTTTAATTAGTGAAGCAGCCAAGTCTGCCTCTTCCATGCCCACTGTGCAGTTCTACAGTAGAAACCTTTCATGAGGTGAAAAAGCAGGGGACCATTCCTGGTGTTTCATGTGACCTACAAAGCACATCATGCTGCCCCTCCATGTCTTAAGCCATGCCACCCAGCCCAGAGGTCCAAGTCACCCCTGGTTACCTGCTCTCTTCCTCTAGGCTGCCCAGGAGGCCTGAGCTGACATCATCGAATACCCCAAGGCTGTTCTGTGAAGGGTAATGGGGTAGCACATAGCACAGAACTCACAGAAAGGAGGTTTGAAACACCTGCAAAATTATATTTAGGACTTTTCCACCACAGTTGTACAGTAATTCACAGAGAGGCTTGGATAAAGAAGCCAGGCCACTTACCTCCTCCCTGCCAAATCACTTATGCCAACATCCTGAGCATATATAAACCAAACCCAAAATTAAAGCAAAATCCCCAACAAAACAGAAACAAAAAAAAAATACAAACACCAAGTCAGTAGACCTAAAGCAGCTCAGCTCTGATTTCATACAACAGTTTTTTCTCCAATCCTTTGTTGTCCTTAAGATATTAAAGTTTCTCCAAACCCAATCATCTCCAGCAAAGTCACTCCATCAAGACCATACTGTCAAGCTAAATAGTCATGGGCAGCCTCAATCTGGTTTAAAGATGCTGGAAGCACCAGCTTCTTTTCCACAAAATCAGTGGGCTCTGGTCCAGATGTGGAAAAAGACACTCTTTGGTTGTTAAAATAGAATCAAAAGCAGAGGTGGACTTCCCACTCCGCACAATTTATGCAGGGTATGAATGGGTTAAATTAAGTAGTTGTAACATCAGTATTTTTAAAATGCCAGTGGGCTTGAGTTTGATTAAATGAAGAGAGATCAGAGCAGATCTCAGAAAGCAATAGGTGCCCATAGCTCATGGGCTTCACAGAGAGTGGTGGGTGTCGAACGCCTCTCAGCACCAGCACAAGTATCTCTTTTCCTGATATATTTTGGGAAAGCAAGTACTGCCTCATCATCAGTTACTCAGCAGGAACAGGAGCCAGACTCATCTCTTGCATCTCTGTCAGGTTTTCTTTTTGGTGCATACCTCCTTTGATTTAGCTCCCTCCCCCAAAATACCCCCCCGGCAAGTGGCAAACAGCAACAGTGGAAAAACCAAACTCTCTACACTTTTCAATGCCAAGTATTTTTTTGCAAGCTCTGCTGCATAAGAGAAGGCAGCAGCATAGTCTGGCATCTGCCTGAAACACTCATGAAACAAATCAGAAGCCCTAGACATGGGCAGAGATGAAATGCAAATGTAAGTCTCCACCTCCCTAAATACATTTCTACAGAAGTTATCACAGATATGGATTTTGAAGAAGGCAGGAGAGCCAAAATGAACTCATTTCCAAATATGTCCCTCCATGTACACATGAAACATGGTGTGACATACCAGACAGTTCGGTACAAGCTGACAGACCTGCAGAGCCAATGCTTTTTGTGGGGGGATGCAGGCTGCTCCTCTGAGAGGAATTAAAGGTAGGTGAGCACATTGCATAACCTCTCACCACTGCAGCCAGGCCTCTGCTCTGCTTTCATCTTCTTAAAGGCAATAGCTTACTTCTGCTCAGTAACTACAGGGATGCTGAGACACAGAGGAAAAACAGGCCCTCTTTCCTGCTCTGCCCCCAGCAGAGGTTTGGGCAGCAGGCTGGAAGCTACAGGACCCCCCCACAAAGCTCTGTGGCCCCTTTAGCCAAGGCACAGGTCCACCAAGGATGCAAGTCAGCAAAACCACAATGGGCAATTTTACCAATGAGCCCAACTGCATTGGACTGGGAAGCTCTGGCTTTACTAGCTCAACAGTGCTAGACTTCACCCCTCGGGCTGCCTGGGGAGGGGGCAAGGACTGAAACCGCTGCAGACTCAAGAGTATCTCATGAGCTCAGGTTTTATCCACGTGAGAAGCAAGGCTCTGCTAAGGAGCAACAAGCTTGATTGCTCAGTGTATTATTAGCAGAACAGGCAAGTGATTCACAAAGTCTGTCTGGCAAAACAGAACTGTTTGAAAAACAAGGAGATGCTAAGTCAGACGGCCCAGCACAGCTCCTTTGTTTCCCCAGTACTGGACCTAAACACGCTCCTGGACTGAAATAACTCCTCAGCTGTCACTCACAGGAACACAGGCCTAAGAGAGGTCCTATTAATGCACAGACAAGCTGCTCTATCTGGAAGCCTGCTGTTACAGGCATGCTAAAAGAATAACTGTTTGCCAAGCACCCCCCCTTGCTTGCAGCTTCAGGAGCCATGGAAAAGATCAGCATGTGTAAAACTGCAGCTCCACAAACTTCTATAGAGATCAGCTAGTTTGCACCAGATACACTGCTAAACTTGGGTGTCTGGATAGTCTCAGATGTCAGAAAGCTTAAGACATCCCAACAGTAGCCTTTATTTTTAAGCTCCTCCTTAAGACACACTCACATCTCCCTTACTGAATCTCACATCATAGAGCACATCTCCCCTTCCTCTTCACATACTATAAGCAGGAAGCAATTCTGAACCTCCAGAGCTCTATGCTAGTCCCTACCAAGAATAGAGTACCATGAACAAGTACATGCTTGTTTATTGGGAAAGATGCCTATCACCTTGCTTTTTTTTGCACAGTGACCTACAAGACATTCCACAGTTGATATTTCTTCGGTCAACAACAATCTTTCAGACCTTGTTATCACAGCTGCTAGTTTTAACTCTAGCAGGGTAAGGGAAGGGGTAAGAAAAGCAGAGACAGGCCTCCAGAGGCACAGCATTGACTACATACCATCACTATAAAGAGGTTAATTGCCAGGACCCCATGCCCTATTGCTCTTAATTTCAAGGGGAAAGAAATGCCTTTCAAAAGACAAGTAAGGGTTTGCATGTCAAGTCTGCTTTGGATCTGGTTTTCTTCATACATAGATCCTGGTGGAAAAGGTTCTACAGGTCAGGCAATACTGTAACAGATGCTCTGTGGCAAACAGTGGGTTTGTCTGGATGTAATTCAGTGAAGCTTTAGAAAATAACTTGGCTGACAGGACACGTGCAAGGAGAGAATCTGCTCATTCCTTCTAAGCCACAGTGGCCTGGCAGAGCTAGCAGGAATAAGGAGAAACTTATTTTCCTTAAGGCCACAGGAGTCAGCAACAGTATGCCTGTGTGTGGACAGGGAGGTGGCTATAAATGCTGGTCCCATGATTAGAAAGGCATTATTTCTACAGAGGCAGCACAAAGCAGAGCCATATCCTTACGCTGCAGAGGGTCTTTGGTAGATGACAGCAGATAAAGCAAAATCGCTCTTGTTCTGGGTAGGAAAAAAAAGTGTTACTCCCAAAAGGTTGAGGAATGAGGGTGACAAGGACACTGCATTTATTGCCCCAGTCTGCTCTCCTCACTTAGGACTTAACCGCGATGATGGTTGTTCCCTCAAGCCAAGCAAGCTCCTGGCTGAGCCCCTTCTGCTTTAAGCTGCTGGCAAAATGCTCCCCTTTAGCCCCTCCTGGCCCACTGCCGCTGACAGCTGGGGGTCAGCTTCACATGGCCCCCAAAGAGTTAGAGAAAACAAAAACGAGCGTTGGATTCAAGAGGGGGGAAACGCTGGTATGCAAAATATTGAGCTCAACCACAAATATGAAGCAAGCGTTTAGTTACTTGAGGCCACACAACTTAGGAGGCACCTTTAAGAAATTCTGAAAGCTTTTATTGTTGTCAGCAGCTCAGGCCAGCTACATTTTTGCTCTATTACTAGGCACACTCTCCCTTAAAGTAATCTTAGATGCTGCATCCAAAGCCAGGGACCTCAGAGATACAGTCTGCTCAGACAGTAAAGTGGTTGAAGAAAGAGCAGTAAGCACAGAAGCAGAGCAGTCAGCAGCAGATGGATCAACTGTACCCTCTCCCATGTTCTTCACACTGGCAGGGCATGAAGAATTCCCACACCAGAGCCAAGCTCACTGTTTAAGTTCCTTGAAACAGCACCCACAAGCCCCATCTCTTACCTTACACAGACTTAAGTGATGGTTAAACCCTTAATTCTTGGACAAGAGAACTGAAGTATAATAGAAAGGGGGGGAAATGAAAAGAAAGAACGCTTCCTTTCTCCTCCTTGCCTTAGTCATGCTACAAGAATGTCCACAGCAATTAATCAGTTAATCAAGAAAGGAAGGAGTACTCTGTTATTTTAGGCTAGGCTAACTAACAGTGTCACCAGCAGAGGAGGGGGAGTTCCTGTCTCCATACTGCTGCTTGCTGGCTGCAGACTGGGGCAGATGAATCTGTAAGCTACTGAAGTCTGGAAGGTCTTTTTTTAGGTTTTCCTTTCTTCACTCCCCCCTTCTCTCTCAACAGGGAGAGGATACCCCTTCAGAAGACATATCCTCATTCTGCAGATTAACATGCCAAGCAAACCATAAGGATTCATCAGAGGAGCAGGCAAGCTGTATAGCTAATGCCTTCTGCCCTACCACCAACTCACCAAGTGACTCACTGCAGCTATTGTCCCATGGACTAGATCTCAGTGAAGTGCCTTGTTCTTCCTGGATAAAAGCTGGTGCCAGCACCAGCTGTAGCCCTCCAGTAATATCTAAAACAACAGCAAGAAGACAGGTCTCCCTACTCTCAGTAACAAGAAATATCACCAGTGTAATGCCACAGTTGGCCCCTTTGCTTAGCACCTTGGAGGTCACAGGGAACACAAAAAGCTCTCCTTGAATGTGCTAGTTTTTCCTTTCAATCCCAGAGAAACAGAACAGCAGAAAAGGTTATTTTGCAGGAGGAAAGCTGGAACCAATTTGGACAACAAAGCATGTGGCAGCAGCAGATAGGGAAGGGTAGCTGTGGGTTTCCTCTGCACACAGAATATTGCTTTGCAGATACATGAAATTTTACCTGGGGAATCACCAGCAAAGTGAGTGGAGGCTGCCAGCAAGACTAGGGGTTCCCCTGAGAAGAGCCCCTCAGAGACCGGGTGACACTGGACGTGCTTACATTAGTGCAGGCAATAACATTCAGACTTGATGGGGAAGAAAACACCCTCTCTCTAAGGCTGGCTCCCTAAATGCATCACAGGAGGATATCAGGGACAGCAAGCAGGTATCACAAGCCAACCCCTGCCCGGGTGCAGCCCACATCTAGCACCAACTATCCTCATTGCCAGTGGCTTGCAATGGTGAGCTGCAGCCCCTCGCTCCCTGCGCCTGACGAAGCCACACTGTGTCCATGCCTCCAAGGCAGGCTGGCTGGCAGGGAGACCAGGGGAATTGCTTACATTGGCAAGCTGCAGCAGCTCAGCAGGAGGATGGAGAGAAAGGATACAGTCACATTCTTCTGGGAAGAAGGAAGTCAGCAAAATCTGACCATTCAGAAGTGGCTGTAGAGAGTGGGAATGAACATTTGTCTTCTAGGCAAAATGTTTGGCTTAAAGTCAGCACAAGCTCAGCGTACTAACAGTTCCATTGATGCCAAAAACTGACATAAAAAACATTTTCCTCCATAGGGTTCCAAAAACCACGGACCTTTCTATTTGGAGTAAAAGTGACTAATGGCTCTAACAGCCCCTGATGTCACAAATTGCTAACTAGAAAAAAAAAAAGCACTGGACTTTGGAAATGATAAGGACCATATGTGCATTCCAGCAAGGCTTGTAAATTCACTGAAGGGAAGGGGGGGGTTAGAGAGGAAGAAGGAAGGGAGGGAAACAAAAGAGAGAGTCCTAATGTGACAAACAAGAATGAAGACCATCCAAAGGAAGAGCCCAACAAGAACCAGATGCTCTTTGCTTCTCTGGCCAATCTCTCTCCTGACAGGAGGACAGCATGCAACTGATTGCCTTTTCAAGTGCTTGTATGAGGTTGGTGCAAAGAAATGAACTGGGAGTTCCTATTCAGTGCCAGGCTCCCCAGGCTGACATTCCCCAGTAGTGTTACAAAAAACAGCCTCTGATTTATTGCAATTTCCCCGCCTTTTGTCTTCTAAGATGCCATATGTGGGGAAGGCAACTATATCCCTTTTAGCATTCCCAGTCATCCTCTCTCAGCCAGGCACAGTGGAGAAGGTTGGAGGATCCTTCAAACTAGCCCTGAACAAAATTATTTCAGTGGGGACACCAGCCCAGCAGACCTCCATCAGCTGCCCAGCAACACAGCATGTGAGAGTCTATGACACTATGGCAGCGTACACCAGTAAGTACTGGAGAAGGTCGAACTCTTAAGAGTTAAAAGCAACTCGGATCAGCAGGGCAGAAGCTAACTGGGAGATGTCAGGAAAGCATGCAACTGTATGGACATTAGAATTTCCTCCTCACCTCTCCTGTTCTTCTGCCCTTTTCCAGCTCTTCTGGCTACACAGTCCCACACCACCACAGATACAGATCAACAAGACAGCAGAGAGGAAAAGCCAACAACAGCCATTTCCTTTTGTATGCCACTGTCATGCACTTAAAATAGCCCTGAAACAGCTGCATCCCAGGCTGTTAAATAAGTGGATTTATACTTTGCTAAAAGCCTTTAGCTGGAGGCACAGTGCAATACGGGACTCCACACAGACAAAAAGGGTGATAGATGAACTTGGTGAGACTCCCAGTTACACTAACACAGAGGCTACTTGCAAGGAGCTCTCTGGGACAACGATCCTGGGCACGAGGAGGTAGAATTGACACAAACCTGTGAACAGAGCATCTGATCCCATTGCTAAGTTATCCTCAAACCTTCCCCAGGCTTTCACCAACTCCAGTCCTGTTAGAGGTGTGAACACAACCAGAGCAAAACAGAGAGACTTTTAGAAAGGAAAGTACCCTGGAACAAGGCAGCACCGTTCCAATACCTGGATCAAATTAAAGGCTGCTGCAAAATTGATGTGGCCCTGGGCAACCTGGTCTAGTGCGTGGCATTCCTGCCCATGGCAGGGGGGGTTGAACTAGATGATCTTTGACGTCCCTTCCAACCTGGGGCATTGTATGATTCTATGAAACACAAAGCAGCAGCTTTCCTTGCAAGGTGGTGCAGGCATAGCCAAGCAGAGCTGCCTTGCAGTTCCTTAACTCCACGCTTGCTTTCCTGAAAAAACATAGCTGCACATCCAGGGCATATTTTGTCAGCTCCTATCCAGCAAGCTCCAGGACTGAAAGGTGCCCCACATTGTGCTCTGGATAATTAATTAGCCCTGGGACTTACTACCAGAATCTGCACTAATACTGTGCCCTGCTGGCTTGCTCAAAAGCAGGTGGGACACCAAGGCATGGTGCTACAATTGCCTGCATAGACTCCACTTCCAAGCAGGGCACACAGAGCTGGGTATATAAAGGCATGTAGCTCCAGATCATTTATTTACTAGTTCTCTTGAGTCTGGACTGAAGAGTTCAGATTTACCCAATATCAAAATCTTAAGACAATGCTGACATACACAGACACCTTCTTCAATGCCCAGGTACCACACAGCAGTGAGTATGAATAGGTCTTGACTTAAGTCATCATTCAGCTGTGTGATTTCACATGCTCAGTGCACTGACAAGCAGTCTTGGGCCTGGAGTTACTGAAGGATCTAAATAAAGCAGGAAAATGTATTCCTTTGAAAATCCCTACCAGGACTCCTAGGGTCCCAACAAGCATTAGACACACACTGGAGTTTCTCAGAGAAATTTCACTGGTCCAGCACCACCAAGGAAGTGTTGATCCAGTATCAACTAGATAGAAAGAGCTGGCTCACACCAGCTCTTCTTAAATTCACATACAACACAACGCTAAATGAAAGGCCAGAGGAAACATCTCAGATTAGACAAGTCCAGTGGTTTTCCTCTTGCTAGTAAATGGGCACACTTCAGTGTGGTTCTGACAAAGTAACATAGAAAACAACAACAAAGCAGGAAAATCAGATTTGAAAGCATTCATAGTATGTTCTATGTGTTAAGTCACAGGCCTTACATTTGCTTAGCAAAGGAAAAGTGAACATGCAAAGCCCTTCATGGTACATGAAGGTCTTCTAGAGTGCCAGAGAATTGGTAAGCAAACAAAGAATACAGAGAATTACCAACCATGTTCTTTGCCTTAGTGTGCAGTTTTCTGTCTTCAGCAGGAGCAAAAGTGGAATTAAGTTTAAGTGAATCTGCGTGCAGAGGAAAAGGCCAAGGTTTACTCAATTATTTAGCTTACAGCTTTGACACGAGTCCCTAGGCTCCAAGTGCTCAACGACTCAACAGCGACAACGTTCCCTCTCACCTCCAGCGAGCCTTTGCTTTCCTGGCTTTACCAGGGAAAGCCTATACAAAAACTTTTCATAAATAGGACATAGCTTCAAGGAGCAATTCTGCATTTTAGCTCAAGTATTTCCTTCTCTCTACCTCATTAATTCCAAATTTTTGTGGTTGCCTTCAAAGACTGTGTTTTGTCTTTCCAAAAGAGTTAATTGGCCAGAGCTCTTCCAGAGGGAAGCACATCTGATCTAGATCTGCAGCACAGTCATAACACTGGTATCATTAGGAGGAGATGGGACTAGAAGGCCACTCTACACCAGGATTTTTTTAACCCCCTCACGTTTTCCTGTACCGACTGCTACAGAGACTTAATATTTCAGGACTCAACAAGCAGCACAAGACAAAACATTTTTCTTCACATGCAGCCTGAAGACAGGAATGTTCCCACAGCCCTCTCCACATCCATCACTTGCAAAGGGGCAGGATCACAAAGGCATTTGATGATCACTACAATCCTGGTGATGCTCCAAGTCATAAAGAATCCCTGGACAGAACACCAGCAATTGCCCAACATACACTCAAAAGTGTTTGAAGTCCATAAAGGCATAGGAGTCAGCTAAACAAACATTCACAGCCCCGAAAGGATTAACTCCCTCATCACATGGAATCCAAGGATGAGCTTTACAACTCCAGTTTTTGGGTTGCTGCAGATATAAGCCTTATATTCCTGAGATCTAAACCAACTCCCACAAACATGCAGAATCCCACACCCTGCCCCACACCTATTTTCTGCACTGGAATTTATGTTGAACTTCTTACACAACAAAAAAAGAAAAGGCTTTCCTTGCACTCTAGGTGTTCATGATTAACCACACTGACATAGTGTGAAAGACATTACAGAACTGCAACTCCCCCCACCACAGCACAGGCCACCAAGTACTTCTAGGCAGCACAGCCAGACTCCCTTCTGAGGCTGAACACTTCTGTCCTCTCCAATGCACATAAGTCCTCAGCCTGAACTGCAAATAGATGAGCAAGGAAATCCAACTCCTATGACTATTTTTTTTTTGCCTGGGCCATAGGAGCTAGCTATAAAGACACAGATGTTCTACTAACTGGATGTCTCTAAGAGGGAGGT
This sequence comes from Galbula dea, assembly GCA_013399015.1. Lineage (NCBI taxonomy): Eukaryota > Metazoa > Chordata > Aves > Piciformes > Galbulidae > Galbula > Galbula dea. Next base: position 2,261,285 of record VWZX01009068.1, on the reverse strand, counting down.
GAAAGACTTGAAATCACACTTCCCTCTGGAGTCTGCCTGGGTAGCCTCAGCCAGTACTAAAGTAGCGAACCCACTTGACATGAGTGCTGTAGGCAGGTCATGCAGATCAGTCACCCAGCCTGGAGAAAGCCTTTCCTCAGTACCACAGAGCCGGCAAACAGTAATTTCCCATCATCATGGATTTCAAGCAAATTTATTAGTTCAATCCTAATAATGCAAATAAAGCCAGATGCAAAACTGGCATAAGTCACTGCATGTGGAAAAATCTGCCCATGACCCTCCCCTCCCCACTCATGAACCTCTCTCTTGTGCAGTTACCCAGTTCCTCTTTCCCCATCCTCTGGACACTGAGCCTGCTCGGAGCTACCAGGTTGGGTGTGAGACGGGGACAAGCCTGGAACAGATACCATTCCAGTAATCAGTTTATCTCCCAACAAAGATACAGAGAGGCTGCAACCCCCTCTGTTAACAGCAAGGGCTTTGAAGGCTCAAGTGAAACACCCGAGTTGCACTCCATTTCTCTTCTCTTCGTCCCATCCTCCGGGGTCAGACTACCACCAGTTAAGGTCCTGTTCACAGAGTCAAATGCAAGGACACTAATCACTGTCAGCTAAAGGATTTAGAGGTGGGCTGGCACAAGCAAGGAGATCCCAAAACCTCTCACAGTCCAAGCAGCCATCTGCTTAAGACCAAAGGTAACTCCTTGCCACCACAGCACACTCACGAAGCTCAGGTGCCCTGGACATGAAGTGCAGCACTGTGGCATTGCTACACCAGACCTGGTGAACACCAGCCATCATTAGAGATTGTGCTTGCTCCAGGCAGTTTCATATTTTACAGCCTGCAGTCTGCCTGCACGTCCCTCAAGTTCAGCAGTGTTAGTGAATACCCCCAGTAAGCTTCCAAGAAGCACATCTAGATTTCAGGGGAGGAAGCTCATTCTTTAAGATATGAGACTAATCCCACGTTCAGCTTCCCACAGACACCAGTTACGCACCAACAGTCATGAAAATAAGAAGTGCCACATTAAATCCCTGGGGCTGGGAAAGGGGAAAATCTCTTCGAGACTGTCCAACATGACATGAAGAATAAATAAATAAAACCTCAACGTTCCACACTTTCCCTCATGCACATAGGTTCAGATGCTACCAGCCCCTGAACCTTCAGTCACGTTTTCATAAGCTTAGCTTTTCTTAGTGAACAATTTTCATTTTTGCTCTAGTAAACGCTGCATACATACCCCAAAACAACAACAAAAAAACAATGGAACAGCGTATAAATGTACAGCATAAGGAAAGAAGCAAGAGAAAAATATTTTCCTTTTTGCAGTTGCTAAGTTTTATTAACAAATTATTATTTTGAACAACTACATCTAGAAAACAAAAGCTCCTGAAGGAAAATACTAGCAGTATTTCTACAAACATTAGTGGCTAGATTCCAGACATTAATCAAATGCATCCTGTAATCATAAAATCCTATTCTCACAATTCTGAGACTTTGCTCCCAAACCTACTACCAACTTCAGATGGCTCAATGCTCCAGCCATACAAGGTCTATTCCATCTGGAAAACAAACAAATAAAAAGGCAAAAATCCCCTAGAACCTCAGGAAGTGTATTGCACACTAATTTGACAAAAAACACAAAGGTTTTCCAGTACTAAAGAGCCCCGTGGCCAGCAAGCCTGTTCTCAGACAACAGTTCCAGGGTACACAGGAAAGGAAATGGCTCTGTCTTCTCTGGGCTTATTCTTTAATTTCCCCTCATGTCAGCAAGGAGAATCAGCCCCCTGCGGTGTGCTCCAGGAATGGGTGCAGTATCACCCATACAGTAAGCTGATGAAAGACACTACACTCATATATTTAATGGCATAGAAGAGCAAACTGATTTATACACTCGCGGGGAAGCAGCCATGTATTACCACCACCAAATACACTTAAATTAATTCACCTAAGAACGAATAACTGTCTAGAAGACAGCTAGGATCTGCATGGTTTCCCATGACTATGCTTGGATCCCTCTGATAAAACAATGCATGCTCATAACATGCCAGCAGGTTCACCATCGAGGCGTATAATCCTATGGGCTTTATCAGTGACCTGCCATTTTCCAGGTGCTCAAGAGGAAGGGAGAACAGTGGTCTTTGGCCAGCACGCAGGAGCAATGTAATCAGCGAGCACATCTCAGAGTATATGTCAAAGCTGCAGAACATTTGAGGATTACATTGCATTCCAAACTGCCCACTACAAAGACAGATATTTGTAATGAGGGAGGCACTAAGCAGTTGTTTACACACAAAGTAGGAGCAATAGTTGGCCTGGAAATGAGAGGGAAGATGCTTTCATGGCAAGCAAAGGGGTAAGCACCATGAGGACAGCAAACAAATTGTTATCTGAGGCTTCTGGAAGCAGCAGCTTCGAGAACACAGTCTTTAACCAGTGAACTTCCATTTGAGCTGGTCACTGGCCGCTCACAGAGGCGATGCAGAGGCTCCCACTGCTCTTCCCACCAGCACAGCTTTTGCAGAGCTCCAGAAACCCCAGTAAGGCCGGCAGTACTCCATGCTGTTTCTTTCCCTACACGTGACAACTACAGGCTGAGCCACAAAATTGCTGAGTGCTCCCTCTCAGGAAATAAAACTCTGCCAGCCCCTGTGGGTCTTTGAGGAGTTTCTGCTTGGCCAGTTTCCATATCCGAGGCAACAGCCCAGCCTCCAAGAATAAACCTGACCCAAGAGTTTCACTCTCCTGTCTGAAAGCCATGCCTCCTCCCAACCAGTAGCTCAAGCAATGAACCACAAGACATTCCTGGGCTCTAACACCACCAAAATAACCCTGCAGAAGGCTCCAGCCACTAAGATGCAAGCACTGCTTTAGCCTGTGACCATATCTGGAGGCTTTAAGGTGCCAAGACATACCAGGTAACACAGATTAACTACAGCAAGTCTCCTTGCAGCCTTCTGTAATTATTCTCAAAGCAAAGATTCTCACAGCTAAATGGTGCATATGAACTTTTGTAAAGAAAGAGTGAGACACTGAGGGCTTGTAAAGGGGTAGCTATCATCTGAGGTGCTTCTCAGGTGTGAGGATACGCTTTGTTATTGAAACCAACATGAGGGGGAAATTGCAGACTTCAATGGCGTTTTCAGCCCTGCCACAGAGCAGCTGGATGAGCAGAGAGCAAACAAACCACAATTAGTGGGAGACAAGCACTGACCCTGCCCTATGTGCTGTTAAAGGCTTCTCATCCGCATACCAAGGCTCCTAAATGCCTTTGTGAGCTGGACCTTTGGCTTCTGATATCTTGGATCCTGCTTTGCCTGCAGTGTTGCGACAGTTTAATTAAAAGCAGGAGGCCGAAAAGCTGGGAATAGGCAGGGAGTGCTGCTGGGTTCACATCTGGCTCCCGAGTTTGGTGCTTAGGCGAGGTTTCCACTTTTTCGGGTGCAGAAAAGGCAGCCAACACCAAACTCCTGAGCCGGATACCAGGTCCGTAATGGTAGTGAGCTGCCTTGGAGCTGTGAGATCAAGCGACCTGGCATTTGTCCAGACAGTTCAAACACTTGAATGAGAGAGATTGCAATGGCTGCTTGGGAAAAGCCCGTAGCTAAAAGTATTCCCTTGTGCTTCTTCCCCCTTCTTGTTAACGCATATGAGGAATACTCATATTTAAGATTACTCTGCTGCTCTTGCAGAAGGGCCAGTCTCTAGGAACCACGTGTGACACAAACACTACCCCCTGAGCTAATCCAATGTTATTTTTCCTGCAACAGGCCACTACTCACAAGACCAGAGATTTGTGAACCACTGGCATTAACCCACATACTTGCTGAAATCGCGTTCTTCCAAATTCATACGTTATCCCATACACATGCTGCAACACCCATTAACTGTCAATGAAGCCCTGCTAAAGGTTAAACTAGAGCCAGGATCCACCCCCACAGACTGCCACCACATTCTGTTTTGACTGTCCACCCCAGTCACATATATTTCATGTGCTTTAGAGAAAAGCAAAAGCAGCCAGATCCAGACTTTTAATTTCTCCTTTCCTGTCAAGACTCGTGCTGTAGCAATCCATATCACTGCCTCTAATGGACTAGTGTCAATTACACTCATGCCTCCAATACTGTTCCTCAATACACCCCAAAAGTGAATGGAACAAATTCTCTAGTGTATTACCCCTATGAACAGTCCAGCTGCTCACACTTCTCCAGACAGTCAAGCTAAGCACATACCTGGTAGAATTCAATCTCTTGCTACCTTATGATAACAGACAACATATATTGCACTTCACTTTGTTGAAATACACAGCTCAAGGACAACTTTTGGAAAGGAAGAATGAAACATTTTGCAAGGCTGTTTCTCTCTGAATAACAATAAGCAAGAGGATTTACCATTATCTTGCACCTCCTGCAGCTCCTTTATGCCACAGTTTTGTATACTCATTACTCAGGTTTTTCATCCTCTTTTTCCCCAAGAGGTGTCACTCCAGTGCCCAGGAGTGCCAGTCGCCTCCCACCACACTGCTCTGGCAGAAGAGTGCAAAAGCAGCTCACGACAAGTGAGATTTACCTCTGGGCAGCACACAGGTCCCAGACAGCTCGCAGGTTGCACCCACAATTTCTAGGCTCAATCTCAAGTCCTTTTATTTCCTGGAAGCACCAGGATAGGCAGCAGGGCACGTCAGGTATCGCTCTGTAAGCAAAGTGGTGAACTGCTTAGCTTGGCCAACTAACCATGCCAGCACATATCACATAACAGCTGAGCAGGAGTCAACCGTGGAGCAAGAATGACAGTGACAGATGAGCAGAGGTGCTGCCGAGAGAGTAGGCTCTGCTACACTGGGCTTCAGCTCTCTGCAGCAGCAAGGCATTAAAGACCTGACAGTGCAGGTAAATCCCATCACAACTTCATGGAGCCAAACTCGAGGACTGGGGAAAACAAATATACCCAAAGGCAACTTCAGCCAGGTCCGAGCAAGTGTTTCCTGCAGAGGACTAGCTAAGATAAGTTCACATGAAGAAGCACCCTGCTCTGACATGCTCTATGACTCAAATGCTGCAGACCTGCCTATCCCAAAATTGGGGCACAATTCCCATGTGTGGTGCACCTTTTTGCTCTTGGGTCCAGTTATTTAATAAGAGATTCCAAAGCAAGTGTTCTGCAGCTGCAGAATGTACAAACATTGCAAAGGCCAGAGATGTAACAGCCTCCATCTCCGCAAAGCAGCAGGTAACAGATGAAGTCACAGGCAGCACTGCTTAGGGTGCTTATACCCCAGAGCAGCTGGGATCTGACAAGTACATAACTGCTCTGGGCACTTGGTAAGCTAATGTCCAGCTGTTCCTCCGTTCCTCTCACAACTGTCCAGGAGAAAGAGCTAGGGTTGTATATACAGCGCTAAGGCTCCCACTCAAGCACATCACAGTATCAGCACAAGAGCCTGCAGCAGACCACCCCAAGAGTGAGTGCAAGCAGGAGAGCAGCACTCCCACAGGTGCATTATGTGTTTTACTCATCTCCTTGGGCCATTCAGTAGCCTTTAAGGGTGCTGGTCCAGTGAGAGCTGGGCCATGACACTGCATCAAACCAGGTTCCCTGCCCCAGACATCTTTTGCTTTCCAAGCACACCTAGCCAGAAAAAGAGCTACTAACCACAGTTAGTGTGGATAGCAACAGCTTCTACATGCTCTTCTCTTGGCATTTCTGTGTATTTTACATAGGGACCAACCACCTCTTTCATGACATCAACCATTTTTAGACTTCCCTTCATCACGTGTAAGTCATACCATAGCTAGCCTGCCTGGATTTATACTTCTACCTTTCTGGCTCATCTCACTGAAGAAATCCTCAAGTTGCCTGGTTAGGCTATAAAAAACACTGCTTTCCTGAGGTTATACCAAAACCAAGTAATGCATGCCCATGGCAAAAATGTTTGTCTGAGCTCCATTCCTGGTGAGGCCAAACCTGGGGGTAATGTAGCTGTGTTCAGTAACAGACCATAGTCTCACTACAGTATCAAATACGTTTTTGTTTAAACAACAAAACTCCTCTGGCTTTGATGTTTAAGTGGTTTTGGCCTACAGCAGAGAAACTCACCCTGTCTTAGGAATGCCCTACATGAAAATTGCCCTCAATTGCATTTACGTAAACCCAGAGAAACAAGGTCAGAGAAGTTATTTATGCTGCTCACTTTTAAAACCTTCTTCCTTAGTGAAATTACTTGTTAAATATCCTTGAAAACCTAACTTGCATATTACCCTACTTGAATAGTTATTTTCTTGAAAGTGTTTTTAATCAAAAGTATTAGTCTGGCAATGCCTCCGTGCCACAAGGTCTCACTAGATTTGGTACAACAGGGCTAGGTTTGTAAAAGTGACTGTGGTCATGCCATTAATTTATTGATCACAGCTTTGCACCTTACAAAACAAGGAAGGGAATTATTGTGTGTTTTACATATGGAGAAAACCAAGGCATCCCAAAATGAAGGTATTTGCCCACGCCCACCTAGCAAATGAGGAGCCGAAATACTTGTAGCATGCCAGCCACAGAAGCTCTAATCCCAAGTGGCTCTTGTAGTTAATGGTCTAATAATGAATAACTGCATAACTCCAAATGCTGAAGAGCAGAAGTGATTTCCAGCAGGATGCACAAGTAGCTACCTGGAAAGACAAAACCCAAGGTTCCCTGACACTGCTAACTCCTTCTTGGCCATTACTATCAGATACCAAATTAAATCATTCCAATTGTGGCCGTCAACTGTGCATCCTAAAGGTAAGGCACTTCTTTGAGAAGTTGTTTATTTGCAACTTTCACTCCAGCTTCTTCAGAATTCAGAGCATCTGGCAGGGTTCACCACTGCCTAGCTGAAGAGCTGCCCCAGGACCAAAGCAGAGACTTACATGCAGACTCTCCCAAACACAAAGCAGCTCTCAGATCTGGTAACGCCTTCCACTTCTACCGGACATCAGGGGCTTGCGCTGCAATTACCAAACCATCCAAATCAACCCTTCACTACAAGACTGAGCCAGGCCTACAAGGAAGACAGGAGAGCTTCACAAGAGCTCAATCAAAGCTGTGAAGAAGTACTGCCTCTGGACTCTGGCCAGTAATTCATCTCATGACTTCCAAAATGGGTCTGCCACAGTCGAAATTCATCTTCCTGGTCTGGAGGCTGGCGCAGAAGCAGCACCTTCTGACCCTTATTCTCATGGCAGGTCCTTATGGGGACTGCTTGCACATCAGCCTTGACATGACCAGGGAAGCACACTCAGGCTCCCCAGAGGTCTTCAGCACCTCTTACCTCAAAAGGTACCCAGAGGACAGACTGGCACCAAGGACCTCAAAAGCAAGCTGAAGGCTCCGAAAACCTGATGACTAACCAGCCTCCAAAGACAGATTTGAGGGGGTGGGGGGGAAAAAATCCCCATAAATTAGGTCAAATGCTCCTGGAAAATGCCAATTACTTTATATATAGCAGATTGCACTCAGATGTCATTTAATCTCAGCTTGGCATTGTCAGATATTAGCTGAAATTCCCTGCTTTGCTTCGGTTGCTGCATTAAAAGTGCCATGTATTCAATATTAATGAGACAGATGAAACAGAAAGAAACTAAGTTGGCATTTTCTGTGATAAAAGATACTTCATGGCAGAAAAGCATTCATCTAAAAGCATTCAGGATTTTTCATGGCTTGGAAATGAAATACAATACACAGAAACTAACTAAACCCCTTTCAAATGTATTTAAAAATCTTAATCTTCTGAGTCTAAAGCTAACAACAGCATAATTGTTGATTCACTCTTCCTTTTGTTAAGAACAGCAGCAGCAGCAAATTGAGTTACCTGGCCACAACTAGGGAAAGGTTTACAGACAAAAATGGTGACACAAGGTTTGAAAAAATACTTTTTTCTATATCCTTGTGCTTACAGATGGGCAAAAAATTTCAGAGTGTAGAACTCTGTGGCAGACCAAGAAAAGGCACAATGAGATCTGCCACAGCTTAGCCTGGATACAAAACAGATTTGGGGGAGGAAAAACCAGCAGCCAACAGAGGTACTTGTAAAGTGGTGTGATTTACTGCTACAGCAAGTCACCAGACAATCCAGCAAAATCCCTGCCCCTCTTGGGGTCCTCACATGAAGATTTGAGGACTGTGCATATGTTCAGTCCCAGATGGCTGTGTCAAGCCTTATAATCACTGCTAGCAATATACCTGCTCACAGTACTATGACCTAGTCTTTACTGCTGTAAAAGCTGAGAATAAATGAGAACTAGTCCCAATTATTTAATTCAGCTATTTCTGAAAAATTCAGTCTTGACACCTCCAGCCAGGAACTAAACAAACCAAAGACTATTGAAATCACACTAGCTATGCTGCTTCTAAGTTCATTCTGCAGATACCCAAGAAATTCTATTTTACCAATTAAAAGGAGACAATAGAGAAAAGAAAAATCTTTAATTATACGAAGAAGCAAGAAAAGGAAAATCCAACTACATCTATGCACAACCTCTGCACTAGCAACCCTGGACATTTCCTACACACATCTGGAGGAGGGGGGGTAACCCACATTATCACAGAGATGCCAAGAACTAGTGTCAATGATAACCAGGTACTTTTCACCTTTCCAGGTTGCATATTTCATTTCCAAGCTAGGCTGTTATCTGTCAAATTCTGTGCTGGAAAAATATCAAGGCCGGACCATCACCCTAATACTCTTCATTCATCTGAAAGCTGCCAAAAGCTCCCAGGCTGACTCAGATCAGAGAAGGATTTTCACGAGGGCTGAAAGGAGATGATTTGCATGCTCCAAAACACAAAGCTTTGACTGCGGCTACCAGTGGGAACCTCTACCTGAAAGATTAAAACCAGACTTGCAATTCAATCTCTACTGCAGTTTGTGCTCTTGTATTTGTGAATTAGTCACTGTGCTGCCCTGTGCAAGAGGGAGACAGAAGCTCACACTGTCACCGACAAAGCCAAGCAAGCACTCTTACCAAACGTGCTCCTCTCCCACCTTAATTTTCTTTAGACAAAAACAGAGGCTGCCACCACCAGACTGTCAGAAACCTAACTCAAGCCATGTTAATGTGCTTAAGTAAAGCATTTCACACATTTGATGCATCCAACACGTCTGGCAAACAGATTCTGTCTAGTCTCTTGCTCACACAGGACATCGCCCATTACTCTGCAACCCTGACGAAACACCCAGATTTCAGAACACCTTCAGATGCACAGACAGCCCAAACAGTCCTGCAAATCACTTACAAAGATCCCCCTTAGGACTCGAACCGCTCTTTCCTCTTCCACTCCCATCATCTTAGAGACGTTCACACAATTTCTGAATGAAACACAGGAGATGGGTGCAGATTTCCAGACCAGCCACAGGAACTGGTTCTCAGGAGCCGCTGGCAAAGCAGGTAACAACTTCTGCAGCAAAACCAAAACGTTTCTAAATCTAGTCTTTTTCTTTTAGCTTGTGCCGAGTATTTATGGCCAGATCTGGTAAAAGAATGAACCCACAAATACAGTAGCTCAAGAACATATTTTCAGCAGCTAGATCTCATCTGAAAATAAATCTGAGATGCAGCAACAGTAATACAAAAAATCCAATTAGAAAGCAGAAAGATCTAAAGAAGCTGTATAATGAGATTAAAAAAAAAAACAAGCACACCCCCACAAAAATCAGTAGTAGCCTGCTCTTCGCCATCACCTGGTGTGGCACGCTACTGAAAACAACCAAAAAGCCTGAGCGTCCAAGAATATTCAACTCCTCCATATTTTCAGGAGCTTCAAAAGCTCCAATTGCAAATTCAGATCCTAAGGCTGCTCAGTCACTTCTCTAAATGCAGGCACAATCAGTATTCTTAAATAAGGAGTCCCAAAGATAGCTCAAGACTTACAAATCGCAGAGCTCAGCAAAACAACTGTACTACTAGTGAAATGGCAATAACAGCCCCTGGACTCCATTTCATGCCAACAGTGGGTATCACACATACTGGATGAGCAGACAGCAGCCACAAGAAGAAAGCTTGCAAAAGGGCCAGGTATTCCTAATGGAAAACCCCAGACAGCTTCTTCTCTTTCTCTACCACCTCCTGCAATGCCAAGGGGGTCTTGCCTGCACCCACATTGATCACACCTGCCTGAACTGCAGATGAAAACAGCTCTGGGGGCTCCTGCAAGTCCTGACCCACACACAGCTGAACCAGGCATCATGGTGTAGAGGAAGGGAAAGGCATCCAGATGTAACAAAACAGCCAAGGAAGAGCATCTCCTATTCCCATCTCATTGAATGCATCACACAGCAGCCTGAAAACTAGCAATTCTAACGCAGGGAGAAAGAACAACATTTGGGGCAAATTTTTATTACAGTAATAACCAGAAGTTGCTTTTTCAGACTCTGATCTGGAGCATTCTCCAGCAGTATTAATGCTAAATGCTATCAGCACTGTGGTGTTTGTCTGAAGCATTATTACGCATCACTTATGACAGTAGGCTGGAGAGCTGTTCATGGAGCTGGAAGTGAAGGCAGCTAGATGGTGTACATAAAAAAAGCCTGAAGTACCATTGTGGTGCTTTTTTTGTTTCTTTTTAAATCACCTGGTTGCACTCAACTGTTCTGAGCTGAAACTATTTCAATATCTTCACCTGCAAGAGCCACCACAGCTTATGGGACTGAAGCCTAGAGCCAAACCAAGCCAACAGAGAGGTCGGACAAGGCAGAAGCCAAGCCAAGCCAACAAAAGACCCTGTCCCCTTGGCATCTCACCTGCAAAGCATACCAGAAGCTATCAAGCACAGCCTCATGACTGTGCTCTTGAATTACCTTGAGAGGAAGAGACAAACCAAGGGCACAAAAGAACTGACCACCCTCAAATTGCTCCAAAGCAGGCAGCCAGCCAGTAAAGCCATCTCTCTCAGGAGAGGGAAGAGGACATATAAACCGTGCTTCAGCTCCCAGTAAATATCTTTCTTCTCATATTCATGCTGCTTACTCCCCATCATTATTTCACAGGCACTACTCAGACATTAAAATTAATTTGCCATGACTTCTTTTACACAAAATAAGGATTTTTCCAAGACTCTCCATCAGATCCCAACTCCAGGTCAGCTCACGTCACACTGGAAAAGCTAGAGGCCCGATCTTGTGGTGGGGGCTGGACACATAACCTGCCCCACAACTGAAGTTGTGCTGAAAACAAGGCAAGGAGGAGGCAGGTTCCCACCATTGTTAACATCAACGGGAGCAACAAGAATTGTCTCAAAGAATTTCCTAGTGCAAACAAGGCACTGAGGTGAATAAAGGAAATGAAGAGTTCACAAACTAAATTACAGTCCTGTGTGCACCACCCAGGTCTGCTTCCTTGGCACAAGCTGCTGAGCCAGACCAGGCCCGAAAAGCCACACAGCTGAAAAAAGGCAAGGAAGTCAAGCCTATGCCCCTGCCATCTCAGCAGCACCACCAGTGCCACCCAAGCCCGCAACGTGGCCATGTTCACCACAAGGAGAGACTGCAGCCCCATGATGCTCCCTGGAGAATACCTGACAGCAGGGACAGCTCAGCCTTGCAGTGAACTTGGAAAGAAGCTGCAAAGTAGCCATGGCACTGCTATCCTGTGCCTGAAGCATGACAATCCACACCCTGACAATGGGTCCTGCCTTGACCTGCCTCATCACCCAATCTCTCTCCGTATCAGCTCTACACCCGCAATCACTTCTCCCACCCAGTCACAACTTCATCAGTGAAGAGGACCTGACACTCAGCTAGCAAGAGCTCAGAAACTTTCAGAGACAAGGGCATACCACCTTTCTCAGTGCTCATCTCATCATCTAAAAATCAGTGGTCATGGTGGCCCTGCTCCACCCACCGACACACACGGCTGTGGCTTTCCAAAGGTGCTGCCCTACAGCTCTTGCTGAGCCCAGTGGGTGCTGGGTATCTGCTGCTCAGAGAAAGACAAAGCATGCAGAGTCTTCAGCTCCATTAGCACTGCTCTACCTTCTTGTCTCTCTGTCACTGCCTCCCCTCCATGGAAACTGGCAGTCTTTCATCATCAAGTATTTTTAAAACAGATGGAAGATGACACTGTGCTGGTTTAATCTCTCAGGTAACAGTTTTCCATGGTTCCCATGTAAAATTTGCATTCCAGTAGGATTTCCCATCAGTTTTAATTTGGCTTGAAGAAAAGTATACATTTGTATATATGTATAGTAAATATTTGTTTTGCTCCTTGAACTAGATCAAGCTACAGTTCTGTAAACATTTAGGATAAACAAATAAAGAGAAGAGCGTAGGGAAGCCAGAGTCCTCTTCCGTGCTCTTTCTACTGAGAAATGATCCAGCACTGGTCAAGATGCTGGAAATTAATCCAGGAAGAGGAAGGGAGTCCTCTGACTAGCACATCTCTACGATTTCCAGAGTGCAAGTGGCTTATCTCACACTGAGCCTGCAGGACCATATGCATCCTTCCACCCTGATGTATATGTTTCCGTATATGCATGGCTTTCATCAGCTGAGAGCTCCCATGGCAGCTCCCAGCACCAATCCTGCCAAAGCTTTGCTTATGCATGCGTTTACATTTACATACCGAGATCAGTCTCTCTTAAGTCAAATGAAATTACAGGCAGTGCATTACACATGTGCCTTCACATCTGTGGGATCAGGGCCTTAAAATGAAAGCCACCCATCCTACCAAAACACACCCAGCTCAGCTACAATTAAACACAGATACTTCAGAGCAGTTCACTGGAGTTGCTTTTTATGCATGCTTTTACAATTAACATAATGTCATAACCTGCCAGAATGTAAAAGGTTGTGACTCAAGAATGTTATCATACTTTTAAGTCAAAGTGACTTGCTTTTCATTTCATTCCTTTTCTTTCCCCCCTCCTTTAATTCTACTCCCCTCCAACAAGCTGTGTACAACACAGGGCCCTTATAAAATTTGATAATTATGCTGAAAGCTTGACAGGCAAACGCTCCTCAGCCTTGCCCTGCTCTACCATCTAATTAACTCTCAATTCAAACTCCCTACCAGCCCCCCCCCCCAGCAACACAACAGCAGCATGCAAAGCGGGAGTGAGAGGATTAGATAAGAAGGTATCCAAGAAAAAACGCCCCCATCATCTACTGAATATCAGCCTACTATCCTTTCTTCTCTTATCACCTCAAGATAAAACAACTCTCTTCTCCAAAGAACACCAGTTCTGGAGTAGGATCGGTCTGCTAACCAGCTGCTTACCAGGAAGCCGAGTGCCCTCATCCCTCCCTCTCCCACATGCAGATGCTTCTCATGCTGAAGGATGCTTTATTCTGCAGTCAGTCCACTGGGACTGGACTTTGTGGTGCACAGATATGAATTTAGTTTAACTGGTGCAAAATCCTCGTGGACTTAAGATTAACCAAAACCACAAGAGGCTGAGTAGTGCATCACTTTAATATAATGTCAGAAAAATAAAGCAGAACACATACCCAAGAACTAACAGCAATCACATCTTGCAGTAAGCCATGCTCCTGAGCCTATTTGCGTTGCAAGGTTGCTACTCTACACAAAGTGGAACAGCCCTGCTTGGCAATACCATACCTTTTCAGCCTGCCCTGAAAAACAGCTGAAGTAGTGATTTCAATGCATCTTCCTACACAGAGACAAGCTTCAACTTCCACACACGCTTTAGACCTTAAGATCAAGGAATCGTTTCAGAAGCAGCTTTACAAACAGCTGGTATAATTTATAGGTATTCTGTTGACAAACATCACCTCTTATTTTGCTTAGAAGCATAACATCTCCCCCTCCAGTAACACAATTAACCTCACCTTCATACATTTGCTTTGCTACATCTGAGGAACCATACAGCCCTGCAGATCCACAAGCATTTAACAAATGCTGAAAGAAACCGTCTCATTCTGGTCACATCTTGAGCACAGACCATTTTCTTATTATGAAAAGGAGCCATATTCAAGTCCTCCGCTCATGGTCAACATCTGTTTTACTCTCAAGCACTGACAAAGTTACCGGGAAATCGGTCAAGTCTCTCTCCCTCCCCCGGCCGACGAAGCACAAAAGTGCATTCAGTCTGGTCATGGTGGAGTTTCATTCACAGTTCTGCAAGCTGGATTCAAGAGACTCTTTTTGTAGGGAACAGCATCTGTCAAGTTCTGTGGGTTTAGCGGGTTGTTGGTTGCTTTGGGGTTTTTGATGTTTGGGTTGTTGGGGTTTTTTTTCCCCTCTCTCTCTCTGTAAAGAGAAAATCTTTCGTCTTTCTCAACATGGATGTAAAAAAGCCTCCTGGCCACCTCATTCCCCAGAGGAACGGTCACGCTGGAAGCCTCACGCCGGGATTTCTACGACTGTTCCCGAACGCCCAAACCCTCTCCCCAGGCTTTGGGAGCACTTCCCCGCTTGCCCATCCTGTACGAGGCATAGCTCTCCCCATTCCCAAGCGTTCCCATCCATGGGAAATCAGCGGAGCAGAAACCCCCGCGGCAAGCCACCGCAGGCGTCCCCGACCCCGGCGGCGACAGCCCGGGAATCACCGCCCGAGTCTCCCCGCTGCCCCGGGGGGGCTCAAAGCGCAGTGCTCCGGGAGGAGCTGCCCGCCGCCGGGCACAACCCCGCCGCAACAAAGAGCCGCGGCCCCAAAACGGGGAGACAAAAGTTTTGCGCAGCCCCTCGCCGGCCGCGGGAACGGGCATAAACGGCGGCGCCGGGGCGAGCCCACAGAGCCCTTCGGCACCGGAGCGCGGAACCCGCCGCCTTACACCCCGGGCACTGCACCCCTACAGCCCACGGCACGGCATCCCGAGCACGGCATCCTTGTAGCCCCTGACTCCGCACGCCGCTGTACTCGGGCAATCCATTCCCTTAGCACCGCACCCCGCCACCTCCTTGCACCCCCTTTCCCGCAGCCCCCGTCATCGCTCCCGCCGCCGGACCTACCGCCGGTCTGCCCACAGCCACAGCCATCGCGGTGCAGTGCTCTGCGATCCCCGGCTCGCCGCCGCCTCTGCGCTGCCTGCTAGGACTGCAACATGGCCACCCGGCGGGGAGGGCCCATGCGCAATGCAAAGGGGCCGGGCGGCGAGGCGGGACCCCCCCGGAGCCGCCGCCGAGCGCGGGCGGGAGGCAGGCACCGCCCCGACCGGCTCCAGACGCGCGACCGCTCTGGGAGCCCCTAAAGGAGACTAGAGCCCCCCGGGTGGGGGGGTGTGGCAGCACCAGGACCGCAGCAGTCATTACAGCCCCTCAGGGGACGGACCACACTGCTGTACCCCACGGCTTGGAGCTCCCGGACACTTGCACCCTTCACCTGGAAGGGTGACTCTCTCTGACTCTGTCAGCCCCCATACCGATAGGGAACAACCGAAAGCAGAGACCTATCTGCTCCAGAGTCCTTGCAAAGAGATGACCAAGCGAGTGACTGGTGAGGTCCTAGTTCTACCACTTTGGTTAAGAAGGAGGATGAGGATTTTGCACATACATATTTCTAACAGAGAGTCAGACAGGAGCCCCTGATGCCCTTGTATAACAAGGCAGAGGGCAAAACCAGGCACCTCATTCCTCTTTCTCAGAGCTCTGCTCTCCTGCCAAACACACTCATACTTCATGTTTAGACAAACTGGGAATGCCAAACAACAGCCATAGTGGCCACTTGCTCTCCTACTCAAGTAAGTAATTTCCAGGGATGAAGTGAATCACAGCTGGCTTCTTGTTGCTGCAGCTAGCAAAATGGTACCCTATTACCTGCAAAGGTGGGAATCTTAGGGCTAAATTCAATGTTTACTCATAAGTCTTCAACCAAGGCAGTAACGAAGGGCCTTGCAGTGTTTTGCAAGGCATAAAGCCCCAAAAGGCTACAAAAAGACAGAGACCTTATTGGCTGTGCACACAAAGGACGTGTTGAATTACAGACACATCAGAGCTACCTCCTTATGTGAGCATAAGAATCAGAACAAAAAAAGCCATAAGAAGCTGAGAGCACCCTCTACAAGTAAAAGACCCAAAATAGTAAGTAAATAGATCTCAGCAATATGCTTACCTTTTGAAAACCCTTCAGCCTAAACCTTTTACCTCTTCACTCCAAAAGCCATTTTTGGACCACTATAAAGAAACAAGTAGCTGTTTGTGGAGGATGGACCATGAAATCCAGATATTTTCTTCATGTTTTGAGAGACTCAAAAGCTAGTGTCTGAGAGCAAACATCCATGCCTGCTTCAACAGCCCCCAAACTGAACAGGAAGGGAGGGAAACCCATGAGCACTACTTAGGGCTAAGGATCTGCACCTGTGGCAGCAGCCTTTCAATGGACACACCTGCAGCCACAATTAGCAAAGCAGCTGCACCAAAAAAACCCTCATAGGGGTTCTCCCAGTAAAATTTTGCAAGCATAGTTGGCATGGTGCTTTTATTACACTAATATGTTAGTAACTGGTAACATTCTAGGTAGGCTACTATATTAGGCTCATGTTCTTGCTTTTGTAGCAAATACCTCCTGCATGCACAGCTCCAGGTGAGGAGGTGCTGAGTGTGCCTGTACTGGGAAATGTGCTTGGACCAGTGCAGCCTCTGGTGGAAACCTGATGATCATATCTAAGAGTTGCCCTCATTACACCTGTGGGTGTGGTAGACACAGCTTCCCCTCGTCTGAATTAGAGGCATGCACGATACTCCTGCATCAGCATAATTTGAGGAATGCAAGGATGTTCTGTGTTTGCAAAACCCTACTGTGACTCACTGTGTCCTTCCTTGGCCTGGAGCTGCGAGGGCTGTGGCTGCGTTGTCTCCGCAATACCCCTGCGTACAGACTGTCCTGGGTATGGCTGCTCATGCTGAAAGAATAGGGGGAAAAAACCACCATCAAGACAATGAAATGTTCTGCGGTCTTTCTAGATCTCAGCTAGCGTAGTTCCTAGTTTTCCTAGCATTCATTGGGAAGAAGCTCTTGAAAGCTGTTAACAAACCAATGCAAAGGGAATTGCCAGTCTCTCATTCTAGAGACCCTGTGGAAATTGTTTCCATTCTTCCAAAGCTGGTTGGCATCATTTTGCAGATATGGCATGTCAGAACTTTCATAATCTCTTGTGTCTGCTGCAGGGCAATTTGTCAGATTACATGGGATGAGAAAATGCACAAGTAGACACAGAACTTGGATTAATTTACCTCCTGTTCAAAACCAAACACAGGTATGTAGCTCCCTATAGGCAACATCCTCCTGTGCGACAAAAGGAAGCTATAAAACTAAGTGGTGGGGTTTTTTTCTTAATACTCAAGTAATGCTTCATCCTGCCTCCTTTCTGTGATTAGCACCACTCAGAATTTACTCAAATTCTACCCAAAGACTCAAGAGACCACCTATGTCCAGAACTCCCAAAGAGGGTGAGACCGGGGTGAATTCAGCCACTCTGATGAATTACCCACAACCAAAAGTGACCAGTTTGCAGACAGAGTAAGCCATAAGTGGAAACAAGAGTCTCTTCAAGCCCCTTAGCATGAAGAGAGAATGAAGCAACTCCAGGTAGCATGGCTGCACTTCTCCTTGCCTGCATGCAGCATTATACCCTCTTAATCACAAAATGTGATTTGCAGCTCAGGCTGTAAAGGGAGAGACATACGCCAGCATTTGGAACTACTTGGAGCAGAATTCTGCATGTGTCTGCACAGCATATCAACAGTCATAACCAAATGAGTTACAACCAGCTGCTGTATTATAGTCCCTCATCTGAGCTTTCCAGGAAGCCAATGGTGGCTGTCAAGTGAGATGCCTTAGTTTAATCCATTTCAGTCAAACAAGCTCAGTGAGCATTTTCCAACCTCAGCAGTGTAAAAGCATCAGCACTTTTTCCAGTCTCAGTCCTGCAGGTACTTCAACAGTCATTGGATGTTACCTGACTGTGTTTCACTAACTTCAAGATTAAATTTACAGGATGCCAGTTGACATTTATCAGCAGAAAATCCTCAATTTTGCTTTAAATCAAAGCTAAGCTTATAGTAAGTAAGATAATACGTCCCAGGGTGTTTACATGAAAACAGGACATCATGGAAAGTCTCCTGCTTATGCTTTAGCCCATTAAACCAACACTTCCATAGTAGTATTGTCATTTATTGCTGCTATTTACCTGAATTTTTTACCTTCACAGTCTACTCTCCTCTCTATTTGAGTTCACAGTTATGTCATTATGTTCTATTCATTCCATCTCAACTACTTCCTCTGAGAGTGCACTGCTATCAAACACTGAGTTGTGACTGCAATTCAGGGTTCATCAGAGCAAGAGGGAGAAAGTATGCCTTGAAGAACTATACCAAAAACATGTGCAAAATGATAAAGTATTAACACGGGCCTTATCCACTTCCCAGCACCTGCATTCTGCTCAGATCAACACCGCTAGGAGGATGTAATCACACTCTCCTACAACATAACCAGGGGGAAAACCAACAGGAAGATGTAGCATCACATGTGGTGCAGCTTCTCTTGCTATGCCACTGAAGCAAACCAAATCTTGGCACACTGGAAGACTTTTCTGCTACACTGCCTAAACTGTAACTTCTAACCTATAAACGTTACAGTTTTTCTTCGAGGGCTGCCCCCACCACTCCAGAGGTTACAGTTTAACAGTCCTGCAGTCTCCAAGGGCAATCGATCGTGCAAATGGACATGGTAACATACTGCAGCAGAAACTAACGGTTCAGGGCTGGCAATCGAAAAGCACAAATCCAGGTAGCCCACTTACTCAAGAGCAAGAGTCACACGCATCCACTCTTGCGTGTGTTCGCAGGGTCTGAACTTTAAAAGTTATCCCCAGGTTTTGTGTTACCGAAACGGAAGTCACAAGCCTGTACACACCATCTGTTGCAATCTCTGCCTGGGGTTTGTGAAGGGAGTATACACTTCTGGGTTTGCAGGGGGCTGGAGGATATTCCAGCTGCCTAGATGACAGGCAGATAAAAATATTTATGGATGTTCAGGAGCCTGCAGTAGCAATAATTTCTGGAGTGTGACTTGGGGCCTGGTCCAGACCTCTTGAAAGCCAGCGAGCCTTTATTGAGGTCAGTCTGTCCATGCCTCTGTTCCCTGATTGTAAGACAGAAAATCCAGTGCACCCTCTCTCTCGCACATTTTAACCACTATTCACTCCCCAAACTCCTTAGGGCAGGGGCCTGTTATTTGTTTGGGATATACAGGGCATGTTTCCCACTGGGGCACTGAACTTATCCCTCCCTCTCTGCTGTAATGTACACTGTTGTGATAAAGGCATTAGCAATACAGAACAACATTAGATCCCCACTCTAGCCAACCTACCTCAGCCGCACAGTGAATACAGAGACGATATATAATTTGGCTTCAGGCACTCTCAGTATTTGTGTATGGCTGTTGTAATAACAGCTACCCTGAACCACATCACATTCATATCTCTTTATTGCCAGTTTCTGTAAGTCACAGGGCAGTTCAGGTTGGAAGACACCTCTGGAGATGGCCCGGTCCAGCCCCTGTTCAGTCAAGGTCATACAGACCAGGACTGCGATTGGTGAAGCCTGGAATGTCTCTGAGGATGGAGGCCACAACCTGTCCAGGCAACCTGCTCTAGTACTTGACCACCCTCACTGTCAAAGAGTTTTTCCTCACACAGAGAAGGAATTTCTTGCATTTCCGCTTGTGACCACGTCTCATCTCCATTCACTGACAAAATGACTAATGAAGCACTCTTTCGCCTCACCTTACGCCACAAAACTAGCCTCACCCTTCTCGGAGCACTGGCAAGTTCCTTCTGCCCCTCTACCCTGCTTTCTTCCTTCCTGCCGCTGTCATCCTAGCCACGCAGCCCCACGGGCCGCCACCCCGGGCAAAGGCAACTGGGGAGTGGCGGCCCGGCTGCGAAAGAGGAGGAGGGGGAGGCGGAGAGGCGCGGTAGGAGGCGGGTTTCCCCGCCGCGCACCTGGGTGCAGCGCCAAGCACCGACGTGCAGCACCAAGGCGGAGCACCGGGAGCCGGCTGGTCCGAAGTATGGCGCGGGAGCTGAGCCAGGAGGCCGTGCTGGACTTCCTCTGGGGGGCTGGGGGCAGAGCCCCCAACACGGCACTGCTCCGCCACTTCCAGCGCTTCCTTCGAGACCCGACGCTGACCGAGCAGCAGCGGCGGGAGCGCCGCGAATACTTCAAGAGCCTCGTCAATNGGAGCTGCCGCCGCCGGAGGAACAGCAGGAGCAGGAGGAAGAGAAGGAGCCACCGCCGTCCCGACGCGACCCCGAAAGGCGGCGCGGCCCCTTCACAGAAGCGGCGGAGAAGCNCTCCCCACCGCCGTGCCCCGGGGCGCCGGCCCCCGCCGTGCCCCCGCACTCCCGCTCCCCGCTGCCGCCGCCCCCCGCGCAGCCGCCCCCGTACCGGACCCGACCACTGTCCTCTGGCCCTTGGGGGCTTCACCCCGCCGGGCCACCGCGCTCCCGGTCCCCGGCACTGTCGTCGGGTCCTGGGGCGCTGACTCCTGCCGGGTCGCCCCCATACCAGACGCTACAGCCGCGTTCTGCCAGGTCGTCCCTGCTCCGGTCCCAACAGCTGCCTCCGATGGGGTCAGCCCCGTTCGGGTCACTGCCATCACAACGCCCTAGAGGGCCGCCTCCAACCGAGCCACTGCCACCTGGCCCCGGGGTGCTACCTTCCGACAGGTTGCCTCAGCCCCGGTCTCCCCCACAGCATCCCACCGGGATGTCCCTGCTGAAGGCCCTAGCACCCTCAGCAGGCACAGGGGGGCAGTCCCCCACCCGACCACTCCAGTCCCCACCGCTGTCATCGGTTCCCAGGGTGCTGTCCCCCGCCGAGCCATCCCCCTCCCAGTCCCTGCCGTCGCTGTTCGTCCCAGGGGTGCTGCCCCCGTCCCGGTCTCTGCAGGCACTCCCCGCCAGCTCCTTCCCATCCCTATCGCTATTATCAGACCCAGATGTGCTGCCCTCCACCAGGCTGCCACCATCACAGTCCAGGTCCCTGCAGCAGCTCCCCATCAGGTCATCCCCATCCCCGCTGAGGGGATCCAAGGTGGTGGCTCCCAAGAGAACACCCCAATCTCAAGCCCTGCTGCTGTACCCACACCAAAACCTGCCACTGCCAGCAGGTCCTGAGGTGCTGCCTCCCTCCAAGCCACCCCCATCTCAATCCCTACCATGGTCTCCCACCGAACCACCCCCTCCCAGGTCACCCCCATCCCAGTCCTTGCTGCCAGCACAGGGGCCCACAGGGCACCAAGTCCCAGAGAGCAGCCCACTAGCACCACTGCCTGTCTTCAGGAGCATCAGGTGCCAGCTTGCTTTGTTGGAAGTGCAGGGTACTTCCCCATCACTGCCAGACAATTGTGAGCAACAACCCTGCATCATGCCCTCCAAGAGCTCCCCAAGGAATTTCCCAAGCCGGGGGCTGTCGGTGCCGCTGGGGCAGCGGGAGCACGCCTGGCTAGTAGCAGTGTCAGCAGGGCGCTGGGCTCGGGTGCGGGGACTCTTCCTGGAAGAGCCAGAGCTGGCCCTGCAGCGGGACTTCATGTCAGGCTTCACCATCCTTCACTGGCTGGCCAAGCACGGTGATGGGCCAGGCTTGCAGGAGCTGGCGGCAGCAGCGCGGCAGGCTGGGCTGACCCTAGATGTGGATGCCCGCTCAGGCTGCGGATACACTCCACTGCACCTGGCTGCCATCCATGGCCACCAGTTCGTCATCAAGGTGCTGGTCCTGCAGTTGGGGTGCCAGGTGCAGGTGCGAGACAGCAACGGCCGCCGGCCCTGGGAGTACCTGGGCAGCAACACCTCGGGGGAGATCTGGCAGCTTCTGGAGGCACCCCGAGGCACGATTATGTTCCCCACGCAGCCCCTGGCCCACAGCATCTCCTCTGAAAACAAGGGTTCATCATCTGCTGGCAGGGCAGCACTGCCTGCATGCCTCAGGCCACAGCACGGCAGAGGAGCAGCATCCCACTGAACTGGCAGCAAGAGTGACTGAGAGACAGCTCCCTGGCATCCCCTGCCAGCGGAGATGGGATCTTGGTGGCCAACCTGCAAGAGGCAGCTGGGCAAGCAGAAAAAAGCTGTGAAACAGATTGAGCTTGAAGAATGTACTTTTAAAACCACTGTCTGAGCCTCTCTGCTCTTCCTTCCATTTCTCACTTTTCTACTGATGAGAAGATGCAGCAACTCTGCTGGAAGTGGGCAGAACCCTTGGTAGTCAAGTCCTATACCACAGGGCTGCTGAATGCAGCCACAGTCATCAGCGTTAGTGGGACCACGGATTTGGGGAGGCTCCATGGAGAAGCTCACAGCCTGGCAACAACTAGGACAGAGTGCTTGCTTTTGCTTACAGCGTCAGGTTGTTGTTGGTCATGGGGTTTGCAAAACACTTGTTTACACTGCCTAAATTCTGGGGAGTAGCTGAGACTGCATCCCTTTTTAATCCCATAGATTAAGGATGAGTCCTGCTTTTAAAAATGCAGCTGATCAAGGTCCAGCCTTCCAGCAAGAGTTCTCAGAGAGTGACTGGCAGCAGCTGGAGAGCCCTGAGTAGAGGAGGGTGTAACACACTCACTTTGTGCCTTGCCCACCAGCCCATGCAGAAAGGAATGCAGGACAGCACCTCACAACTTGCTCTGGGCTGCCTGGCAGCACCGATACCATCCCCTCCTTTCTGCACCTCCAGTCAGTCCCTGTCCTCACACTACAGGTCTAGGAAGTGGTACTCATGTTGTTGCCTAGAGCCCTGTTCCCACGCCTGGAGATGGAAAGTGTTGCCACAGGAATCTGTCTTGGGCAGAAAAGATGCTGTGTTGCAGTATGGGTCCCAAGATTGTAGAAGGAAGGCAGTTTCATAACCAGAGCTGCATTTCCCCAGCAAACCCCCACCCTAAATTACCTCATAGGTGTTTATGTGATGGGATTGGGTGGGATTGGGGGTCCAGGTGCAGGGAAGAGATGTTCAATGCCATCATTCCTGAGGGCTCAGAAATAACAAGGTGGCTTTAGGAATCTCACTAGATTACCTGAATCCTGTGTACTATAGTACATAGTCCTACAATGTACTCTGCTCTCTGATTTAACATAAATGAGCTTCTAAACAGTAAAAATAAAAAGCAGTAGGTTGATCTTGCACCTAATCTGGCTCTCCTATAGATCCTTTCTGAAGGAAGGGAGAGAGTACATGAGTACATCACCTCCTGATTGATGTTTCTGCTGTAGGATGACCCCAGATATAGGACCAGTGTGTGCCAGTGCTTGGGGAACTAGGGCTGCTGGCTCTGCTTCAGTGGGACACTTTGGGGCAGACCAGTGCAGGAGGTGGGACTGCTCATGTATTTGAGGCATGTGCCTAAATGCCTGCAGTTTCAGGGAGAAATGGGAATCAGGGCAGCAGAACCTGACCCTTGCATAACCTGCATGCCAGGGAATGCCTTGAGTCCTTGCCTAAGCCTTAATTGAGTTCTGCACTTAGCTTGGGGTTTATTTGAGGGAGGAATTCTTTCCTGCAGAAGGGAAGCCTCTCTACCTGACTGTGGCCACAAGAAGTTATGCCCTTTTCCCAGACTGGTTTTCTCCTCTCGCAGGGGAAAGAGCTCAGTAAAGCAAGGCTGTGTCCTGTGAATGATCATTCCTCTCTGAGAGGATAACACAAGCTTGAACTCATAAGAAATTCAACCCTGATGTGGCCTCTGAGCCATTGGCAGGGACACCTGAAGGGCCCTCCAGGATTCTGTCACAGCAGGAGGAATCCCATGTGTGGTCCTCCCTCTTAGATCCAGCTAGGGGTTATAGCCTAGGCTGGGCTCACTGAAGCCTTCCATGGCTCTCAAAAGCAAGTTGTCGATAGTGGGTAACAGGATGCCACTAGAGCCTTTGCTACAGTGACCTTCAGTGAAAAAAGCCCCCAAATTAAAGAAATCTGTGAGCTGACTAAAACTATCTGGTGGGGAGCATACTTTTGCTCCACAGCCATCTACAGCTTCCAAAGAATAATGTTTTCCCCTTACTATCTCCAGAGTTGTTCAGACAAAATCTGAGACAGTGCTAAAGCTCCGGGTTCTCACTTTACAGCCTTTCAATGACCTTTCTCAGTGACGCAAATCTAAGTAGAACCTTTTTCCTGCCTGCCGTTGCAGATCTTGACTCTTTCAGAGCAGTTTTCTCTCCCTAGTAGTATTTAGTTCAGCAAACAGCAAGCTGTGAAATAATTTTGTGACCACTGTCTGCCTTCCTGTTGAGATGACACAAACAAGATGGTTTCTCAAATTTTTCGACTATAAAGCAACTCTCAGGAAGTTAAAACTGCAAAACCCCTTTCTCTATTGCATCCAGTGTGCATTCACTCTAGTTTATCCCCCTAGGATTACTTAGGTGTTCTTGGACCGCTAATGCTGGTAATACTGCACACCTCCTAAACCACACTTTTAAAATCACTACTTGTAGGAATAACCTCTCTTTTAAGCCACATAAAGCCTCATCCTCCAAGTTTTCTGCTGGTGAAATAAGCAACAGACTGGGTGAAACCCATCTCCAGACCACTGTGGAAGGCAGGGCCAGATCTTTTTTTGCTTGGAGGAATCACACTGCTCCCTCAGAGCATCAATTAGGCAGAGCAATGCAGGCATCATAGGTCCAGTCCCCCAGGAATAACCCGCTCCTGAACACGCACGCGCACACACACACACACACACACACACACATGCAGCCTGAACATCTTTGTTTCAAAGTGTTCCTGACTTCCTTACTACTTACTCATCAGCCTGCCTGGCCTCTTCCACATCTGTGCCTGCTGCTGTTTCCTCATTGCAGGTGGATGTGGCTCCTTGCCTCACACCCAATCCAGGCATTTGATTCTGCACCACCCTGAAACACAGGCCATGTCATGGATTAATGCACAGCAGGACTCTGCCCTCTTACTGCTTTTGAAAACACACCTCCCACTGACAGCTGCTGATGATAAAGTCCACCTCTCCATTTTCCAATACTTATCTCTAGCCTACTGCTCTGTACTCAAAGACATGTCCTTCAAAAGTGGGGAGTGTTTTCTCACGTGGTAGCCTTTGCCCATCACATACTGTCAAGCCTGTGAACTCCAAGCCTTTCAAAGCCATAGTAAAGGCAACCTTGGAAGTTACCTGCCTTCTCACCACCTCCCTGCTCCTGGGGCACATGCTTTCACACCCACTCATTAGACTGCTAAAAGAGGACAGCACAACAGAGGTGGATGTTTATCTTTATTCATGTGGTTTCTGTTAAGGTCTTGATTACGTTCCCAAATTGTATCTCTGATCAGCCTCAAGCTGCAGCCTTTACTACCAGAAGTTACACAGATGAGCTGGCAGTCTGATGCCATTGCCCAGCTACTAATGAAGTCTGTCAGTCACCAACTGCCCCTTGCCTATAGGGTCTTTTTCACTTAAGTCCAACAGAATGACTTCTGAAACCATAGGAGTTCACAAAACTAGTGCTTAAACTAGCAATCATTTGTGCTGAATGGGCTAAGACCAGTGCTGATGGGGAGTGTGTCAATTTGAGCCCCACTCTGTGGCAGAGCTGTTCTTTGAAGATATGAAGCTCCTCCCACTCAGCAAATCAAAGCTTTCCATCTGAGAGAAGCTTCCCATCTATGAACACCCCAAGGGTATACCATGCTTCCCAATCAGAGAGCAGCAAGCTGGTAACAAATTACCATGCTTCAGTCCAGGTTTTTTCCAAGCCTCTGGACAAGGACCAAATGCTAGAGCAAGAGTGGGATTCCAGCTCAAAGAACCCAAGAGGCTTTCATGCAATTAAACAACATTCTTGGGCAAAGCAAATGAGCAATACAGCAGAATATTGCTAACTGAAACTAGCAGCCAGGGCATCCTTTGTATCACAGCAGTTTCTGAAGCAGTGAGAAACAGAGCTTGTAGAATTAAAAAAGCCAAAACACATCAAAAAGCTCATCATACAAAATGCACTTTTTTCCCACTGTGACAAATGCCATTTGACTTGTTCATACAAAACTCCAGAGTGAGATTAATATTTCTCATCCCCACTGTGAGCCTACTTAAGTAAACAAAACTTGTTTTACTGTTAATAAATAAAAATATTTTAAGATATCAACTTGGACTATCCTAGCAAAAATGTTTACTGATAGTATTCAAAACAAGCTACCCAAACACTTTTTTTCAACATACATGAAAAAACAATTTAAATGAATGATAATATTCCCACCTCCAAAACTTCTAAGAGTACCTAAGAATACTCTTCCCTAGCCTACACATTCTCAGTCAGAAGAATAACTCCCACACCTGATTAAAAATAATAGTGCATAACCCCTTACATAGCCCCAGTGCTGGGCAAGACTTGCTTAAAAAGGGGCTGGGGAATGCTTTGTTCTTGTCATGTGTAGTGGTTTTCTTCTGGGGTTAGAGACTTGTTGGTGCTTACTTGGAAAGCAGAAGGCTGCCCAAGTAAGAAAAAATTAAAACTAGGTAACCTTCTGAGTGTTGTCTTGTAGCTGAGGGAATATGGTTGTGTTTTTGTTGTGCTAACATTGGGGGGGAGGAAAAAAGCTAATGGTTTTGTATCTTATATTTAGGGAAAGCCTAGAAAGGATAAATGTGAGGGTAGGAAATTTTAGTGCAAAGCATTTAATTGTTGACTTAAAGCCAAAAAATACCCCTAGGCTGTGTGAAGAGCAGAAAGACATCAAAAGGTAGAAGGGGAACAAGTAAAGGAATTAGAAATGACAGAAAACTAGAACAGAAAGCCTAAGCTCTTTATAAGTGAGGGGAAAAGTGTAAAAGTTGGTTTCTTGTAAAAGCTGGTTCTGGCTGGCTCTGGGAGAAGTGTTGCAGCCTTACAGGGGTTAGCTATTTGGTGCACCAAATGCTATGGTAGGACCCTTGTTGCTGAAGCACTATTGTGTCAAGTGCCCAGTCAGCAACTTCTAGTGCAACAGCTTATCTACACAGACAGGGATGGGTGATCTAGTATAGGATATGTCTTTTTCATTAGAGCAAATTAATTTGACCTGGTAGGGCAAACTTCTTTCTGGATGCTTTAAATAAGCCTAAGGCTCATAGACCTTGAAATCTGTATTGGAACTTGAAAAGTCAAGATATTCAAACTCCTAACATCTATCAGGAGTTTCCCTACTGTACAACCTCTTCCTAAAATAGAACCAAAACAAAATGTATATTTGTGGAATACACCTTGACTCTGATATTAGTTTTCTTAGCTCTGACAGCACTGAAGGAAAGCACAAAACTACTCATGGCAGCTAATCTAGTGAAGATGTCTGATGCTTTTGCCTCTCTGTGACAGCATCTCCTAGGCAGATATGTTCTGTGTGTTTTAAGGCCACGGGCTATTTAAAATGAGCTTCTTTAAAAGGTCATAGTTTCTGTTGTGAAGGAAACACCCATCAAAACTGTTCACAAGTTCCTCCATACAAGCAGGTCATTCTGTGGGGACTGGCCTCAGTTTGTATGTCTAATGCTGACATGAGAAGCAATGACCAAAGCTCTTCAAGATGTGTCACAGCAGCTTCCCCCTTGCTGCTCAGTCAAAATAGTTATTGGTTTAAGACTTTTATTTCAGTTTTCCTGAGACATAGCTCTAGACTTGAGGAATGTTCTGATAGCCTTTAATGTTGCCCAGAATATCCAAGTGAAGGTGGGACTTGGAAGGACTTGCATCAGTGTGTGTCTTAGGCCTGGACTTCCATAATGACTCAGGAGGGAACAAACAGCTTTGCAGAGCCAAGTGCAGAGCAGGTGTTATCATGGGTTGTCCAAAGTTCATATGGGAGTTGCTTGCCACTGGTAAGTAGAAGAGGGTGACTAGGGAAAACAGGAAGGTCTTGGGTCTTGCTTGCAGAAATACTTCTTAGGCCTTAATGTGGAGTGTATTGCCACAGGAATGCAGAGCTGTGCTCCTTCCAATAACATGCACTTTACCCTCCTTATGTCTCTAGTGTTTCTCTGTGCTGCCTGCGGATGGTATCTCAAGTGCAAAGATTTGGGCTGCTTTCTTATCAACGGTAAATGAGGACATGGGGATGTGGCCTTTGTTTAAAGAGCAGACAGCAGTCTTGCTGTTTTGGCTGGCTACCAGGAGCCAGCACTTAGTACTGTGGTTTGTTTCTTCTCCTGGGCCCTAGAACAAAATGGGGAGGTGATAAGGGTGAGGGCAACGTTTGTCCTTAGAGCCAGATGGTTTTCCAGCCTGCTGGTGGCTAGGGAAGACAGTGGGGCTCTAGAGCAAAAGCCCACGGGAAACGTTGCTGCTCACTTGTAGCCTGCAGGGCTTTGGGACAGGTTATGCGGAGCTTCTGTGCAGCCACAGTCCCTCTCCTGTACCATCACTGCTTTCCCCTCTTGCAGCTTCAGTCTCCCTGTGACTCTACTCAAGGGAAAGCCTACAAGTCACTGTGGATTGCTTCACATCCCTGCCTGGCTATGCCAGTGCCTCTGCTTCAGCCTACATATGCAGCCATGTACACAGGCTGGGCAACCAAGGTGGGACCCTGTGCTGGAACCCTGACTGGACCCTCAAAATTGCACGACAACCTGTGTCTGAGTGAGGCCATGTCCTTTACCCAGTGTCTGTGCTTGTGCCAAGTGCCATCAGGCATCCAAAAGTCAGAAAGACCTTTTCTAGGCATATGCTAAATGTTACTGGAGAGTGGGAAATGCAAATCCATTGAAGCACTGGAAGGGGATTAACTCATGTATAAGAAAACATGTCTAAAGCAGTCCATCTGCATTAGTAATACATCTTGCTTTCTTCCTTCCTAGATAGCTGCTGCTATTAAAATACTTTATCAGCTGACTTTCCAGCTCCATGACTCATAACATCGGTGGCAAAGAAGGTAAAGCCTGAATCTTCTTCTAGTGTGTTGGGATTTTTTTTCCTTTGTTTTTATTTTTCTGGAGGTTTATGAGCCACAAGCCTGGTAACATGTGTTTGTTTTACCTACCTGAGCCCTGGTCACTAAAGTCAGGAATGTACAGGCAAGGAATGTGCCACAGCACAAGGTGATGCTAGTTCACAGCCAGCACAAGCAGCTGACAAGAACCATCAGAAATCCCTATATATAAAGCTTCTTTTCTGGAGAGGGGGGATGAGCAATGTTGTTTCATAACATATAGTATTTGTGTGTCCAAACAGATCTGTCTCCAGAAGAAGAGGAGCCACTGCATGGTACTGTACAAAGCTGGATATCTCACTGACTAGATGTAGCTTAAGTGGGTTTGGCAGGGAAAAGGGGGGCAGCTTTAATAAATACCACCTACAGGAGGTCAGTAAGCCTGGCAGCCTTGCCTCCAGGTTAAGATGCAGATAGGCATAGTCAAGGGAAACTGCACATTTTTCTTTGCATAAACAATAGAACTGGTTTAGTCATCTATTGAATGGCATGCTCAAAGGAAATGCAGATCTTTCAGTTTCAGGAGTTACTTGTATCCATTTTTTACTTTTTTTTGTCTCTGTTTTATAAATACTGAAGAGATGATATAAGCAAATATCTTGCAGCTGTCCCTTCTCCTCGGTTTCTCGTGGCTGTCTCTCAATAAGCGCAAGGTTGCTATTCCTCATAAGTACTTGCCTATTGGTTTAATGTTGAATGGCTTTTCAGTTGCTGGATGGTCTGTGCCGGAGCTGAGCAGCAGACAGTGTTGGATCTGTATGTCCATGCATACAGACAAACCTGCTCAAAAGTTCTGTCTTCTGCTTGTGATCAAAGGGGAGGGCAGGCGTTTCCGCTGGGTTCTGCTATCTTTCGGGCTTTGGCAAGTGTGCTGCTTGTCTGTCCTAGGGCTGAGATTTCCAGAGGTGCTGTGGGATTACCTGCAGTCAATCCCTGTCAGCCTGCCGTTTCCGCTCTGGTCTGAGCACACCTTGCTGCAGACTCACTTACCACGGGAGGGCAATGCCTTAGAGTGCAGTCTGCCACCTTCTGCTGACTCATGTGGCGGTGGCTGCATTGAAGTAGCCAGTTTGTGCTCTTCCCTAGGACCTGAGGGCACGCTGCAACCCATGGCATGAGTCATGGCTGATGGCTTTGTCATGAGTCACACTCTCCCAGTTTCCTTCTTGTCAGTGTGAGAAATCCTGTTTTCCCTCCTTTTTCACTGCATCCTGCAGTGCCCGGGAATCCCCACCACTGCCTCATTCCAGCAGCTGTGGCCAGAAGCTTTTTATGGACCCACCCAAGAGCTGCAAGCAAAAGCACCACAGCCTTCAGGGGATTTAGGAGCAGTGTTTCTGATCTGCCCACAGTGCTTGGTAATGATGCTCTTGCTTCCAAGAATTTACAGAACTGCCACTTCTAAGTGTATTTCTCAATGCATTTCTAACTGGCTCTTCCTTCTTCAGATGTTTGAGATGTCACCTTCTAGCCATCTGTTGTCAATAACGGGAGACAACCAAACGATCTGTCTGCATTTGATACTGATTTACAGCTGTTGTATTAAAGGGATCCAGCCATGTTAATCTTAAACCTGAAAGTATCTTTGTTTATTACACTTCAACAGCCAGAGAAGATCAGAGCTTGCTTCTGAAGCAAGGGAGCCCTCAAGACCCACGATTTATTTTAAGTAAACCCTAAATGTGTCTGATAAAACACTGAAGGAGAAGGTGGCAGGCAGATGAAGGAACTTCACCCCAAGTAGCATCATTTTGGAGGTCCTTCAGCATCTGGAGGTTCCAAATGGACAGTGGTAATGTTTCTCCAAAGTTTGTTAAATCTTTAATCAGCTTGTTCTTTTCAAGGCATTTTTAAAATACTTATTGACAATTTTCTTTTGTCTAAAATTGAATTTGAGAAACTTAAGCCAGCTTTAATACAACTCCTCATTGTGGGTGGCTCAAAGGAGACAAATTCTGGCACACACATGTGTTTGTGGGAAAGAACTCCAGATGGCTTTAGTTTCTAAACCATTCTGGCACATTGTATGTGCTATATGTCAGGCTAGAGAGCTCTTCTGTATCAGTCCAGCGTCATGTTGCTGGAATGCTTTTATGGACACCGGGCTGATGCAGAAGGCTTGGTCCCACACTGTTCAAAGTCAATGTGAGGCATTTTCCCCCACTCATTTGAGCAAAGCTCCAAACCAAGCTATTTTACAGTCATTCAGTACAAGGGAGACCTCTGCCTTACAGGTTTTGCATCATTAGTGTGACATAAGGAAAATCAAGCCTCGAAGTCACAAGGAGAAAATATAAAAGGACCAACAGATACTATTTCTCTCAGCTGCCGAGTGGGATGAGAACCCATAGCCAGTACCCTCTGCATGTCTGATTTATGGAGAAGGTGGGAAGGGTAACTTTACTGCTGTCCTTAACAGCAATCCAGGTTCTGCTTGCCTAGGTTTCTCCACAGCTCTCATGACAAGCCGAGAATGTGCAGCCCTGTCACTGCCACTGTGCTGTAAATGGGCCTGTGGTTAGCCACACTGACAGAGCCAACAGCTCTTCAGCTTTCAACACAGCACAGCTTGCTGTTGCAGAGCAGGTAAGTGATGCTGGCCTCTGCTGCAGATGACCATGCAGCACAGAACCAGCTGGGGAAAGGAATCCTTCCAAAAGTGGCTTTTGCTTTTGTAGATGCCTTTGGAGGTGCCATATCTGCTCCAGGGACCTCCAACTCCTGTGCCCTCTCTGCCTTCCAGCCCTGCTGAAGCTACTCTTGTTGGACAATAACGGAGGAAATAATGTTTCCTGATGATGTTTCCTGATGTCTACTGTGACGACATAGATCCAGTCCTTTGGCCTGAAATAGGGCAAACCTTCCAGAAGAGTATCCCAGGCTCTAAGAGGTGAAAGTTAATTTGTGAACAGGAAATTAAACAAAGGTCCCCAGCCTGTGTGCAGTCACCACAGTTGAAGACAAAAGCTACTTAGAAGGCACACTGCAGTGATGATCCTTTTCCACAGACACTCCATTTATTTTTAACCAGAACAGGCTGTTATTTGCAATCTTTTTTCCTTGCTCCACTCACACAGGGTCCAGACTCAGCTAACCAGCTCTACTGCCCAAGTACCTTGGGTAGGGTAATGCAGATGCACTCTATTCCAGCTTTGCTCACTCTTGCACACCATATAAACACCTTCAAGGCCTGTACAGATTTGATTCAGCTGGTTAACAACAGGGAAAGCCATAATTTGCCATCCTCCCCCTCACCCAAAAGTCTCCTTTAAACTGATCACAAGTTATAAACCAAACCCAGTATGTCTGGAGCTACACCACAGGAATACATAAGGCTTGGGAAGTGCTGTTATCCTACTGTGATGTTGCAGTGAAAAGTATTCCAAGGTCTGTTCCCTGTTGCAGAAGTTTGCAGTATGGCCATAGATGTACAGGAAAAAACAATGTTAACAAGAAATACTTTAAACTGCCAGAGTTGACAGACCTCTAGAAAACATGAACTGGAAGGGTCAGTGACCTGTGGTCTCTGCTGTCAATTCATGCTGCAGTAGCTGGTATGGACTCCACTCCAGGGCAAGATGTTGCTGTGTGGGGCATGGTGTCATGGGGACAAAGGCAGCTCTGTCCCAGGTGACACGGATCTTGCATTCTAGTATGGTGAGAAATGGGAGAAGGGAGTCACCTGACAGCTGGAGGTGCAGCCAAGCAGTGTACAGCAGCAGGGCACCACAGTGCTTTTTTACTGCTTTCTTGCAAGCATGATGACTTTGGAGGGGAGATTAATCTTTCTGCTGCCTGGTGAGCTGTGAAGAGGGGGAAGAAATGTACCTGGATTCATAAGTCTAGAGTAGCAGGGACCTCCAGTGAGGAACAAATGCTAACAGCTCCTTTGAGATGAGGCAATGAACTCTGAGGATGTGTTAGCCACCTGCAAACTTAAAAGGTATGGGGAGAGGTGCTGAAGTGAAATGAATCCAAAATAACAAAGCCTCAGCTCTCCTGAGTAGTTAACAATTTGCTCTAGTTAAATCTAATCCACTGAGAGATGAGAGAGACATAGGGATTGCCAGCTTGGGTCAGTGTTAATGAGGGAAAGAAAATGATGAAACATACTTTAAATCCCACTGAAAGGATCAGCAAACTTCTTTCATCACTTTGAGATAGTGCAAGAAGTTCTTTATAATTAACTTTAATTTCTAATTAACCTGGAATAGAGGTGCTTCCCTTTGAATGTAGGGAAAGCTGAAATGAGGAAACCTCTGGGATAAAAATGCTATAGTGACATGTGGCCACGCAACCCCAGCTGGCATCCAGAGTGGGCTGGACCTTCCACCCTTCTTCCTGGCACCAACTCCTCTCTGAGGCAGTGCTTTGGGAGGTTCAGTGCCTGCAGGCTTTGGGAGGGCCTCTCAACCTCCTGCTGAGTTGGCCTGTGGCTCCCAAGTTATCCTTCATCATTTAGGAGCAGGCTAAGGATTTTTCCTGGAATCTGCCTCTATTTCCCTGTGGTCTCCAGACCAACCCTGACTTTTCCACTCTGTATGGCACAGGGCTGGAAGATACCACGGTGGTGAGAGCATTGCTTCAGCCACACATGCAAGGGATCTCTTGTGCAGAAGGGTCCAGAGAAAAGGCAACTAAATTCTTCAGGGGGTTATGGCTACTGAAGCCATAACTGAAAGCAAACTGTTAAGCTGTAGCTCACACTAGAAAAGGGTCATTATATTACCAGTGTAATCCTTGCACCAGTTAAAATGCCTTGCAGCAGGTTTTCTCCCTCCCTGGTCAGCCTAAGTGTTTTGGGGGTGGGATTGTTCCACTGGTGCAAGGGTTGAAGCAGTGCTGCCCTCCCAGGAAGGCATGTGTACAGTACTGCTGTGCTGGAGCCAGATGCCATCTCCAAAGGAGGAGAAAGCTACTCTTCACTCTTTCAGTGAGAAGTGGGGCCTCTTCCTCAGCTGTAGCAATGAATAACTTCGGATACATAGCATCAACAACTAGCAGCGTTCAGCCAAGACAATGTAGGTGCAGATACTGAAGACCCAGCAGTGCTGGCCTCTGCACCCCATATCACACAGGCCAGAGAATAGACCATAGTCCTTTGGTTAGCCAGCAGCAGAGCTGTGTCATTAGACCTTCCAAAAACAGGGGTAAGCCATTTCTAATAACAGGAGTGATTAGCCAGGGATATGACTTGCCAAGGGCTGGGGTGTATATTCTCTCCCAGAAGATCAAAAAGAGTAACAATCAGCATGCTACATCCTTGTGGCATTTACATTTTTCTAAAGCCAGTCTGGGGCATTCCTAGGGAGTTACAAGAAAATCAGACTGTCCAGTTGTCTGGCTTCAGCTTGTGCAAACCAAGAGATGAACTAAGACTTTAGGCTGGGGACCTGATGCCAGGCAGGGCCACATGCCCTCAAGCAAGCCAGCAATGCCAGGTGCTGGGAGGGCACCTTTAATTTCCCCACAGGGGAAAATTTCTTTGAACAACATCCTCTGCCTGCTTACTGTGAGCTTCCTCTTTTTCCTTAGTAACAAAACTCCCATCACAAGAAGCAGAGGGCATCAGGACTGAGTCCATTCTCTGCAGGCAGTTCAAGGTGTCCTCTCCCCTGTGTTGTACAGAGGAGCTAGGGTGACCCCTCATGGGGTGGGCTGGGCAGCCTGTCTCCCTTTACAAGTCCTCTGAAAAGGAAGGAGTCCCACTGGGGAATTATCACCCACTTTTCCCCACTGGTGCCTGCAAAAGGGAAGATGTTCTTTTTTCCACCTCCTCGCCACTGGCCTTAATCCCCAGGAAAAATAGAAGGCAGCTGCCATCTCAGGATTGTAAACTGAGAATGAACACTACTGATTTCACAGGGCTCCAGACCAGGAGTGCTTTAAATCAGAGGGAAGACCAAAGGGTTTGTTGCTAAACTAACTAGGATGCCAGTGAAGAGCACTTGAGGAAAACAAACAGTGCAGTCTTCATGTATTACTAGAAAGGTATTTCCCTGCCTGAAGGAAGGGGTCAGAGGAGGACACTTCAGGCCAGAACGTGTGTTTCAGAAGAACAGTCAGAGTGGCCAATGCTATGGCACAGCATGGCCCCAGCACCACAACTGCTCTCACCAGCAGCTTCATCTCCAGAAATGCTGCAGCACTGAAAGGCAGAGAGAAGTCTCTAGGGGTTTCCCAGAACTGGGTGGAAAACAACTACAAAAACCCAACTGGCCAAACAGAATATTCTCAACTCCTCGTGCATGGCAGTGAGCAGGGGCAACAACTGCAGAGTAACTCAGGCACACTGAAAAGCAGAGTCTAAAACCTATCTCTAATGAGTGATCTCAGCTAACACCATGCTGGAGACCGGAACAAAATTAAGGTGGATTCTTGAGCTTTCTCCAAACTGCCTGTGGAAGGTGTCTGCTCCCGAGGGCCCTGCTACCTGCAACAACTCTGCTCCTGCAGTTCGCTCCTGGCATCAGCACAGCTCTTGTGCATGTGTAGGATGGCCATGGAGTTAGCCAGAGGTGAGAGCCTGTGCAGGACTTTCTCTACAGTACATTCCAATCAGCATTTTGTCCTCTTTATACTCCGCAGTCACAGGGCTCCAGGTCAGGCTTGTGACTTTTCTAGTCCAAACACAGCTCAGCTTTGGTTTACTCAGAGTCATATGGGATGTAGAAATGCCACGTGAATGTTCACAAATGGTGTGTGGGATATCTGGGGCAAAGCATGGTGTCAGGAATCAGGATGCTGCGTGTGTAACAATGAGCACACTCTAATGAGGTTCCTGTGGGGCAGCAGGTTTCCTCCTGCCACCTAGCCATAAATTCCTGCACTGTTTCGTAAGCTTCCCTGTGCAGCCCTTCCAAAAGCTATCTGCAGATAGGTATCTCACAGGCTAGACACAGCTTAACCAACAAGTAGCATGCTGCATTCATATCAGCTCTGTCTGAACTTTTGCAAGGGGGATTGTGAAGCTGCATGTCACTAATGTCGCTTCATACGAGGGAAACTGAGGCATGGAGGCCTCAGGATGCTGCTAAAGCCAATCCAAACCTACAAGCAGCTGATCCAGTCACACAGATCCACAAAGCACTGCAGCTCCCACCTTCTCCTCCCTGCCCTGCAAAGACCCCCAGCGCAGTCAGGCTGCGTGCTTTTAAGGGACACAGTAAAAGGGAAAAGCAGGCGCAGGGACTAGCTGGGAAAGCAGCCTCCTTTCTTGTTAGCTGCACTCAGCCCTGCCTGGCCTTTTCCTCTGCTAACAAAGCATTTCTCTTTTCCCTCTGGAGTCTTCTGCAACTGGAATGGAACCAGTGAGATCATGCTCCTTAACAAAAGCTGCAGTCTGAATTCTCACATCTAGTAGAGCTCCACACAAACAAACCTAACTTTCAGGCACTTTTTAAACATTGGCACAGACTATAACAAACCCTTGGGCTTCATTTAATGGCAAGTAGTGATGATTTGTATCCAGGGGCTTCCATTCGTCCTGCCTCTTTGAAAGCATGAGGCTGGGCTAGGAGGACTTGTACACACATATTCTTAGAGGCAGTCACTTCGCAGCAGTAACACGAGGACTCTAACCCCGATTTTAGGCAGGGATCACTTAACAAAAAGCAGCCACCTCGCTGCAGGCACAGAGCCACACTCAGGCTCCCGGGATAAGAGCCAACATACACTGCGTAGCAGCTAGAAGAGCTGACAGTAAGGATTTCTAAGATCACGCAGGAGCAAACAATCACTAGCTTTCAAAATCACACACGTCCTGCCTGCAAAGAGCAGTATCAGTTGAGATCTCCTGCTACCCACTCTAAATGGCTGGGAAAGCTCCAGCCCCGAACAGCTGCAATTGATCCCTTTCTTCCCCCCTCCCCTCCATCATGTGATGGTCCTGCCCAAGTGATTTAAGCTGCGGGAGCTCAGCGCTGAGTCACTCCGGTTTGTGGAGCAGGGGCTTGGGGGTGTCGTGCCTGGTGGGGCTGGTGTCTACGGCATGGAGCAAGTGAGTGCCTTCTTCACGCTCGACTGGTGTGCCAAGCAGGACTAGCATTGGGCTGTGTGTGGGTTTTGGGCCTGGTGCCAGAGGTAGGAGGAGAAAAGGATTAGCTGAGAGGAAATGCTACAGTGATTTATGGCTGTGGGAGAAATCGTTAGGGCTGACCACCCGTTTTTCTTCTTCTCTAATATGGTCTAAGTGGAGAAGCCTCTTCTAATGTGTGTTTATATCCTTGAGAACTCTAAAGGTTTGGGACCATTTGCAACTCTACGGTTTGAGTACACTTTATACTTTCTTTGATAAACTTCATGTTTTCCTTCTGGAAAAATGCTTTTTAGGGATAGGACTGGATTAACTCTTACAGCCACAGCAGAGGAAAGCAGGATGGCAGTGTATTCTAATCCACCCCTGCCCTCCTAACTTAACTGCCTCGAAAGACCCCTGGGCATTGGGGCAGTGTTTCAGGTTGTGCTCTAGCACCACACTAAGAATAGAGCCAGAAGGCAGCAGTGAGGATAAGCAGTTTAGCTATGGGTGAAATCTGACCTTAGCTGCCTGTGTGTGGGCAGAGCAGGGAGTAGGTATGAGGACAGGTACTGATGGGGTGGGTGGCAGTCACTGAGGAGCAAGCTGCTGGACATGGGCCTGTACAAGCCAGGCAAGAACTAGCCCTAGTAAACAATGTAGCCAAAATGAAATCAGTCAAAGTAACTAATTCGAATTAGTCTCCCTGCCTCATCTGATGTGTGGCTAAGTGGAGTTCAGTGTTACTGCACTTGGGCCTGGAGGACAGGCAGTGAAGCATGGGTTATGCCTGACCTCACCCAATAGCACCTTGCTGTTAGCTGAGGGAGGCTGGCGATGTTAAGTGCAATTTTGGGGGTATGCAGCAGAGGGAGTGAACAACCTGGCTCTGAGGAAAGGATGAAGCCCTGTTTTTCTCCAGCAGGAGCTTCTCGAGGGGGTGTTTGTCTTGCTTTACTGGGCTGTAGCCAGAAGTGGGCTCCACTGATGTCTCCCTGTTGATAGGCTGCTTTAAGACAAGGCAAGAAACTTCCGGGGTAGCTCCTGTTGCTTGGAGACCCACCAAGAGAAAGAGGGAGACCTAGTGTTAGAAAAGCTTTGTGATTAATATTAATCCTATGCCACTGCTGACTTGAAGGTGCAACCTTGCTTGCAAGGATGTCTGTTGTAGCAGCTCGTAAATCAGTGCCTGTTCCGTGCTCTAGTTACGCTGGCTTGAATCACCTCCTTGTTGGCTCATGTTGCTTAGTGAGGTGGGAGATCCCAAGGGGGTGCTGGCTGTGAACTAGAATTCTGTGGCAGCAGGCTGAGCCAGGCAGCTGGCTGACCTAACCTTTCCTCTAGCACCAAACTACAAATGTGTTTGGGTCTGCTGGAGCTGGTTTGTGCTTTGGACCAAGCAGGGGGTGGTAGACTTGTTTTGGGATGGACTAACTCCTCTGTTTTGGCCCTGCAGGGACTGGTCGTTACTCAGCTGGACATCCAGCCTGGTGAGTGCATCAAGGTCAAAGGGAAGATCCTGTCTGATGCCAAAGGGTGAGTAAGAAGATGGCAGATGGATTGATGTGGCACTGGGGGAAGTCTGAGCTCTTCCTGGAGCTGCTGTGCAGGCACCTCCTTTGCACTGCCTCTCTGTTCCCCCAGGTTTGCTGTGAATGTAGGGAAGGACAGTGGCAATCTCATGCTGCATTTCAACCCTCGCTTCGACTGTCACGGGGATATCAACACCATCGTCTGCAATTCGAAGGAGGATGGCACGTGGGGTCAGGAGGACAGGAAGGCTGACTTTCCCTTCCAGCACGGTGACAAGATTGAGGTGAGGCCCATGGGGTATGTGCACAGAGTGCTGGAGGGCTAAGGGCACAGCTTCTTAGTGCTGCCTTGTACCTCTGTGGTGGACAAGATGCAGGCATGGAAAGGGGAATAAGCAACAGAGGAAGAGTCTTGCAGCTAAAGCCAACTGTCTAGACTTGCTCTGCTCAAGTCAATGCCCAATAGCTCAAGTGTGCTAAATGCTCTACTCTGGCCTTCCTTTGCAAACCGCACAAGTCAGAGCAATTAAAACACTGACCTGAGATTCAGACTAGGTCTATCTCATCCCTTCATTGCAGAAGCTTGGAGCCGACCTTGGAGCAGGGCAAACAAGCTCCCTCCCCTCCGTGCCTCTGCTGGGCGGGGAGAAAGCTTGAGCTAGTGAACATAGCCTTGACACTAGCAGCCAGCTCACTTGTCCTGCACTTAGACTGGGGGGAGTGGGAGTGAGGCTTGTGTGCTGTGATGTGTTAGCCTTCCTTCTTGTGGCTCTCTCCAGATTTGCATCTCCTTCAATGAAACAGAGGCGACAGTGAAGGTGCCTGAGGCAGAGTTCCAGTTCCCGAATCGGCTGGGCATGGAGAAAATCGAATACCTGGCTGTGGAGGGTGACTTTAAAGTCAAGGCCATTAAATTCAGTGAATAGCAACAGCTTGCTTGGTTTGGTTTTCTCCCCCTTGCATAGTGAAATAAACCCAAACTTGCAATGGCTGCTTCCTCTGCTGTTTTCTGCTCTAATCTGCTTGCTCCTGTGTGCGCTCCAGGGGTGGGTGGTGGGAAGAGGTAGGTATCCCTGTGTGCCTACTCACACTGCAGCCTTGCAGCTGGTACCATGTTAGACCACATGCTAGGCAAAGCATGATTGACTGTGAATAAAGCTACTTTAGCTGTAGGTGCTCCCTTGACCCTCTGTGCTGCAGTGAGTGGTCCCTGGCTGTTTGGTTTATAAACTCTGGGACTAGTCTCAACTAGGGAAGCTAAAACAAGTGTATGTTGAGCATACACTGTGCCATCTCTGACCAAGCAGTTCTGCCACAATCCCCTTAAGGGGGATGGAGGATGGACAAGCTACAGCTTGTGCTCTTGCAAATAACTCTGCTTTCCAAGAATGTGCTCAGCTGTTATGTCCATTGCAGGCTGGCAATAGCGTTCTTCAGGAGTAGAGAAGAGCAAGCAAGTCAGGATAACTGCACTCACTGGGGGAAAAGACATTGTGTGAAAGGTAAAGCCTGATAGAAAGCTTAGGAGTGAGGTCTTGGGAGGATGCAGGCTATCTGTGCTGCCTCATAAACCCAAGTCCCAGGACTGTCAGAGAGCCAGTATCATATTGTAACATGAAGTCATAGGCTTAGCAACATACCAGCTATGGGCGACAAGCTGTGCAGCAGCCTTGGCATCAGTGTCTGGGACACTTGGCTGCAAAGCTCCAGATGCAGCCTGAGGGGTGGAATGAACAAGATTGCTGGAGGTATTAAATCCTGAATGTACTAAACACAACTAGTTGCAGATAGGCAGAAAAAAAAAGAGAAAAGCTTGACCAGTCTCTTCTGCTTTACAATCTCTTGCTCTGCTCATGCAATGCCTTGAAGTGTGTTTGCTACTGCTATTCCTCAGCTGTCTGCTAGCTATACTGACCCAAGACAGGGTCTGAGCTGAGTTGTGACTGCTGTGGCTCTTGAGGACCTGACAAAAGGTAAAGTAGTAGTGAAGTGGTGGAATTTGACTGGACTGTTGGCCAGTCAGCAGGAATGTTCTAGTCCAGGTCTCCATTTGCTGCTCCTTTAAATAGCTGAGCAATTGGGCCAGCTGCTTGGGTAGGGGCAATGCTGCTCTGCAGAGTATTTCAGCCACTTAAAGGCTTTTTAAGGAGAGGCTTCTGTGCCGCACACACCTGTTGCATTATTGTCAGCACAACTGCTCCATAGTGGTAGCACTGTCCAGACTGGTGCTGCAGCAGCTGCCCCAGAGCTGGGCACCCCCAGGAGGGATGGCAGGATTTGCTTTTGATGGTGGACCTTCCTGCTTTACTGGTTTTTTCTCTCTGCTGTCTGATTACCCTTTTTATGGAGGCTTCTTGCAGCTCTGCCAGAAGGGCACGAGTAGCTGTGTCTTGTGGGTACAGACATGGTGAATGTGAATAGCCAGGGCTCTTCCTCTTTGCTCTCCAGAGTTGAGGCAGCTAATGATAGGAAGGGAGGGACTTGGGGTGCAAATAAGCAGGAGGCTTTCAAGGCACCTGTCCATCTGGGGAAGCGTGTGTGTCTAGGGAATGCACCAAAGGGCTCTGCTGTGGTGTCAATGTTCAGCAGGTTTCCACTGTGGGCCTGCTGGGAGGGTGGGGAAGGTGTTGCTGGGGGTAGGACAGAGACAGTGTGCACCCTGCGTGGCAGAGCCTAGCTGTGCTGCAGGACTATCTCATTTGGCAGTGACAGGGCCACAGATAAGGGTGCTTATAATTTCTGTCCTGTTTTTAGAGGCTAGAAAGGGTTTACTAGGCAAAGGATGGAACAAATATTGCTGATGCTTTGCCTTGTCAAATAAGTCTGAGATGTATTTTTTTGAAGGCTGTTTGTACATGGGTTAGGGAAAAGAGGCTGCCTTTTGTCTTGTTTCCTGCTCTATCCTTCTGTTACATTGACTGACTGAAAGTGAGCTAAATGATGAAGTGTACAAGCATTTAAAAAGCACAAGGCCTTTGCATTGCAGAGGTAC
This sequence comes from Galbula dea, assembly GCA_013399015.1. NCBI lineage: Eukaryota > Metazoa > Chordata > Aves > Piciformes > Galbulidae > Galbula > Galbula dea. The sequence continues at coordinate 2,219,852 of VWZX01009068.1, read as the reverse complement.
AGGAGGGCTTTCAGCTGGTCCCTCTGTCTCTGTTCCTGGCTGCCCTGATGAGATGAGGTATGCATCTCGGCATTGACAAGAGTAAAACTGATCTCTTTCCCCCCCCCGGTAAGCTAACGGTCCTGATTTCTAGGTAAGTTAGACATAAATGTTCCTGACCACCATCCTCAGGGTACAAACAGTGCCTTCATGGGGGCTACCCAGCTCTTGTACTTTCCACAAGAGCTAATTATGCTTATCCTGCTTTCCAACACTGCCAGTTACCACTAAGGAGACCACAAAACAGGAGAAAGGGTAGGAAGGAAGCATGCCTTTGCCAGCACTTCCTGTTGCTTGAGTTTTGTTCTCCCGTGTCCTAGAGCTACAAATAATCCTGTTCCTCTAAGTGACACTGGTAAACAGCCAGAGTAAATGCAGAGTTCCCTGGCTGGCTCCTAGAGTGATGACAAGTTCTCTTCTGCTAGAGCAATCAGAAAAGCAGGGATGCTATGCCCTGCTGCAGGCAGAGGGTCACAGTGAATCTAAAAGTAGGGCTTGTCCCACACACGTGTGCTCTCCTGCAAGTGCATGGTGACCTCAGCTTGTCAGTATTTCTGGGAGGACCCTCAGCTCTGCTTGCTTTGAGGAGGGGCAGAAATCACCACAGCATGGCCTAAGAGTGTGAGTTTTCTGTTTTCTAATTTAAATCCTGCATAGTATGTACTCAGTCTTGAAGTCCAGCAACACATCCTGACAGGAGCCAAAAGCCTAGAGGAAGAATCCACCCCTTGGTTGCCTGAACACTGAGACAGATGGGGTGGAAGCAACATTGACCCCCTTTTGAGAGGGAAGCATTTGCTGAACCCTGCAAGTTTGCTAATCCACTAAGCCTCCATTCCTGGCTATTCACTAGCATCATGATGAAGGAAAATAGACCTTGAAAACCCTGCAAAACAGCTGTGAATCTGTGTTACAGCCTGGAAATTTAGATTGGATATTAGGACTGTCAAGCACTGTCACAGTCTCCCCAGGGAAATGGTGGAGTTAAGTAGCAGCTAATTAAAAGTTGTAGAGATGTGGTGTTGAGGGATATAGTCTAGTGGTGGACTTAGTAGTGTTAACAGTTGGACTCAATGATCTTAAGGATCTTTTCCAACCTAAATGATTCTATGAACACAAACAGTGATATATGTTATCACCTCATGTCTAGGAAGAGAACAAATACCAGTTGCAGAAGAGATTACTTCGGAAACAGTAGATGTAACAGGAATTAAAATCTCACATAGGACCTGAAAGAGCAGCGATGGCTGAGAAGCAGCTTTGTCTTCTGAAAAAATAACTTCTCCCTGAGCAGTTCACATTAACTTTACTCGACAGAAATAGGCCATCCAAGTGACTGTAACTACACATGCATGCATGTGACACTTCAGCACAGCCTCCAGAGAGTTGCAGGGCACTGCACCCAGAAACTATGTGCGATTTAAGTATGTGCAGTGTGTGGAAGAAGAGTGCTAGGGAGGCTGATGGTCAATCCAAGCTGTGGTGGGTCATGGGAAGCCAGCTGGGTCACTTCCCCCTGAAATTTACAAGCTAAACAGTGCAGTCATTTTCTTTCAAGCAACAGACATAGGAAATGAACAGACTTCTGCTGTAGAAAGTGAAAATGTGACCATCAGCCAACTTCACAAGAGTGCTCAGTGTGCTGACAGTCATGCAGTCCTGTTCTTCCTTTGTCTCCTCACCTCCTGCTCCCTTGGCCACAGTTTCAACATTTACAAACCAAAGGGAACCTCTGTCATCTACTTTCAGAAACGCAGCCTTAAAGCATAAGGTGCATTACCTGATAACTGACCCCTATTTTGGTGCAGAGCTTGGGAAACCTTAACCACACAACTCCCCTTTCCTGTAGTGTGATAGAGAAGTGAGCACAAGGCTGGATGCTGCTGGCATGGACACCAGGCCATTGGGGACAGACCACAGAGGACAGGAGCCAAGGGTTGAGGGCGAGTCCTGCCATGTCCCAGGGGACACCACTGTGCCTGCACACTCTGCTGAGATCCTCTGTGTATGGGCACTGTCACATCCCCACATGCTAGGGCCTTCCCTCTGAGGACACCCCTGTGGAAACCAAACCCCCAAGGCACCTGTTTTTCAACAAACTGGGACTTTTTTTTCCCCTCAACCCCAACCCAGCCACTCCACAGCAGTTGCAGGCTGCAAAGCCTTCCTACATGAGGAAAAAAAGTCTGTAAAAAAATATATATACACTCACCTTTCCTCAGCAGGCTTCAGGCTGAGGCGTGTGTCCTCCCTGCAGTGCCTTGCCTGTGGGTTCCTGGCCAACCACTCCCAAACTCAGCAGTCCCTCATTACCCCTGATGAGGGCTAGCTGTAAAAACCCTCTGAGAAGGGTGGGCCACAAACCCTGCCCTCATTTTTGGAGGTTTTTGGAATGAATGGGTGCTGGGGGTTTGCTGGTATCCCCCTTGCTGCACAGTGCTCCCCTCAGCAGCTCTCCTCCACAGAACTGTCTGGGAGAGTTGATAGAAACTTCTGGAGAAAGCCACTGACTCCTCCAAAGCCTCCTGCAATGCCTTCTCATTTCCAAAGGCCAAAATTTCCAAGGTTGCCCAGGTGGTTTTTGTTTTTTGTTTTTTTTTAAATCACTAACTTGTTTTAGCTCAGCAAAACACCTGTGGCCTGACAATCTGTGCAAAATTAATTCCTTTGTAAGCCATTTCTTCAGTATTAGATCACACCTTCAGCAGCTCTTATTGTTCCAGCTGAACTATGTGGTTTGGGTTATTTTTACATTTCAGTCCTAAAAGTTCATTTAGTGCTAAAGCAAACATGAACAAAAGAGGTACTGCTGCTGGCTTTTCTTGTTTCATGTCCTCACAGAGCAACCTTAGCAGAAAGACAGTTTCAGGCTGTACATCATGGAGGAAAAACCTGCCTGGCTTACATGTACCATCTTTTCTCTACAGTATAGTGAAAAATGAGGCCTTTTTTGTAATCTCAAATCCAAACCCAGGCAGAGCTATGCTCACAATCCCTACAAGCCCAGAAGAGGCCGGCTCTAGTTCCCGCCGTTTTGTTAAGCCTGGCTGTCTCTAGTTCCCGCCATTTTGCTGAGCCTGGCTGGTTCCAGCTTCCACCATTTTGTTGAGCCTGGCCAGCTCTAGTTCCCGCCATTTTGCTGAGCTTCCGCCATTTTGTTGAGCCTGGCCAGCTCTAGTTCCCACCATTTTGCTGATTCTGTTTGTTGAGCCTGGCTGGCTCTAGTTCCTGCCATTTTGCTGAGCCTGGACTGCTCCACCTTCCGCCATTTTGCAACCAGCAATAAGCAAGCAGATTTTTGGAAGCTTTTTAGCACTAATGTGGAGCAAGCTGCACAAAATCCAGAGCTACAGCTGAAGAGGTTGTGTTACTGTATGCACATAAGCAACAGCATAAGCTGCATGTGTATAAGCACCTGGCAAGCACCCTCTGGACTACTTGACACCCTGAATTAAGCCTGTTTCTGCAGTTTGTATGGAAGAGGGACAGAGAGTCTGGCCAGACCATGCAGAAAAGCACCACCCCCTAGGCTGAGGCCACTCTGGCCACATAAATAAATTCAGTTGCACAACACAAATGATATTTGTTCGGTAATGCATTGCTAGGTAAGCCCTGTAATATATGAGAAGTGTATGACAGTTTACATGCAGAGGCATGAGCAACAGTCCTGTAGGAACACAGCCAAACTGCAATACCATGCCAGGGTCAGCATACATCCCTCCTGGAGAGAATATAAAGCAAGAAACAACTCTTATGTGAATCAAGCACAGGTGCAAATGCTGGCTTGGTGGTTGGTTGAATAAGGCACAGAGAAACCTGAGGACTGGGTCTCTAGACATGCCCCTAGTTTGGTCCTACCAACTTAAAGCATGGGATCTCCTGTGAAAAGCTCACTATTTCCCATTTTGCAAATGACAAGTTACTGCTCATGTTAATATTCAGGGTTTGTGTGGAGTAAGTATGAAATGCTATCCAGTTTGGTTTGCTTGCTTCTCTTAATTGCCAGTCTAAACAATCATGACAGCAGCTGAGTTGTAGAAATGATGGGTCAGGCCTGAAGCATAAACTGCTTTGGTGCTCTGTGTTTGATTTCATAGGCAACCTTCACAAAACATCTTGTGTATAAAATTAGAACCAACTGACCTGAGCATGTAAACACTCTTTACTAGATTCAGTCTTGAGGAAAGCATCTGACATGAATTCCTTGTGACCATCGATTGCCCAAGGGCTCTGGTGAAAACAAAAACCAGAAAAAAGCAAACTGCAAGTTGAAAGCAAACTGCAGGTTGGATGACTAGATTTTCACAGTGCTGCTATCACATGGCATGGCACAGCAGAGCAGACTGTAGGCACAGCATTTTGCTAAAAGCATGTGAGGACCTACTGAGAGCTAGGCTTAAAAAGACCCTGCTTCAATATCCTGAGCAATAGACAGCATCACAGTGCAAGTGCATGCCTCCATTTTTTTCTGTTCCCCTGTGCTGGGTCTGGGTGCTGTGACAGCAATGCACTTTGCTTACTTTCAAAGCTTAGGAAATAGGCACCCTGGCTCTCACGTCAAGACTACAGGCAGGAGCTGAGCAGGAGGCTGTGGAACGATGATTTACATCTGCCCTCCGAGGTCCCTCAGAAACTGGCTGGAAACTGAAGATAACAATTTAAGGAATGCTGACTCAGGGAAAAAAATGCTATGTTCCTAAATGTAATGCAAACACGGGGTAATGTAACATGAAATGAGCCACCCTGCCCCTTTTCTACAACTAGCTTTTACTTTGAACTGGTAACACATGTCCAAAGTGTAACTGCTTTGTCCTTACTAGGATTTTACCTCAGGCAAGTGAAGTAAGACTGCACACCTCATCTTGTGCTATGCATTGACTGCAGCCAGCTGAATGGGCCCGGGAGCTGCTGCAGGATCCTTCAACAGCCGACAGACTTCTCAGGACATCGCTTTGGGACCAGGTACTCTGAGCTGACTCTGAGAGGAGTCTTATCCACTGTCACCACTGTCACCGCCAGAGACGCTGTCCTGGCAGGAGGGAGGGAGGGAGGGAATTCCATTCTAATATCCCAAACAGACGTTCAATTATAAAAATAAGGCTCATTTTTAGCAAAAATGCCCACCCTTTGAGAACCACTGTTTGCTGCAAGATGTGTTTTGAATAATTTGGTTTTAATGTGCTGTAATGATTAGCCCCTGCTGCAGCTGCAAGGGAAAATACCCCAGCTTTGGGATGCACAAGGGATTGCATTTTGAGGGAGGGGTAGCAATACACATCATGCTTGCTGTATCCAGTTTACTGTCTTTTCCACTGCAGCCACTACAGGTTCAGATCTAAAAATCTCTTGTAGCAAGAGCTAAAATTCAGATTTCTTCCAGTAAGTTTACAAGGTTTATAGACAATAAGTGTAAAATTCTGACCGTTGTATTCCTGCCCCATGAAACCATGTCATTACTCTGCGAAATGAGTTTCCATTATACTCTAGGAGCAATGAATAGGTTCCCCTTTTTGCCAAAGGCACTGAGAAGTAAATCTACTAACTTGGTCAATGCTTAATTTCCTTTAAATATATGTCAAAATGTGCTTCTACCAAACTCAGCAAACCTTGCAGTCAGGAGAGCAGTTTTTGAACAAAGTTGTGCAAAGATCATTTCCCTAGTGATACACTTATCAGTGCTTACAACAAAAATATGGGCATTAGCTGATTTTCCACCTGAAGATCTAAGCTGTTATAAAAATGTAACTATCAGTGCCTCATTAGCTGATGCTGGTGTGTACAGTGGGAGCACATGCAGGACTTTCATCATCAGCTGCCAAAGTTGCTGAACCACAGAGCCATGCCAAACATCTGAATTTCCTGTAAACCACCATGAGTCCTTAACTTGAAAATTTTTAGCTGGAAACCCAGTGAAAGAAACTATTTACACACTTAGTAAAGCCTTATATACCAGCACCACAAGGCTGGCTGACTGCCTGCCACTTGGAAAGGCTTCAACTTGCAGCGTAATGCCTGCAGGCAGAGTGGTGATTGCCATCAATCCTGCAGCTCGCGTGGACAAAGGCAGCTGGACTTCGCAGTCTGTGCAGCCTCAGGTGCTCCTCCTGAAGCCAGCGCTGGTTCCCAGAGTAAACAGGCAGACCATGTTTGGATGGGAGGCAGGTTCTTCCTGACCTAGGGTAGACTGCAGGACTTTCTTTTTTCAGGGAAGAACTTAGTAAATGGAAAGTGCACTGTTGGTCAGCCTCAGGCTGTTCTCAAAGGCCTGTCAGATTTCCTGAGCCTTCTTGATTTGTTTTGGTAAGCCCAGGCTGGAAGGGTGGCTGCAAAAAACCAATCTAAATTAAAACAACTGTTAAATACAATAAACAAGACTGGAGTACTCTGAAGGATTTTTTTTTTTTTTTTTTTAGGAGAAATTAAATGTTTTAATTGGCTTTAAACAGCTTCCCCCACTGTTTTCCTGAAACTCCACTCAAACAAACAATTCTTTTTGAGTGTCTCCAAATTTTTTGTTCCTTCCAATTCTGTTTTTGATTCAGCTACTAAGGCATAAAAATCAGCTCCCACGCTTAGGGTTCTCATGAAATTCTGTATGAGCCTGAACAGCACTCCAGCTCAGAAGTAATGAAAAGGATATGTTTGCTGTCACCAAAGGTAACTGGCTTACTGCTTCTAACAGCATTACAAAAGCAGGTAGATTTTCTTTTGGGGACTGGAGGCTTGATGTGATAGAAGGGTATTGGCCTTTTCTTTAGTTTGCCAAGCTACCTGTGGAAGAGATAGGATGTGAGATACTACGGAAATCAAGGGGCTTTAAAACCACCACTGAAAACAACAAATGTTGTAACTTTCAGTCACATGCTAGAGTTGAAATTCAAAAAGAATGGATTTTAAAAGTACACAACTAAAATCTCTGCTCTGGTCTTGGTTGCAAGATAGGATGGGATGAACAATGCAACAGCCTGGAGAAAGGCATAGCTTGACTCACTGCTGCAGCAGGAAATCTCTGCATGGATAGAAGTGAGGCAACCCAAATCTGGCTCAACAGCCATGGTGGTAATATTTCACACAGCTTCTAGCCATTTTGTTTAAACAGCATTAAAGAGGAAAAAGCATGTTCTATCCAGCAAAAGGGAGTCTGCTCCAATCTGCTTTGCTGACTGCAAACTGGCAGCGATCCTCCAGCACTTGGTAAATTGACATAGTAAAGTTCAGTCAGGTAAATTTAGTTACTCCAGGTTGCCCCGACTGAGAAATAATCCAGTATTTTTTAGGGTAGGCTCTTGTCTATCTAACTAGGGTGCACAGTGTTCACTACATATGCATGGTTTCTGTAGGTAGGAAGAGAATACTGGGTTTCAAGTTAATTCCTCTTTTAGCTTGTAAAATAACTTCTGGTGAAGTACGTTCAGACAAATGAGGCACTGCTCTATGACAAGAGTCCTAGTGTGTATCACCCCTTCACAACAACAGGCCTGTAAATAATGTCATTAGAGATCCCTCTCACATCTCATGGCTATGCATTCAGGCTGCAACAGTGACACAGATCACAAGTTACATTATTGAAAACACAGACAGACTCCCCTCCTGCTCCTGCAGCTGAGTCCAGACCTGAGTTCATCACTTCATGCTACCCTGAGACTCCTGAGATGCAGGTTCTGATAAAAGTGCTTTTAAACTCCAGAAAGAGAGGATCACAAGATGCAGAAGAGGAAAAAGTGTATTTTCCTGCTCAAAAATCTCTTTCATGAGGCCACTTCATGGTATATTTAGCATGTGTTGAAACAGGTTGAAGCTTTTTCTGGTAGCCCTTTATTACATTAAAAAACAACAACACCACCAACAAAACCAGGGAGAGATGTTCCAAGCTAATGCATGACTATCTTTGGGGTTCCCTCTTTTTGTTAAGGTTTCCACAAAATACAAAATTAAAAGTCTTTTCTACATACAGAACAAAGAGGAATCAAGTAGCTGATTAGAGTATGTACAAAAACTTACACATTCTGTATTGCTCTTTAAAAAATATAAATATCAATAATGTTCAGTAGAATGGGTTGGGTTTAGTTTTAAGGCTTCATTCTTTTAGATCCTTCATTATTTAATGAGGTGCCAGGTAGGCAGGAAAGAGAGGGAAGAGAGGAGGTCACGTTTTTAATTAAAGAGAATGTGTTTCATTCTCATGACTCTTCCTCATCTCTGGCAGGAGATTTCCCTCCACATTGATTTAAGTTTCCAGGAAGCAGAGGTGGAAGGAAAGGAAAATAAAACCTTTATTATTGCTATTTTTTTCTTCATTAAAAACTTGTTTCAAACCTGCCGCCATTCCTTGTCTTTGTAGAGAACCAACTGCCAAGTACTTGGATTAAATAGACTTGATTAGGAGGACCATACCCTGGGCCCACCTGGGAAAGGTTAGAGTGAGGAAGGGACTGCTGGGAGTGTTTTATCACTGACCCCAGCAGAGGTAGCAAGTGCTGCAGCTACGGCAGCTGCTGCTGTTGCATCCCTGGGCGTGAAGTCTGTGGGGAGGCTTTCCATCAGGCACTTGAGCTGTTCCTGACCCAGCTTGATTTTATCATCTAGCTCTCGCTGCTCTATGAGGAGTGCAGACTTCATCTTTACAAAGTGCTGGTAATCCTGGAGCTGTTCCTCAGAGAGGTAGTTGCCCAGGATCTCCAAGACCACTCGCTCTCGACGGTCAAGGTTTTCCTTCAGTTCCCGAGCATCTTCATGCTGGCCAGCCAGCAGTTTCCTCTTCTCGTTCAGTGAGCTCTGCACACACCAGAGAGAGCACTTCAGCATCAGCAGCATCAAACTCACCAATCCCCCCTCTCCTTCCTCCCAACACCATGTTTTCCACCTCTGGAGGAGGTGGGATGGCTGCTAAGCTCCCAGAGACACGGTCAAAAGCCTGAAGGATGAGGATGAATTCCTCATTATGGATGGAATGTGAATCCCATTGGATCAGATTCTGAATGTTCTAGTCAACAGGGAGCAGAAAGTCCTCCAAGAAAGTCAGCAAAACTTCCTTGAAAGCAACAACTACCAGGAAAATCTGGCTTTATCTCTCATAACTACCCGAAGAACATTAAAACCTAGCTTCATCCGAGACAAAAGGCAGTGGGCTGCTCCATGACACACAACACTGTACAGCCTTTTCTCCAGCTGTGGATCACAGCCATGCTGTCCCAAACATGTTCTGTTCCAACACAAAAGCCACGGGATCTGAGACATTTATAGAAGCCAGGACCAAGATTCCCATGAACAGAACTGTGTTTGCAGAAAGACACCTGCCTTCCCGTAAGCCTTTGGAGGTCCCAGCTTATAAGAGGACATTCTTGTGACTCCTGCTGCCCTGCACCCTGGAAAAGGCCAGGACAAGGCTGTGCAGATACATACCCGCTCTTCACTGCTGGCATTTTCTCCCAGGCTACTCAGAACGTTCTCTACACGAGCCAGGCGTCCCGAGAGGGAGAGCAAGAGGTTCACCACCTTATCCAAATCGCCAATGAACATCTTGTACTTGTCAAACTCGTTAGGTTTGCACAGCTTGCTGATTAACAGCTCCACCTCCTCTCCAAGAGCATTGTTCATCCTAATGTCTGCAAGCAGGCCCTCCTTGGCTTCCTTCAGGATTTCCAGTTTGCTGGTCAAGCTCCCGATGAGCTCAGCCTGTCAGAAGGGAAACACATTGCCACATTGGTCATGACCGTCACCACCCTGCTCATATGGATGATGACAACAAGAGGATATGGCTACAGTTCCTGAGGAGCAACAGCTAACAAAGACACTAAGGAGGAAAAGAGAAAACTCTTGAAATTCCACATCTAGGTGATAATCTGAATACAAAATAAGACTGCACAAAGATATATGTTCTACCATGAACAAATATTCATAAAGGTGACATCTGATTTATGGGACCACATTCTGATAGCCAGCTACATACTTGATACATGATGCCCACACATACATGACACCCATCTTGGAGATGTAGGTTTGTTAAAGTCTCTGAGTGAAAAGAACTACAGGCACATCTCCTGCACATTCTCCACTCCCTGCCCCAGTCTGAAATGTCTTGTTTGGATGTTGTATTTTTTACTACCCAGAACTGTACAAAACAACTGGCAGAAAAATTAATTTTTGCTGTATTAATAGCATGACAGGAGGCTGAGCTGACACTTACTAGTTACCTACGGCTTAGCAAGAAACAAGGAATTGCTATGTATTTCCCCCTACACCCTGTAGTACACTGAAACTCCTGACTGCTCCTTACTTGGCTGCATCAGCCTCATAATGCAAGCCTCAATTCAACCATGACCAAAACTCCCAGGCTGTGCAGGCACTGCCTCACACCGAGAGGCATCCAGCAAGCATTTACACCAAAGATGCTCTAAATTTACTTAGTGACAGAGCAAAGACATGTAGAGCACACACCCACTTTGTGAAAATGCTGGCAACTGTTTCAGTGCTGAAGAAAAGGAGGCCCCCAGGGTTCAGTTACTCCAGAAACAGCAGTACTGCACATGTGCTGGTGAACCAAATTTCTGCTAGGATTAAGGGGAAAGACATATGCAAAAGCAGAAGTCTGTGGCCTGGGGCTTGCAGTTCTTGCTTCCATTTACTCAGAACTGAGAGCACAGAGAGCAGGAAAAGCTCTTCATAGAAGAGCTGGGTATTTTCAGTCTCTTCAGTTTATGCACTGCTGAGGCACCATTCCCTGTATGTTAATCTGCAAACGCTGCAGGATGAAGAAGCAGTAAATCACAAGGTCACTTGCAAATATTATCTCCAAGTCTTCCTTCCATCAAAACTGACAGTCACTTCAAGAAGGAAGGCAGCCTACTTCAAACCCAGGCCAGGCTGGAGGTTACTCTGTATCAACCCTTTCCCTTGGGGTGGCCTGTGAGAGGGGAGTTCAAAAGGGTGGTGGTGCAGCCAGGAAGTTAACGGCACTGCTAGTCCAGGCACCACTAGATGGTACCACTGTGCATACATCCTCTGGATTGCATGGTTTGGTGGCTGCACTACAGTCTCCTGTCAGCCTCCACATGTATGCAAAGACTGAATAAAATGTGAGTAATATTCTCTTAAAACAACGTTTCCAATGATTATGATGCCGGGGGAAATACTCTGTAGCAGGACTCTTTGGGCTGGACACAAGGTCTGCATTAACCTCAACAGGTTTTCAGGAGGACCAAGCTGTTCAGAACTGGCAGTTGTTTTTCCCTGCTCTGGGAGCTGTGCTAAAAGTGCAGACCTGCCCTCCAACCGTAGCAGGAGGCTACCTTTGTTCTGAAGGAATGGGAGCTGGATGGAGACTGCTAAATACTTGCTGTGTGTTCATTAATCAGTAACTCTCCTGCAATCCCAAATGCCAACCAATATAGCTTCTTTGCATACTTACAATGGAAATGAGCTTGGTTTATCCAAAGGACCGCTCAGAGTAGCTGCCTTCTCAGATAATGCCTATGCAAATGTTCTTCCACGCAGACCATGAGCAAACATGCCAGGCAGATCTTTCTGTCTGGGCCTAATCACTCCCATCCATTTCTGTTTTTCCATGCAAATGTAACCTTTGAGGCCTGGGACTTGTACTCCATGGCAGGCTCAGACCTACCCACAAGCCTGTCAAATGCTTGCAGCATGTCCATAGACTCCCTGGAGCAGCACCCTTGTTTTATTTAATCACTCCTTGCCTTTCACACTGCTATAAGCAGGCAGCTGAAGTGAGGAGCACCCTAAAATTGATCGAATGCTACAGACATGGCAGGGGCTGCCATTAACTTTGAAGCTGGGTGCTCTGCAGCCAATGCTTTGGGCAAGATAACTCAAGCAACAGACAAAGGCCTTAGGCAAATGCTTTTGATTAGCAACAGACGTATGATGTATGTAGACTAGCTACCCAGAAGCTGTGCGGGATCACTGAAAGAAGAGATGGAAGGCACAGTAAGTGTCTTTAACCCATTTCAGTAGCATAGTATGACAGCTTCTTAAGACTTGGGAGGGTCCTACCTGCACCTCAAATGGTCCACAAAATAAACACAGCTAATCTAATTACTTAACACTCATAATCTGTGTCACAGGAAACTTTGATGGAGGTCCGATTCTAGCTGTCATTGTATTAAAGCCTGATAGGGAGCAGGTTTTGCTTAGCAGATAAAAGCTGAGAACAGAAACAGTGAGGCAATATGAAAGAGAGGTGAACTTTCCAAGTCAGGGCTGCAGGATAAATGGCACACATGCCAACATCACTCAGCCTCCCATCTTTCTCTGCTTTTTTACACTTGGCATGGGGATGAGGATCCAAGAGAGAACATGTGGAGTCATATAGCAACACATGAATTCTCTGTACTTTGACAGGGAAGCTGGGTTTTGGACCCTTTCTTTAAATCCATGCCTGATTTCAGTGCAGGAAGAATTAAGTACTGTATTTACATCAGACTGGACTTGCACAAAGATTTTTATACCTTTCATTATGTTCAAACTCTGCTGTTGTACAAACAGCATGAAATATGATGTTGTGCTTAGGGACACGGTTTACTCCTGGACTTGTCAGTGATGGGTTAATGATCTTGAAGATTGTCACTTGGTGATCTTAAAGGTCTTTTCCTACCTGAACGATTCTCTGACTCTGATTCTAGGAGTCTCTGGGCTGTGCTACCCTGACAAGTGCAATGTGGGATGTTTTACACTTGTAGGCAGACAGGCACAGCTGCTTTTGACATGAAGGCAGCAGGTGTGTGGAGGGAGGCACAGACAGGCAAATATCTGTCCGTGGCTCCTTGGGATTTGTGAGTTTCACAACATGCAATTACCAGGTAACCACTGTGAGACAACCACAGGGGCAAATTAGAAGGTCCTGCAAAAGCTCTGGAAAAGAAAAGCACCCAAGCCTACAGCAATAACTGCAGGGGCCATTCCTCAGGGAAAAGTAGTTGCAATAAGAGAGGAAACCCTTTCCCCTCCTCATGCCCTGTTCTCCTCCCACCCAAGTCCTCACACTGAGATTGTACTGACTGAGCTGCCAAGGTGCACATGGCTTCCAGCATTTACCCAGTAAAGAGTGGTGTGTGCTGAATTTACCTTCTTCTCATTGATGTCCAGCAGCTCCTCTTCCTCACCCACTTCTTCTGGCAAGTCCTTAATTTTATTCAGCAGCTCTGCTTTGGGTGCTGAAACATTGTAATAAGCAGGACAGGTGACCAGGGTTACAGGAGCTTCCTTTTCTTCTCTCCTACACCACAGTGAAGAAAAAGGAGGGGTTGAGTCTGACCCTAAGTTTTTTTCCCATGCCTAGATCCACGGTTTTCCAGCATTCCCTCTTCGGTATCTTCCCAGTTTTATTAACCACAAGGGAAATGGCGGATTCCTGCCATCCGAGGGTGCATGTCAGCTGCTTTTGTACCTTTCCCCTGTGCAGAGTAGCACACCAACTCCCTTTAATTGTTGACTCCTGAACAAGTCTACACAGACTCAGGCCTTGCTGAAGGTACATCGGCACAGCTCAGCTGGTGATGGCTAGACTTATTTCTATATGGCTCTCCAGCTGTCCCTTGGGAGTCTCTATCTTAAAAAACTCACACCGGAGCACTTGGACTGATCTTTGTAACCCTCTGTAATAAGTAGGTGCCCCCTTCTTTCCTTCCAAAACTTGGTCTTTCATTATCTTTCTGCCTGCCACTGTTTTGGTCTTGATTTTACTCATATCTCTGTTACTGGGCTTTGGACTGCATTACAAAAGGTTAGGATAACAAAATCCAATAACATTTCCAGAGGTGGCTAATTTCCTGCCCTGTTACCAAGCTCAGCACTGTTTTCTATCCAGGCAGAGAGGTGAGCTCAATGGCTTGCACATACAACCAAGCTCATCAGAAAGGGCATTCAGAAATGCCCTTGCCAGGCCTTACGCCTGTGAACCGAGAAACTCACTCGCTGCCAGTGTCTACCTGCAGAGCCACAGAACAATTCAGGGCAGGCCTGTCCTTAAAGGCAAGCAAGCAGCAAGTTCTGCTGTGACATCAGCCCCCAACTCAAACAAGCAGTGCTTACATGTCATCTTCAACTGCTGTCCTGCTAGCTTTCTTCTGTGTCGTCTTCCTTTTCATCTTCTCCTTCAGCAAGCTGGTTCCACTGGGGAAAATTCCTTCCATTAAGTCCATGGTTGTCTTCATTTTGGAATCTGGATCTAGGATATCAGCCAGAGACTTGTCTTTATGGACAATTTCTTTTGCTAGAGCCTCCGACTTAATATCTTCTGGGGTCTTTGTCTTTACAGGAGGTGCTGTGCAGAGTATCCCAGAGTCCAGGCTGCCATCTTCTGACTCTCCAGTGATGTCTGCTGGCTCTCTGTGGTTACCTTCAGGTTGAACTGTGGGTTGTCTATCAGCACTTTGAGGCCGTTCAGAAGAAGCAGGTAACTGGTGCTGCTTATCCACAGCAGATGGAGAGCTAGTCCTCTTTGATGCAGGTGGTGAAAGGGGCCAATTATTTTCACTGGTACTGGTGCCCAACCCTGTCATCTCCCTCTCAGCCAGGGCTTTGGGAAAGCTTTTGAAGCTGCCATGGACAGAAAAGCTCTGTGAGATGAAGATATATTTACCACACAGGACCATTGTGAACACATGGTGAAGACCTAAGACAAGTAAGATTTCCTTCTCTCTCACCTCTTATTGTGTCTTACTCCTCATTTCAACATGGAAAGGGCCACAGTATGAAGCTACTGGCAGCAGAAACATATTATCCCCTCAACCAGGACACTGCTGTTTTCTCATTCCAACATAGAAAGATCTAGTGAGCAACAGGTCACTTTGTTTTCTGCTCACAGGCTGAGGACATTGTGTCTCACCACCTGGAGGTACCATCCTGAGCAGTCTACACTCATTTATCCTTTCATTTTGGAAAAGCCATTCACTACCACAGCCCAGCCAGATTCTTCCTGGGAGGAAATTAGAGCAGCTCCTTGAGAGCAGGAAGCCGTGCTGAGTTAAACCAGCTGGACACATGGCCCAAAGGAAAAAAATCACTATATAGTGTGACTGTGACATATCTGAGTTGTCACTTTATGGCAGATGGTCACTGTTTCATAACAGCATTGTTTTGTGCCAGGTCTAAAATGTATTCTGAGGAGCTCTAAGTCTTTGGAAAAGCCATCATGGATTTTCATTGTTTTCTCTCAAAATGCAAGGGGTTAGCAGCCATTTTAACTCTTCATGCTGGAGCAAGCAAGAAGCAACTCAGCTGAAATCTACACAGCAACTGCAGTGAGAATACAACCGGGATAGTTTCCTACCCATAACCCCCTTTGCCTTGCTGGCTGAGCACCTGTCAGCGCATCTGCTGATGGACAGCAAAGCTTTTTGTCTTCTTGCTTTGTGTCCTGCCCTGGCCACATCATTTGACAAGGCTCCTGGCAGTCAGCAAAGTCTAGTGGTCTGTCTGTCCTTCTCCCCTTATAACATGTGTTTGCAGCCCAGAAGGCCAACCGTGTCCTGGGCTGCATCAAGAGGAGTGTGGCCAGCAGGTTGAGGGAAGTGATTCTCCCCCTCTACTCTGCTCTCGTCCAGTTCTAGAGCCCCTATTATAAGAGGGATATGGGGGTGCTGGAGGGAGTCCAGAGAAGGGCCATGAGAATGATCAGAGGACTGGAGCACCTCTCCTACGAGGACAGACCAAGAGAGTTGGGGTTGTTCAGTCTGCAGAAGAGAAGGCTCCGAGGAGACCTTCTTGTGGCCTTCCAGTATCTGAAAAGTCCTACAAGAAAGCTGGTGAGGGACTTTTTAGGAGGTCAGGTAGTGACAGAACCAGGGGAAATCGATGCAAGCTAGAGGAGGGTAAATTTAGATTAGACATTAGGAGGAAGTTCTTCACTGTTAGGGTGGTGAGACAGTGGAACAGGTTGCCCAGAGAGGCTGTGGAAGCCTCATCCCTGGAAGCTTTCAAGACAAGGTTTGACAGGGCTCTGGGCAACCTGATCTAGTGGAAGGTGTCCCTGCCAGTTTGGGGGGTCGGAACTAGATGATCTTTAAGGTCCCTTCCAACTCTGGCAATTCTATGATTCTATACTCCTCTGCAAGCTTCCTTCTCATCTAGCAGCTGTGGGAGGGTCATCGTGGCATGCAGAGCTCAGTCACATTTGTCTGGAGCTATGCATATCTTACTGTATATGGCCCTCCAACACCCAAGATGCTGCGTTACAGCCTTCCCTTACCTCACTTTGGCCTCCTCTGTGAGCCTGGTGGATTTGTCTCCAGCTGCCACATTTCCCTCAAGCACCAGCGGTGGGGGAGGAGGTGGGAATTCTTCCATGCCATTTGCAGAAGTGCAAGAGCTCAGCTCAGAGAGAGGACGGGATGGCAGTGGGGGTGAGAAGGTTGGAGCAGTGACACCGCACTGCGAGGGTGTGACAAACACCTCGTCGTCTTCATCATCCTGCAGCAGCGGCGGGGGGGTGAGCTGCAGGACAGACTCCGAGATTCGGAGATGGGTTGCTCCCTGGGGAGAAGGAGTCTCTGCGTCAGAAGAAGTGCTGCTCTCTGTCGGCAGGGACTGCCACCTCTGGGACAGCTTTGGCCCAGCTGCTGGGGGAGACACCATAGCCCTTGGGTAGCTGTTGTCTTTGACTGAATGAGCCCACACCACTTTGGGTGGGAGGGATCTGTGAAGCAGCCCGGCTTTCCTTCTCCACATCACTTCTTCTGTTGGAGTATCAGGGGATTTATCCTGGACAGCATCCAAAGAATGTGCCTGAATATTACTGTTGCCCTCAGGGGGAAGAGCATCTCGTTTGGCATGATGCTGTCTCAGAGTCTGGCCACCACCTGCACTCTGGAAATCTGAGGGAGTCTGGGTGGGTGTATTAGGGGAGGACTGGCCAGATCCAGGAGTGAGGTTAAGGAACAAAGGTTTAAAGCCTTGCTTTGGCTCAGGATTGTGATTCCTTGCCTCTGTTGGGGATGGGACGAATGCAGGAGTCCTGGTATCTGGCCTGGAAAGTTCTGAGAGCTTGTTCTCGGCGGCAGACCCAGTGACAACCTCACTGCTGTGGTGAGGGTGGGGATAATAACTTGGGAACGCCATTTTTTCTGAGTAGCTTCTTTCTTTCTTGCTGAAAGACCTAAATACCGAGAGATAGACCATGATAAGATTAATAACTAATCAATGAGCAAGAAAACCTACTGTGCACCTCCTTAATGAGCAAATTATGCAACCATATCAGGGGCCTGGATCAGTGCCTGCTGATCTAGGTTAGAAACAGTTGTGCTTTGAAACTGGTTGTAAAACCCAGTCTGCTAATGCTAGAGACACAGAGCCAGATCCATTCCCACTTGCCATCTCGCATCATCTGCAGTGTGTGCTGGACCACACACATGTGCACACATGTAGCAAGCATCACAACAATAACTTAATAGAAAAAAAATAGGAAAACCTATGTGTCTGGCTTCATTTCCAGCCTTGTTTTGGCTTTTTTTTGTTACAGATGGGGCTAGTGGCAACTGCTGTAAGATAGACTACTTGACATTATCTACCAACAAACTCCTTTCCCAACTGCTGATAATTTTAAGAATTTCAGAGCCAAAAATTTCCATAACATTATTTGCTCCTTTTGGAAAGATGCCACTAAAATGATTCAACTGTCTCTGAGAACAAAGTGAGGCCAAAATACGCACTATTTGACTGCACAGAAAAATAAAATGCTTACACCCTTGGAATCCTGTTAGAAAAAAGAGCTCCACTCAGATAGGCAGGTGTTATAAACCCCAAAGTCAATACACTTAAACTGCAAATGGATATTAAGGCTGCAAAGCCAGAGGATTCAATTATTCCTTCCAGGTCTGTTAAGATGTTCTCATATGAGTTTGAGAAACTGTCTGACCTCTGAGGTGAGAATCCTGCACAGAAGACATAGCCAAACCTACTTGCCCATATGGCTAATTAGCTGGAAAACAAAATAAGCAGTAATAATAGCACTAGCAGATGCAAGAGAAGATGGCCTGAAAATGAGAGGCCATACCATAAAAAAAAGTAAAATGCAGTAAAGTTCTAGTGCCAATCTATTTTCTGTTCTTGAGATGCATTGTTCAAATAATCTAACACTGCCAATCTATGATGCTTGAGACTTGGGCCTCAAATTTGCTCTCAGATGTACTGGTACAAATTAAGAGTAACTCTGTCAAGGACATGGCCATTCCAGCTCCATTCTGGTGTAACCCAGAATAGAATTTGGCAGTCTTTGCCTGGGGGTGGGGACACTTCCCAGACAGACTGCTCTTGGTATTGTCTGTGGTTCCTGGACAGTAGCAATGTGTATTCTTTTCAGATGCTCCATGTTTTTCAGAAAGGCCAGATGGTAACTCTCTAATTGAAAGATCTCTCCTACTGTGGAAGCAGTTGTGGATTCTAAAACTGGTGGAGCAACAACTATTCCCAACAGTGCTTATGAGACAGAGACAGCTCTTGTATGACATCTGGGAGCTGGGTAAGAGCGTGGAGCCTGTGTGACCAAACTGAGAGATTGCTGACCAGGGTTTTCGTAACTTCACCATTTGACACTTTTCCTCCTTGAGCAACAGAGGTGGGAGAGATAGTCCCAGCTCTTTTCCAGCACATTAAGCAGCTGTGTCCCAAGGAAACCTAGAAGCATAATACTTATTGCCTGCTGTTGCCTTTCCTAAAGGGCCCATGCATGGAGTAGGCTGCAGACAGTGACAGGACAGTTATGTGAGAGGACTGGCTAGAAAATCAGCTCTTCAGGCTGACAATCACAGGATAGACAAAGACTGCATCTCTTAAGGAATGGATTAAAGATGCTACAACAATCCCATATGAACCAGTCTGTGAAATACTCACACTGGAGCAAGGGAACATTCAACAGTATCCTAATGGTGGAACTCCTCCTGTAAGTCATTTATACATGGGTAAGGTCCTCGGTCTACCTGTCCCTTTCAGTCTGCAGAGGATTCACATCTCGTCCTCATTGAGAGTTATATGTAAAACTTCTACCAGCTTCAGCAGTGGATGGTCAGAGCCCTTTGGCTTCCAAAATTCCTACCTATCCTCTTTCAGGTCATGGCAGAAGCAGTAACATAAGAAAAAACAATCAGCAACTGAGGCTCATAGGGAGTGATTTGCAGCCTGTGCAGTGGGACTCTGTGTCCTCAGAGCCAAAGGCTTTTTCCTGTCTTCTCCCATAATTATGTTCTGCCTTTTGGGAAATCCAATTCAGATTGAGAAGGGAAACCAACCACACATCTCCCAGAAGAAATGTGCTTGTAGAGCATGTAGGAAGCTGATGCCACAGAGACATCGTGAAACTGTTAATACCAATAATCTTTTTGCAGCCAAGCATGAAAATGAGAAACCTACACTTCATGCCCCAATAAACCTGTTTTCAGTCTGGGTGTTCAATCCTGTTACTTGGAAATTAGGTTGAGGAGTGAAAAAAAAACAAACTAAAAAGAAGTGGTTATTGAGAAGAATGCTGAAATGCCATCTCTAGAAGGAATGGGGAGGCAGGATGAACTAAACCAGCTGCATTGTTCTCCCAGGAAAAGAAATGGAAAAAGTTATTCCAAACCAAAGTAAATGGATGTGTTTTAAGTAATCATATAAGGATGTGCCTGAAGGCACACTGAGTCCCTCTAAACAAAAATTTAGGTCTTCTTAGGGGCAAAGATGCCCACCCAGTCAGAAGTAGGATCCAGCTAGACTAGGAGCCTTCCTCTAATCCTAGCTGTCGCTCCCTGACCCAGAGCTGCATGGTGAAACCGTTGGAGATAGCAGTGTTAACTCCCACTGTGACAACAGAGCAGGCTGTATTTACTGCAAGCTTGTGAGAAACAGAGTTCCTTTGTAAGTAATTCTTTCAGTCCCTCTTGATGGTTTTTACTGTAATATGAGTTAGCTGTTTGGGCACTCAGAGCTTAGGGCAAACATCTATTTGTTATTTAAATGTAAATACAGCAAGATCAACTTCAGTTCCAGTTAACATCAAACCAATCCACTGCTAAGTGGATAGTTACATAAGTCCTAATATTATGAGTTTTATGATTACACTTTTCTATTTTTAAAAACATTTCTCTCTCCCCTGTTGCTGAGCAAACTACCCTGCCCACACAGAGGAAAGCAGCCTAAATGCAAGCTCCCAATTCAGCAAGACAAATAAAATCTCCCAGTTTCAGTCCACACAAACGTTCACTCGCTTGTGAGGAGGCAACATCCTGGACTGGAGAAAACCAGACAGAGTGGGACATCAAGGTGTTTTCTCCTTCAGAATCCTTCAGTTATGAGAACACCTGGATGTGAGTTCTATCAGCAGATTAAACACATTTTAGAAGTTATGTAACCAGAAATTTGCTGCAGAAACATGTTCCAAGACAACACGAGGAAGACTTGGTAGTGAATGAACGCCTATAGTGGAAAAAAAGCTCACAGCAACTTACTCCTCCTAACTCTGCTGGGCATAGCACACCCAGAACTCTGTCTGCACAGATGCTTTCTCTCGTTTGCCATGACCCATCCGTTTACATAGACAATACTTGACAACTGCTGCCGGCAGCAGGATGGCAAAAGCTGATCCTGCAGTCACAAAGGGCACATTAACATACAGCTACCTGTTTCCTGCGCTGACCACGTAGAAAGGATCTCTCATCATGGGGCCAAATTCACTGCTTTCCCTTCTCAGCAGGTCCTGGAGTGCAAAGACAGTATTAGCAGTAGGCAAAAAGCAACCAAAATAACAAAACATCGATCCTTCCTAACAAGAATAGAGCATGGCATGTGCCACATATAGAGGGGAAGAAAACTCTAGCATGGTGTACTACCTTGCAGCACCCTACTTTTGTTTAGAGGACCTGTCTTCCTTTTTCTGGATGGACTCTGGATCAACAGGCAGACATTCAGAAAAATGTTTTTGTTAAAACCTTTCAGCAATTTCCTGCATATTTAAAAACATGCTCAAGAGTATCAGTGGGTCCTGGGTGCTCACCTCTGTTTTACATGCAAGCAAGAGGCTGAGAAATCACTAAAACAATCTTAATTGGGAAACTAAACAGTAAATCACCTATGCCCTAATGCCAAAACATGGCTGAAATGCTGCAGAGATGCTGAATGCCACTAAGGAAAATCCAGCCACAGGCAGAGGTGAAGAAAAACATCCTAAAGTCTGGCACTTGGTCCTTTTGAAAACCAAAGTGCAGGAACTACCTCCTCTTTTGGCATTTATGTCATCTAAACCCAGATCAATTCTGCAGCTGAAATACCATTGTGAATCTGACTCTCTCTGCCCTAGAGCTCCCACCATGGGACACCAGACTATTATGAGACACAAAAGCAAATGCTGAGCCTGCTTTTGAAGAGGCTGGTATTTTCTACTGTATGAATTTTCCAGCAGAGAAAATTTCAGTGCCCTCTTCCCCACACATTTAGTAATTTGCTTTTTTGGTCAGTGTTGCTGGTGAGGGAGGGTGAGTGCAGACACAGATTTAGGAGTCTGGGGGATACGCAGGCTGAGACAGACTAAAAAAGCAGAGAGGAACGAAGGCTGAGAATGTGTTCTGGAGACTGAGAGCTAATAATTCCACATGGCTATCAACTTCTTTATATCTTTAAACAAATTCCTGCAGTGACAGTGCAATGTGATTTATATGCAGCCTGAAAGGAACATTGGATACTGTGTACGAGACCCTGAAAAACATCCAGTGAGGCAGAGAGGTCTGCTGCTACCCTGGAAATCAACATCTCCCACAAAAAAATCCGAAAAGGACAACAAAATTAAAAAAAAAAAAAATCACCCTGTTGGTTTGGCTGTGTCCCTTACTTTTATAGCTGTGGTTCTGTATTGGAGACAGATCAGATACAAACCTAATTAAGAGAGCACTCAGACATATACTTCCCTTTCAGACACTTACGGATTGGTGTGTATGTTGGAAGTTAAACATGCTTCCTTGAATTCGGATTTAAAGCCAGGATTTTCACAGGTGCCTTGCTGCCTATGGGACCTAATCTTCATTCAACTAAATCACTCTGGGAAACAGCAGTAAGGGCTCTCTCCTCACCTACACTTGAACTAAGACCCTGTAAGCAGGTCTGCAGTGCTGCTCAACATCTGCCTTGAGTCAGCTTCCAACAGTCAGAAACCGTTTCGGCTGCTAAAAGTATGCAAGATTAAAAATGAGCCAGCAAGGGGGAAATAAAGATCTCAAGAACTACCCTGTGTGTCTCCTGCCTGAGAGGGGCTGGGTAAAAATGAACTAGGGCTGCTCATTTGTCCAACCTGTCACTGAAAAGTACATTTTAGTGATTTTATCTTTCTGAATGCCTGCTTTTGTTGCTGCACCTTGAAAATCTCCTGGACCAGTAGCAAGTGCAAGAGTAGATGTCCTGGATCATAACTGCCCTCTGAATAGAGACTGCCCAAACACTCTGCTAGTTGGAGCCAGGAGCCTGTTCACACGCTTTGGTTGCTTCTTCCTGCTCCCCGTGATGAAACAAGCCTGGTGTAGAGACTGCCATAAATCTGTGCAGCTCAACCAGTTGCAGTTACCTAAATCTGTCTGAACAGATTTCAGCCAGCTGAAGAGATGGCCTGGGTGTTTTTTCTTTAAGTTAGCCTTTTTCTACTATTTACTATTATCAGAGTCAGTCAAATTCCCTATACATGACATCAGTGTAGTGTTCCCAACCTCGAAGCAGGGGACATGGAAAGAGTGGCCAAGGTCTCCATGAAGTTTTCTCTGCAGTGTTTCCTCCAGGGCTGGAGGCAAAACATGACATTTACTTGGCAGTGCTTCTGCTGAGCATTTCCCAGCACTGTCAGACACAGTGGGAGCCAGAGCAATTTCAAGCAACCTTTAATCTTCTCTACTTTGCACCAGGGAAGTGCTACGGCAGAACAGCAGCACTTAATGCACCCCCTTAATGGTCCACCCCACCAGAAAGGTGCTCAATGCTTCTCTGGTGATGTTGACAGGTAAGAACAGGACACCTCAGATGGGATGTCCAGAGCAGCAAGAACACGTGCACAGTACCAGCATATGCACTGAAATCCAGCATCTCTGAACTCCCTGAAAAGAGCCCCAGCAATAAGAAAGCTGAATAGAAGCAGTACCCCAGCAGCAAGCATTAAAACCAGCATCACGGTAATTTAAATGCAATAAACTGTCTTTATCCGAACATTCATTTTACCCTTCAGTAGTCACTGGAGTAATTGCCATGAGTGAATGTCAACCTGTCCTCTGACATCCTCCCTCATTCCCTGCTTGCCTGCACCCATGATCCAGTTCCCACATACCTGATGTTTCTTATCTGCCGTGGGAGATGATCTGGAACGTATATGCACAGGGACTGTCTGATTGTCATACCTATCGAGCAAATCTTCCACAGACACTGATTTTCCAGATTTCCTGGTGGTGGAGGGTATTTCAAAGACCTGCTCCTGCTTCCTGTAGTGAGGCTGGCCCTGTATGCCCAGAGGGTCTGTCTGTGTGCCTTTGGTGAGCTCTGTTTTGGCTCTGTAATCCCAGCACCTCTCTGTTTTCAGCTGGCTTGTGACAGAGGTGTCCTGGCGCCCTGTCTTCTTCTCATCTCCACTCATATCGAAGTAGCCCATCAGCTCGGCAGGAAGGGTAGAAGATAGCCGTCCCGTCCTGGATAACCTCTCTAGTGACTCTCTCTGGCGGTAAAGGTTCTGGTCCTGGAGGGAATTCATGCTGGAGGCAGAGGAAAGGCTCTGGCTGTCTGGGGCACCTACCTGTAGGTAGGAGCTGTGGGAGCGCTCCCTCAGCAGTCTGACATCTTGCGAGGACGGCCGTCTCCCTGTTTTGCGCTCAATGTAGTCAGCGAGGGCGTTCTGCTGGAGCTGCTTGAGTTCCGGCTTGGAAAGGCAGGCTGTGGAAGAAGCTTTCCCGTCCCGTTCAAAGATCTTCCGCCGGTCAGCCACCGTATTCTCCGGGAAGGCAAAATGGATGCTCTTCTTCTGGAAGGAGAAAGGTGATGGCTCCCCATCAGAGATGCCCACCTCGTTCATCTTCTCCGGCTCTGAGTAAGATCGCTTCTTCTGCTCTGCCGTCAGCCGCTTTCGGCCCCCAATGCGCAGGACGTGCTGTGTCTTGGCGTAGTCCAGGGTGGAGAGGCTGCCTTCTGTTGGTGTGATACTGTGCCTCTCCTTTGGGGTGTGGGGAGACACTGCCGTGCTCCTCATGCCCATGTGAGCTGAGGCAGGCCTCTGGGTTGCCCTCTTGGACGCGTTCCCAAATGGGGGGCTGATGCGACGGAAGGAAGTGGCCCTCAGCACCCTGGACTGAGCATCTTTAATGCTGTTCCTGTAGGCTCTATTGAATGGTGTGTCCAGCTGTGAACCATGGGAATCCTGGATGTTATCCTTCCAGAGGATCTCCTTCTCAGGCTCACCTCCCAGCTGGAATGTGCTTTTACTCCTCTGTAGCTGAGCTGCCTTTATTTGCACCTCATTTTCAGGACACAAACTGTGGTATTCACTGGGTCTTGCCTGCTTGGCCAAAGCCACCATCTGCAGCTCTACGGGGCGCCAGTCAGCCTCCTCCAGCTTCCCGTTCCTGACAGAGGGGCTGGTGACCCTGCCTGACTCACTGGGCAGCTGGCTGGGCTCACGGAGCTTGTTACGCATGGCCTCCAGGCTATGCAGGGAGCACCTTGTGCTGGAGGGCTGGCTTGTCCTGCTTGGCCCATAGTGCTGGCCAAAGCTGGGAACACTGGCACTCTGGGGACGGTGAGTGCTTTGCTCTCGTTGCTCAAACTTGTTGACCTTCTCCAGCACTGAGCAGCGGGGCTTGCCAGCGTCTGCCTTGCCATAGGGGAAGCTTTGTGTGCTACTAGAGCTGAGTCGGCTCCTCCCAAAATCAGAGGTCTTTGTGTGCTGCGGAGAAGGGGGCTCTTCACACTTTGGCTCAGCAGCATGGAACGGAGTCACACTTGTGTCCTCCTCTTCCTCCTGCCTTGCAAAGGCCTGTGGGTCCACATCACTCCACTGTTTATTCCCCTGCCCCCTGTGATCCTTCTCCTCTTTACTGCTGTTGTTCAAGAAGGACAGTTTGGTGTTGGAATAACACTCGCCTGCTTGCATCTCTTTTAGGTCGGAGCTGCTTTGCCTCCTGGAGCTCTCTGGGATATTCTGCAAGGAGGAGAAGCCATGATGCTTGGCCTTGCTGTGACCCCACTGGTGGTAAGCATTAGTGTCTCTCTCATTTATCTGTGCATTGCCATTTTTGTCTTCCTGGCACTCAGCTGTCCAGTCCTCTTTGGGCTGGTAATGAGTTTTTCTCTCACTAGCATCCCTTAGCTGGGGCTGTGGAGCTTGGAAACTCTGTTTGGTGATCTGTGCCATACTTGCGGTCTCTCTGTTGCTGTGTGGTGCCTTGTAAGGGGGTAACAACTCCTCTTTTCTTGATACGGTTAGGCAGGCTTCTGGGCCTGCTGTGCTAGGAGGTCTTTGCTGGAGAAGTTTTGCTGCAGCATCGTGCTTTCTCTCAGATGCTGGGGGCTGGTAGAAGATGCTTGATCTGTTTGTAGTGCTTTGGTTTCCATTCTCATCAAAGCCTAAAGTGCTGCTGTCTACAGCCTTGTCATAGGAGGCAGGAAGAGGTGGAGAGTACCCACTTTCTTTGGCCAGAGCTGGATAAAGCATCCCATTATTGCTTGCAGAAGGCTGGGGCACCTGGGCATAGTGCGGCTCTGGGGAAGGTACTGGATAGACACCAGTAGGCAGCAGGGGCTGGCCCGGCTGGGCTGGCTGGGAATAGCTCTGTTTAGGCTTCACAGTGGGGCTGCTCTCTGGGCTCTTCTCCACCACGGTGTGCAGATGCCCTTCTCCCAAGGGAGTTTTCAGCAGCGGCCCCTGGGACAGGGTGGTGACAAGTGGAGACCAGGCAGCTTTCGGCGGGGTTCGACCAGACTTGTTCAGATCAAGGCTAGTGCATGAATTGGGCCTCTCATGCTGCCGAATGGCTGCATAACTGTCGCTGCGAGTGGGAGGTAAGGGAGGTCCCTTGAGGGGCTGGCTTTTGCTGTCTGAGGAGCCCTGGCCTGGCTGTGCCCAGGAGGAAACTGCGCTGTGCCGGCTGTAACCATGGAGCCTGCTATGACCACGACCATCCAGTGAGGCTCGGGCCTCACAGCTTGGAAGCAAGGCAGATGACTTCACCTCATACTCCTCAGAGATCCCTCGCTGGGCGTCGTAGACTGTCTTGACGTACCTGATGTCAGCTTGCCTCATCCCCTCCTGGAGGCCTCCTCGGGACTGCACGCTGTCCATGGAGCAGGACTGCTCCTTGCTGAATGGAGGAGCGGGATACTCAGGAATGCTTGAATTGGTGGAGAAGGAGCTGTAGGCAGAGTCTCTCTTGCTGTGGAGGTGGGAGAGCTGGTCAATGCTGTTGGTGGATTTGGCCGGGGACAGATGACAAGGGTGGTAGCCAGCGGAGGAGTGGTCCAAGCTCTCCATGCTGCCCCGGGAGCTGTACTGATCAGGACTTCTCCTCAGATAGCCATGCTCATAGCCAGAGAGATCGCTGGTTGAGGAACTGTGGAAGACCGAGAGAACAGTAAAAACCTACTGTCAGCAGAGGAGAGGCACAACAACTTATAAGTGAGCTCAGAAGCAAGATGTTTAGTTTTGAGAAGTACAGATGAAAACCCATATTTGGGCCTTACTGCATCCCCTGCTTGCAGTCATCCCAGTTCACGAAGAGGAACTGCCTGACATTGCAACACATGGCTCTTGCTTACCACAGAAGGGAGGGAAAGTCAGGCAGAAAGACTGTGCGTCTCTGGAGCCAGGGAGGATCAACCCCACCCACAAACCCTATCCAAAGCATTTGGAAGGCTGAATGAATGCCGACACCACCAAGGAGGAGGGGAGAAGGACGAGAGGCGTTCTGGGGAGAATTTAATCTCTTTTTTTTCCCCATTTCATTTCTTTTTATGGAGCTGAAGGCTATGCCCTGGCAGGCTTCCTGGAAATTCAGCTGTCCCAAGGATAGTTTGTTTGCTGCAAGAAAACTATATTGACAAGCCAGAGAAGAGATGCATGTGTTTGTGTGTTGAGGTAAGTGGGGGTGCAACAACAGAAAATTTGAGAACATCCTGGGCAGTCTTGACAGCTGCCTCCTCATGCAGCTCAGCAGGTGCAGGTACACCTTGGCAACTGCTCTGAGACACATGTGTGAGAAGAAGACTCATGGCTGCCAGAGATGTGTTCCCAAAGAAGGATATTCAGAGATCTTTCTATCAGTGGGAAGGGAACTCCTTGTGCCAGCCATACATCTCATTAGAGGATATCACAAATTTATGTGGAGTTTTGCCTGGGCAATCTCTCTTCCCAGATTCAAGCAAAGACACTGAGAATTGGGGAGCGCAGCCTGAGGATTTAACTTTTCTTTCCTCTGTTTCCAGCTCCCCTCCCTTAGGTATTCCTTTCTCTAGTGCCCTGCGCAACTAGATGCATCTCCTGGCAAAGCCACAGGAAAGCACCAGGAAAGGAAAGACTGCTGCCCTACACGAAGGGTGGCAGGGAAGCCAGAATGGAGAGGAACCTGGGTTTGTCAGGGTGAAAACTGCAGCCTCAACTGGAACAGGGAAAGGCAAGCTCCATTTCTGCATGCTTTGCTCCACTGGGATAATAAAACCAAATCTTTGGTAACCCCCTCTCTAACTGTCTCTAAAGGACACGCAGGGGGGAGAAGGCTGTTAAGGATGAGGAAAGGCAGAAGGAAGCCTGCCCACGAGGGGAAAAAGCAGGAGCTCTGCAGAGAGATGCAGAGGAACACAGAGTCAGGCAGAAAGAGACATGGCAAGTCTCAGGATAAAGCTGGTTTACTCTTTTAAATGCACTACTCTTATCTAGTTTCAAATAATTCTCTCTCTGGCAATGCCTAGCACAGCCCTGGCCAGCTGGCCACTAGATGTTCCCCGTGCTCCTCTTCAAGCACCCAGGAGACAGCCGCATTGCCAAAGGTTCTGCCAGGAGCTGCGGCTGGGAAGCAAAGCCCCTCAGTGGGAAATGAATATGTTACAGCATGATGTACATGTACATTTTTTCTGCAACCATCTCCTCTAATGCTCTGTTTTCTTTTCCCTCCCCTCTGCCAGCACTCAGTCTTGTCTGCAGAAGAAAAGAAGAAATCCTAGTAGCTGTATGGAGAATTTCTTGCTCCTGAAACCCTTCTGCCTTTCCAGGGAAAATCCTGCAAGGGCAGAATTTAAACTTGCCCCCACCCCCAAGCTGCACCAGAGCTTACTACCAAGTACCTTTTGGAGCTGCTCAGGGTAGCTGAGTGGTATGTCTGTCCCAGGCAGCTCTCCTTGGCCACAGCCCATGGCCTAAACCAGAGGCACCCCATACCACCTTACTTTAACAGCACTAAGGTTAGTAGTTTAGTCTTTTAGAGACTGATAAAGCACTGCACTAACTTCTTAGTGAAACAGCCATGTACATAGTTAGGATAAAGCTGACCGCTGCAGAATGTGATTGCCAAACCCAGGAAATCCCTCACTGAACTTCTCACCCTGGGAGTATAGTCAGTGATGCACTACTGCTGCCTGCTCCTGAGAGTGGCTCAGTTATTCTGCCAGGCACAGCTGCCCTGCTACTTATGCCCTTTTCTTCTTCTTCTTTTTTTTTTTTTTTTTTTAAATAGGCTAATTTTGCCTTTGGATTTCTTTTCCTTGCTGCATTTCTACAGGATGCAGAGCAGGGTTCCAGCTCCTGCATCTGGATCCACAGAAAGCTGCATTAACATCCTGACAGTGGGCTCCCGTTTTGGTGGGAAGGGGGATTTTAAAGGCAACTACTTAATCACCTCACACAGCACTTAAAGGAGGAAAATATGACCACTTTATCTGGGTAACCAAACAGAAACCAAAGCCTTCCTAACTCTAATCCTTACTCTGGCTGTTTGTAAACCTGTCCAGCTCTATGGAGGTGACCGGTAACATTTTTCCACCAAATGTTTTGACCCCTTCCTTCACTCATGTGCTCTAGATTTAGGCCCTGATCTTGTAGTCAGAACCATCAAGATACATTTTTGGGCATGAGGCACAGCCTCCTTGAAGCCAGCATGACACTGGAAACAAGGGAGGACCAGTGTAGGGCCATGCTAGCTTGGGAGCCTGACTTCTACACCTGCGGGAGAATGTTGAGAACGTGACAAATGGTATTACATGAGAAAAACACACTGCTTCACAGCTCTGCTTCACTGCTCTGCCCACACAGCACAGGACCACAGCTGGGAATGCTTACCTGGAGTGGTAGGACTGATGCCAAGGGGTGCCAAGCGTACCCTGAGATATTTGCATCATGCTGGGATCGGGTTGGTTCTCCACCAGTTTGTTTGAATGCCAGGAGTGAGGTCGGCCTGGAGTTTCACTGCGCCTAGGGAAAAGCAGAAGGATTTTGCACATTAGAAACAGGCCAGCTCTTCCAAGGATGATGAATGTGAATCAACACCAACAGCCACAAAGAAGTGTGCTGACTTCTGTTTCACTGCTATATTCTTGTCTCTTCCAAACGAATCAAGCACTAACCACACACTATTCCTGACATTCACAGAACATGCTCCCCTTCATATCTGCAGGGCAAGGGGCTTGGGCAGACAAGTGGGTTATCACTGAATGCAGGGGGTCTCCTCTACCTCCCAGCCAGAAGCCTTACTCCCCGAAAAAGGTTCCCTTTTAAAGTATGGCTGGCAAAGTCATCTAAAGAATCTAATACCATGAGGGGGTGGAAGCCTGGACAATGCTGTTTTGACCTTTCCTCAACGCTGATAAAAGTGCAGGAAGAGAAGTGACAGCTAAGTGCCAGCAATGGCCATCCTTTACATCCCCCAAGGCCTTGCAGCCAGCCAGCTGTCCCCCTATAGCTTGGGAATCTGGGTGCATCCCCAGGCACAGCACAGCAAGGTTGGCTTTTGGTAGCTTCAGTCACCAAATCTGAGGAAGGCCTCTGTCAGCTCTCAGGAGGAAAAAACCACCGACAATCTTATTTAAAGCACATAATGGTGTGATGGAAAGTCAAAGCAGGGGATTAGCAATCAAGTACCCTGAACATGCTGCACAGATTCTCCTCTCCCCCAGCCTTTGGGCTTGTCCTTAATCCTCCCTCTGCCTTCCATGGAGGATCTCTGCCCTAACCCTCCCTCCCCCGCGGTCTAGCACTCATCTCCAGTTTTTAACTCTTTTAACTCTTCCTGCTGGAACAAGGAGCAGCACTGGACATGTGTACCACTGAAGTCCCGGATGTGACAGGCTGCAGGACAACCTTGGCTACCTATAAAGCACAAATGCAAGAGGAGGATATGATGCATCTTTAAAGTCTTTGCCTCACTGAAAAGTTCACAGTACAGCATGTCCTAAATAAGGCTGTAAATAGATTAAAATGCCCTCTGCAGATGTAAACTAGACGCCAAAAAGGACTCTCCTAGTACTGGCCAAGACTGTAAAAAGAAACGATACAGGAAAATTTACAAAGTAAAAGAAAATATTGTTAGGATGACATCCTTTACTAGGGCAAGTTAGCATTGGCACCAGCTGATGTTCTATGACATGGAAAAGCATTGGCAGAAAGTGAGAGGCAGAACCATTTCAGCAGTAGTTTCTCCATAGAGATTTCAGAAGCACAGGTTATTCTCTCATCATCAGCTAATAGAAGAAAGAAAGAAGGACACTCTCTTCCTTTTAACATTCGTTGTGACAGGTTTGTCTTAAGGAAAGCTGAACTGGAGGTTTCCAGAGGGCAAGCTGAACCAAGCACCGTTTCACCACTGCATGTGTAGGTGTGTTTCAAACAGAGCTCTTTTGTTAAGCTCCTTGCCCAGAGAAACAAGGAAGCTGAATGCTGCCGGACGGGAAGTTGACAAAACTGTTTATTAAGAATAACTCACATTCTTGTCTTTTCCTCTGCAGAGATTTAAAGACTCTCCTTGTACTTTCCAGTAGTTCGAGCCCTCAGCCTTAGTTTCTTGCTTGGGAAAGTACAATGAACAATAACAAGCAAAGCAAAGCATGTTATCCCTTGATTCCATCAGAAAAAGCTGCAAGGGAGCTGTGTAGCCAATGCTCTGAGCCACAGGTATTTAAAACCCCTTTGGCTAATATCCTTGTAACAATACAACACGTGGCCAGTAGAGCTGTAAACTGAAGTCAGAAGACATGCCGTAGCAGCTCAGGCTAACCTTGCATTGTTTCCACACCTACCTGATCCTGGAAATGTGGATTAGGGGTAACCGAATCTTAGCCAAGCTTAAGCCAAGAGAGGAAGCCTTGCAGTACACATGATCTCCAGCTCATGTTGCAGACTCACACAGGTGATCTCCAAGAAGGAGGCAGGAAGGAAGTATGGAGGTCTCTGAACACACATGTGCACCAAAAGGCAGAGAACAGTGAGCCTGATCCAATCTCCAGTGAATCAACCCAGTGACTCTCCTTGAGACAGAGCTCCGAGGCTGTAAAAGAAAGGCACAGCCGATGCTGCCAGTGTCTGCGTGTGGGCGTTCAGGGAACGCCAAGAAGTTTCTAGCTTCAGCCCTCTTTAACACCTGAAAATAGCACCTTGCTTCACCCTACTTCCTTAAGCTTAGTTTATAATTATTATTGCCTCATTAGGGAAAAGGACTGGAACTGGAGTGCAGCAAGCAGCACAGTGTCTAAAAGAAAACAGCTCTCTCCCATTACAGATGGAGGGAAAGAAGAACATGGTTAATCTGCCAATTTTGCAACATCTTCGGGTTATACTTGCTTTACTGCAGAGCACAACTTGCAGGAAGCAATAAAAAACAGTGCAAGATTAAACTCTTTCTGGCAAGTGGGGCAGAACTGTTTTTGTAGAGCCTACAACATCACATCTTGATTCGTCCCAGACAAAGTGGCTGAGCAATAAAATCTGCAAATGCAGCAGCTAATTCCTGATTTGAGTAAAGACAAATAAATAATTAGACCTTTAACTGGCATAAATTTGCTGTATCTCAGTTCCCTTCAACAAAAGCAGGAGCAACAGCTGACACTTTGCTCCAGGAGTCTGTAAGACTTAAGAAGGCAGAATTATAATAATAACAACAACAATAACAAAACAACCTCATCCCCTTATCCTTTATATCACTTCCTCAATGGCTGCACCTGTACCATACTTGCAAAAGTATCCAGAAAATCTTATTACTAAAAAATTCTCCACTTCAACTAAAGGAGAAAGTGATCCCTCTGTTGTGAATGCCAAGGCTGGAAAAGAGACTCCTGGCTCCTCATGGACACCTCCAGTGATCAGATAACCTGGGCATCCAGGTCATGCTGGCATCGCGACAAATGCCTCAGAGCAAAGATACCCAGAGAAGTCAGTGGACCCTGATGCAATTCTAGCATCTGAGTAAGCTCCACAGCAGCTGTTAACACTGATTACATACCAGATACTGCTAAATTCACACTGTAAACTGGAAAACCAAAGGGAAAAGAATGGTTTTTAATCTTGCCCAGCTGCTGTTATCTGGGTGCTCCTTGTTGCTATACTAATCACAGCATTTTCAGACAGAAACACGACCAGCACATTAGCAGTCCCCTCTAACACAGTCTGGCAAAGGCCCATACTGACATTTGGGAGGCTTTTTACCATTAATAGCTCTGTGGCTCTCTCTTATTTAGGAAGAGCTGAGTGTGTTCTTCTCTGTAATCTCCATAGATTATTATTATGCATTGCATGCAAAACAGTAATGGAACTTGACAAAGATACCTTGGCACCAACTCTAGAAATTACTCAGCATCTAAAGAGCAGCCATCTGAAGCTTTCTCCACAGTATAACCAAGAGGTTGATTTATCTTTTTCCCAACATTGCGAACTAAACCCATACAAAACAATGTATGCAGTCGCATTTCAGCTCTTCACATACTGTTCCTCACTGATGCCAGAGTACAGGCACAACCTGAACACTTTGCCATTCAAATGTACTCCAGCCTTGTGCCCTCCCAGAGCACGCAGATATGCCTGTGTAAAGAGGCCCATCCTTAACCAAAGCAACTGTCATTCTCTTTTTCTACAGATTTGCCTAGAAATTTTCCCCTTTCTGTAAGTCTCCAAGTGAAGTGGCTTTGAAAAACAAAAATAAAGAAAAAGATGTTCAGATAACCCCTCCAGACTCCTCTGCTCTAGGTTGCCAGCAGCCAATGGCAGGCACACTTTGGCTGAGGCCAAGGAGCACAACAATGCTGACAAGAACTGCAGGTGGATGACTGCCATTACACCCAGTTTATGGGACTGGTTTCTATGTTGGGATGGGGAACAGGAAGGAAGAAGTTCCCTCCCCTCATAAGCCATATCCTTCTCTTTCACGGAGCAGGATCCTGGGGCACATAATGGGACATGCTGTGCAGATTAGACATAGTGTGGAAGTATCAAAGCAAGCTGCTGAAGCCACAAGAGAAGGATTTCACAAGGAAAGCATCTTCTCTTAGGAAACAGACTGGATTTTATCCTTGTGGAGAGTAACAGGATGTAACTCAGCTTTTTAGAGAGCTAATAAGTGAAAGTCAGGGAGGGGATGTTGTGGCTGATCAATTAGCAAATCAGAGTCATCAATGCCCCTGTAAACTGATCTATTTCTACTGCAACACACCCACTGAGTAGGGTGTTAAGTTTTCAGCAGTCAAACACATCATCCAAGATGGCTGAATAGAGACCAATTCTTCTAACACTGACCTTGTGCTCATTTTTTCTGTCTTAGCAAGCTTCAAAATCCTCCTCAGCAGAGAATGGGGAATGCTGAAGATAAAGGTAGCAAAACCTTTCAAGAAAACCATCTCTCCCCAAGGAGCAGAATCCACTTGTGGGTCCAGGCCAGAGCAGTGATCACTGGGACACCTTCTCCATGACCTGCAGGGATAGTTTGGACTAGCTGCTGGTCTTAACATGCCCAAGAAAGATGGG
The DNA here is from genome assembly GCA_013399015.1 of Galbula dea. NCBI lineage: Eukaryota > Metazoa > Chordata > Aves > Piciformes > Galbulidae > Galbula > Galbula dea. The sequence continues at coordinate 2,185,876 of VWZX01009068.1, read as the reverse complement.
AAGACAGAGAGAAGAGACCTAAGGCCAAGAGGGTCACTCATTGCTATTGCAGATGACTGCAGTCCCTGTGGATGTGCAGCAGCCACGTGGCCCAGGTGGCTGTCTGGGAGGCTGCTGGAGCTGGAAGGGATCACCATGGCCTGGCCTGTTCATCTGGGGAGGTGGGAAGGGATTGCAGCCCTGCAGTGGAGACTTTTCTGTAGAAGAGAAGAAAGATCTGGACACAAGTGCACAGCTCATGCCTTTCAGATCTGATCCCAAGCACTGGGTCACAAGGGAGGAAGTCAAGAAGGCAGAGGCCCACTCTTACCGCATCAACCTTGCAGCAATTAAGATTTCAAGCTAGTGATATTTCTAAACTAACAGAAAAGTACATGGCAGAAGTAATACATCCTGAGCTGTACCCTGCTGCATAGTCCAGAGCCCCTGAGCACAGTGATTTGTGTGTACCCTTGCAGGGCAACTCTGTACCTGCATCAACAGAAAGCACAAACAATGAACTGAATTTTCACTAATGTGGACTTGTCTCCAAGATGGCCACATTGAAAAGGAGCTCTAGCATAACAAGGATACATTCTACAGCCACCCTAACATGCTGCTGCAGTCCCTGTGCCTAGCTACTAAGCAGGAGATGGAGGAAAAACTAAAGCACTCAGAAGCCTATTAGGATTTCGACAGAGCGAGGCCACAATCTACTCAAAGCAATGTCGCTCTTCATTAAGGTTCAGTCATGGTTCTAAAAATAAGCAGAAGAGACAAGGCCAATTAGAAAGAAGTCAGACCATAATGGCATCAGCTTGATGTGTCTTTAACTGAATCTGTCTTTTTAGGCTCACAGAGCCCTTTTGGTAAATTCTGGGGCAGGAGAGATCTGGAATGAGCTCTGTCCCTTTCCCTAAGTACAAAACACCCTGAAACCCCTCACCTCAGGGCACTTAAGCGAAATGTGTGAATTTACTTATATCAGGACAAACATACTTATACCAGGACACAACCTTCTTCTCCATAATATGTTAATCTCTGCAACTTCTAGAGGATGACTCCCCAGCCAGGGAATCCCTTCAGAAATTCTCACACTTTTAGCAAAAAGAAAAAGAAAAAAACCCTTGAGAAAATACCCCAGCCAAGTTGAGGGTTCTACCCCAGGCCAGCTCAGCCTCATTCCTCTCCCTGCTCCCATTCCCAGTGGCATATGCAGATGTCATGCCTGACATGTTGTTTCCATTTGACATGTCAGACACTATTTGTTTTTTCCCTTTGACGAGCATCACTTGGGATGTCTGGGCTGCATCAGACCAGGCCAGAGTGCCTCTTCAGAACAAGGAGACAGGTACTGAGCTCCTTGAAGCCTCTTTGGGGTGAGGAAGCAAACAATCAGAGGTTTCTGCTCAGATTTCCTTCCTTTATCATCACCAGCTCTTCAGGAAAAACTCCCTCCCACATCACTGGGGAGAAAAGCCCTGTGTAAAAGCAGAGCTGACAGCCACATATGTGGATGTACATACAGATATTTTCTACTGTTCTTCTCAGTTCCACGTGCAGGAAACAGCCTGTTTCTCTTCCTCCTCTTCTCTCCCTGACACCAAAACCAGACATAGAGAAACCATGCAGAAGGATTATTTTGTGGACAGGGATCCCCAAGGGCTCAGCAATGTCACGCTGCCTCTGCTAAGGGACCAGGCATGGACGGCTGAGGATACATGAAAGCGCCAAGTGCTGCAGCAAATTCTGCCAAAGTTTGCAAGAGACCAAAGATGGATTTTCTTGAGAGAAATGCTTTCTGCCCCACACTGCAGCAGAAAGTGCTAGGATCACTCAGAGGTGATGGCAGCTGTGAGCAACGGTTGCTCCTTAGTTGAACTTAGGAACAGTCAAACATTGTAATTAATGAGTATTAGTCTTGAACGTCACACCTCTGTGTGTAACCCCCAGGCTGTCTCATTCAAGAAAGGGGCATTTATCCATTTTCCAGAGAAGGAAACAAAGGCCTTGAGAGGTGAAGTGACTTCCATTAAGCCACCCGATGGGTCCACCACAGAGTGCAGTGCGAGGAATAGGGCCCTGTGCTGCTGCTTCATTTTCCCTTCAACAAAGTCTATGTCTGACAGGCAATATTTAGATTGAGAGCCTTGCCCTACATAAATAAAGGGTCCCACTGACATTCCTTGACACTAACCAGACAACAGGCTCAAACAGGAGCAGTGGGGCTTTGATTATTATCGTGAGAGGTGATGCATACAAGCTTCATTCTTGCTGGTCACTGGATTCAAGGACTTTGTCCTACTGGGATCTTCTGACAGATTTCTGTTTTAAAGAAAGGATTACCAAGCAACATAGTAAGTATGATTTAAATTGCAAAATACAGAGTATTTCATATCTCTATTTTAGGAAAGTGCTTGCTGCCATGACAGTCGATCTGTGCTGTTCACACAGGACTGTGGCTTAGACATGTGGAAGAACAGACAGCCTCCTGCCTGGTATTTTGAACGTGTGTAGGCTAGAATGAGGAGCTTGTGAGGAATGGATTAAAGACCCTCTGCAACTTGCCTCTTCTTGCTACAGTTCTACTCTGTTTCCTTCACTGGAAAAAGAAAAGAAAGAATAGGCATGGAAGAGACAGCTTTACAGTCTTTGAGAAGGACCCTATTATTTCCTGTCTTCTCCAGGTATTTCACAGCATCTCCTAGAGCACAGGCAGAAAATCTCAGCAGCCAGATGCCTGCCTGTGGCTTTGCAGAAGTCACAGAGCTGCACTGATTTACCCATATTGATGAACTGGCCCAATGGGCTTAATTCAAATAATTTTCCCTCATTCTTCTCCAGTCAGTAAATTAGTTAGAAAGACAGAAAAACAAGCATAGCTTAGATTCTTTCACACCCTGGTATCAAACACACAGCAACTTGCAACAGGAGAGACTTAGAAACAATAGAAGGAATGTGTTTTCCTAGGCTTGTTCTGTGCCTAGGAGGAACTCAGTGGCTGGCAGCAGCAATGCTGCCCTGTGAGCCTGATTATCCAAATGTAACGTGGACAATGAGTCACGGCAGGTAACCAAGGGGATTTCCAGGGCAAGTGTTGCAGACAGTAGCTGGGTTCTCCTCCAAGTTACAGGGCTACAAATCACAAGCAACACTAATAAACTCAACACCAAAGTGCTAATGTAGAAATGATAAAAGGGAGAGAAGGGGTCCTTTAGGTGTGCATGCTGAATGTACATATGTATGTACATACATTTGTCTGTGTATGTAGGTGTATCTGTTCACAAACAAATTGATTGTGGAAGTATTGCAATGAAAAACAAAGGGTACCAGGGAGAGTTTAAACTTCAGGCAAGCCCAGGACTTACTCTTAGTTGGGAATTCACCTTCCCACTCTTCCTGCAGGGAGCGGGAGGAATAGGTGGCTGTCCTTGAGACTTATCACTAGGATTTACAGCAGTGGGGTGAGTGAAGTAGCAAATCTGCAGTGATCTAACACAATTCAAGCCACAAAATGGCTAATGAGCCTGTCCTCTCTTTCAGCCAAACTTCTCATCACTTTGGTAATAAACATTTTCTTGGTGAAAGACACCCCTGCACCTGGATTTCTAGACCTAATTCTTCCCTCCTTCTCATCTCAGAGTGCACACCCAGGAGAGAGAACTGCAGACTGGTGCTGTGCTGCTCCTTTGCATAGATGCTCTGAGAAACCAGCCCTGAGCTCTGGATTTCTCCTTTGAACAAGGACATTCACTCATCACCCCCAATTCCAGAAACGGATCAGGACTGCTGACAGCTCATCGCCTTCATTGCCTACGGTAAGTCTGCGGAAAGTAAACAAGCAAGGGAACTGCACCTGGTGCTATGGCCAAAGCAAAGGCTGCTGAGTCTGAATACCCTCCCACACTCAAATTCATATATGTTAAAACAACTTCCTGTTTGTAACTAAAGCGTCAGCCTGAGTTAAACCAAGATGTGCAGACGCAGCCTCTGACACTGCCAGGAAAGTAAAGCAAAACATGTCTCTGCATCCAAGCTAAGCGAAACACTAAACTCTGGGGCTTCCACAAAGCTCTGCTACTAGATCGACAGCAAGTGGAATTTACAGAGGGCATATGCTGAATAACTCAGTGCTAAAGGAAGGAGATGGATGTATGGGAGCTCCTTGCCCAAATTCATGGTGCGTCATATACCTCAGGCCTGCAGAGTCCCACACTCCAGTAGAGGTAAATCTCTACCAGGTCGAGCTAGCTTGAGGAGAGATGTCAGCCTCAAAAATCTGCTTCAACCAAGACAGATACAATTTATAGTGCAAATCCTCACCTGGAGGAAAGCAATACAAACCTAGTGCCCTTCCACACATGAACACTGGCGAAAGAGACGAGCCCTTTCTCTTTTGCTGCCACCAAGGCTGTGCAGGGTTGGCATCCAGACCTGTTTGCTAAAAGCTGGTGCAACTCCACTAAGGTCAGTGAGTTTGTGCCAGAAGTGCACCCTTGCTGATAAGATCAGAATGTGACTTCACATGTCCTATTCCCTTCTCAGGTGCTCACTAACAGGCACTGGGCCACACTTCCTCCAGCTAGAGGAAATTAGCGTAGCTTCTTGACATCAAATAAGTCAAGGTCTGGCCTCAATGCAATGTTGCCAATAAAAGTCACTGCTTTCACTTCATGGGACAAATCTCAGAAGACTGAGACACAAAAATCAATGATGTCATCCAGATTACCATCTGAGTGATATAAGAGGTTCTTCTGATGCCAGCAAAAGCTTTGCCTGAGAAAATGCTGTAGGATTTGATCCTAAACTGCATGGACAAAGGAAGGAAATCAGGCTGTGTCACAACACTGGCCAATCCAAAGCAATACAAGAAACTGACTTCTGAAGACATTTAATCATTTGAAAATGCAGATAGACAATCAGCAGGGCTGTCATGAATGTGAAACTCCCACAGAAACTCCCAGACTCAGGAGAAGCCAGGTGATTTTGGAAAGCCAAGCACCACAGCAGGCTTACACCACCTCTGTGGAGATATTTTGGTCTAGCACCTCTTGTGACCTTTACTACCAGTGACAAAAGTTTTTGAGGAGAAAGGACACCTCTTCCAGGGCTCCTTCTCCGTGACTCACCCTCAGGCATATTGGCAGCCAAAGCACTAACTATTTCACACCTAGCCCCGTGTAGATGTTACAAACATCCAGCAATGTTGATGCTTGAATCAAGGCCCAAAAGGTGAATTCATTTCCCTGGCACTGTGCTGAGGGCAAGGAAGCCTTGGAAAAGGTGGGCGTGAGGTTAAGAAACTGTCCTGGACTTCTTGCACCACTGAATGCCACAGAGGATGAGGATTCACACTACTCCACTCCAGCACCACCTCACTCCCAGAAAAGGGAAGTGGAGTCTGCCAGCTGCTCTCTAACAACAGCAGCCACAAAACCCACACGGTAGAGAGGGACACAGAGAAACAGATTCTCACCTGGGCTTCAGCCGTAACTTAACTCCTCCCGACCACGTGGTTTTGCTGGGCTGAAAGTCACCGGTCACGCAGCCTGGACTGAGGGGCTTGGGGGACAGGTCGGTGCATCCCTTTGCTGCATGTGTGTCCCTGTCAAAAGAAACCAAGGCCACGTAAACGTCAACACAAAAAACCCTCAGCCATTGTTATCCTACATTTAATAAGGATTTTAGGAATAAAGGCAATACACAGACCAGGGGGCAAGGCAGAGGCATCAGTCTAGTTTTTAAAAGGTGCTAAGAACATGCCACAGAAAGCCACTTATATTCCTTTTCTTTGTCTTTGCCCTGGCAGGCTGTAAAAGTGAGAGTTTGCTCTCCTTTATACCCAGGCACACAGGAGTGAGATGAGCTGCAGCACCCACAGCACAAGCCTCATTATCCTGCATTTTGTGACTCCAAATCCCTAAGTGTGGAGTTCATGGGTTCCACTGTGGGATATGCCTTTTTCACATGTAACCATGTTATGAGAGCTCAGGGAACGCTCAACACACAAGAGAAAAGCTAACAGAAAGGTACAAAGGGTGAGAGCAATAAAGAGAAGCCTATCCCCCCCCTATTGATACTTCCACAAAGTTAGCAAACAAGTATTTACCCTGCTTCATCACGCACATGCAGAAGTCACCTAAGCATCCTGTAAGCATCATTTCAGCTCCTTCCTTCCCCCAGGCACAGGAGAGCCTGAAGCGATCCAGTATCTCCACTCATTCCCATTTATAGCATGAAATGCAGGAGAGATTGGAAATGTCTCCTTACTGAAGGAACCCTCAGGCTGAACAGAAGGGAGTCTGAAAGGAGCCCCTTCTGCACCTCCCTTGCCTGCAGTAGGCCATGGTCAGAGGTACGCTGGAATCGCCTCTTGTGTGCTTAGCAGGCTGCAGGCTGAGTGCACATGCCAGCATCTGGGGCTTTGGATAGCTGAGATGGCTTGGATGCCATTCCGCTGAGAGTCTAGCCGTCTTTGTGTCCGGCTCGGTCCTCCCCCACGCTCCCACCCCGAGCCCCCACGTGCCAGGCAGGAATGTTAAGCCTCACATTGCCGATGAGATATAGCAGGGAAGCGCAGCAGCACTTTCACCTAGATTAGGGAAAGCGACTGCTCCGGAACGGCCTTTTTGCCTGCCCTGCTTATCTTCAAGCAAATTTTACCCCAAATCCTGCCTGAGCTGCCTTTCTTTTTCCATGTGCCAAACCCATTCTGCTTTGTCTCTGCCACCCCTCTCTAAGATGATGTCAAGCCTCTCATCAAACCAGAAAGATACCCCTTCCTCCTCCTAAATAGCCTTTCTATACATCAGGAGCACAACCTCCTTTACTGCAGCCCTGTGAAGTGCCAACACCATTAACTGCTCCAAGTCTCTTTGCTTACCAAGTTTACCACGAAAAATTGCTAACCTTTAGAGAATTCATGCCAAGATAGAGAAAGGACCAAAGGTCTGGTACAGATGAGGATTTAGAAGATTGTACATAAACAATTTATATATACAAATAGATACAAAATTTTGTAAGCAAAATATATTTCCAGGTGTAGTGGTTAGAGGATCAAGTCCTCTGCTACAAGGCTTTCTATGGGAACAGAGGAGAGATGGTCCCAGTCACAAAGAACTGCACTTCTGCTCCTCCAGCCCTGCCCCTGAGAGATTTCTGTGACAAGGGGCCCCATGAAGCCTCTAGGAGTGTTTAAGCACAGCTCAAATTTGTGGTGAGGCTGCTGCATGTCATGCTGAAGCCTAATGAGGTGTCTCGCTGACAACATCGTGGCAGGACCCCATTAGAGAGGAAAAGAGCTCAGCAGAGGCATTTGTCTTAGCTCTGGAGCAAATCCTGACCTCCCCACTCAGGCCTCATTTCCTACACTATCCCTTCCACCTCCTTGGTTTGCTAATGAGGCCATGAAGAGAAGATAAAGTTTACCTGAGGATCTTTCATAGGCAGCACTGTGTTGGGGTGACACTCCCTTTGTCTGAAGGGGAGAATAGGTACTTGGCTGTGACTACACCTCATTAATTCAGGGTAACCTTGGCAGAAGTCAGAACTGAGGAGAACTTGCAGCTGGCCCAGAGCTTTATTTGCAGAAGTACCAATGCCTGTGGCTCCTGCTGACTTTGAGGATCAATGGAGGTGCTGAGCCCTTTACAGAAAGGGCACCTGAGTGTCCCAAAGTGCTGCAAACTGCTATAGCTCTATAACCCTCATCACAACACCAAAACGCTTACAAAGTCTAGGTGGTTTCTTTGAGACAACTCTCAGATCGCTGTTTCAACCTGTTTGAAAGCACATACTGACAGAGTAGGTCTTTGCCATGTTCACAGGGACACCTTGGATCAGCAATGAACTTCCCTAACACACCTCTGGCAGTGCTCAGTCATAACTTCCCTATTTGTTTCTTAAACTGCAGAGTTTGGCTCTCCCAGGTTTAGGCAGCTGCAGTGAGTAAAGCTGCTCATGTCTTCTCTCCAGGCACTATCTCCAAAGTAGCCAGTAACAATATTTAGGATTGGAAAATCACCCCTATGACAAATACATTAAAAGAGTAATCAGCAGCCTGACAAATTGATATAAAAGAGTAACTGCTTACAGCTTCCTGGTCACCATAACCAAGTGATCTTCCAGCACTTTGGCTCTTATTTTTATTAGAACTTTTGAAACGTGAAGAAAGCAAGAGACAAGAGGAACTCTAACCTCTGCTGCGAGCAGAGCTTTCTAAGTCACTTCCAAGTGTTCCCATGCGGATCCACACAGATCCAACACTTAGAATCTGCGGCTACAAGCAGCAGGAGGGTAAGCAGCTTGGGTGTTCCCCTTCACACAATGAGAAACTCGTGCTTGCCAGCATGCATAACTTTGGGGTTTACCTCACAGAGACAAAGAAACGTTAATTAGTGTCTGCATGGACTCTGGGGTTGTTTCCGGGGGTAAGAAGGAAACGCAATGGAGTTTTTCCCGAGCCTCTTAAAAAACTATAATTACTGAGCTCTGCGTGGAATGGCAGGCTCAGTAAGACACTGAAAACTAATCAGCCAGTCTATAAAGAACAAAATTAATCAAGCCCAGTGGGGAACACAATAGATGAGGATCCTTCCACTAGTGAAGCGCAAACACACCAGGGGTGGAGCCCAGAAGCTCTTCAGCAGCAGTCACCACCAGATGCTTTGCCAGAGAGGACCATACCTGTGCAGGAGTGTCTCCAGAGACAGCACAGCTGGCTGAGCAGGGAAAATACCTGCAGCCAGCATCAGGACTGCAGCTGTAGAGATGGAGACCTCTCCCAAACAGGACCCACAAACCCAGCACCTGTGCTCCTCTTGCAGCTTTCTGCCTCCCACTCAGCCAAGCAACCCAACTGCTTATCCTGTAAGATTTTCTAAGACACTTTTAAATCATTTTCTAAGGTAGCTCAGTCTAACAGTCAGGAGTGTACTAACCTTTATATAGATATTCCTTCCACTGTATCATGGAAAGAGCCACCATAGTGCAAAGAGATTGAGGGCCTACCTTGTGTCCTGACTCACCACTCACACCTTCTCCTTAGACAGACTGCTTTCCTAAAGCCCAAGCTAGCCCCAGCACAGCACAGTGTGATGGCTCTCTGCAACAGCACCCAGCCTGCTGGGATCTCTTTAAGGTTAGGGCTGCATTTTATTTTTGGGATGCTGCAAAGTGCCTCACAATTGCACAGCTAAAAGGAGGGGCCTGCAGTTGTTCTTTTGGTTACTGTGTTGCTTCTAAAGCTCGCAAGTGGGAGACAGGAAACCTCGGGCAGTCTATTTAAAACTCCTTTACCTCCCACCTGAGCCTGGCAGCTGCCTCTGAAACCTTTCCTTTTCTGCAAAGTTCATGTTTAATTATGAATTGTTATTTATACTTGCTGCTTCCATGGTACCTTTGGTATTTAATACCACACCTGTTAATGAGTAGCTGTACAAAGACATTCTGCTCAGCTTTTTCCTCTTCCGAAAATATGGCCTTTTAATGTTAGGATTTTTTTCCTTGATGCTTGCTTGAAAAGCAGTGACAGAATACTACACATTGAAGCCTCTTTTAATAAAAGCCTGCTTCTCAGAAGTTTCATTGCCCCAGAGCTTGGTTGCCTTGTGCAGAGAGCAGCAGGTTCCCGAAAAGGCAGCATCTCTTGACCTGTGCAGCAGCAGCATCTCCTCTGTACATCCAGCACGACCTTTTCTGAAGCCAGAATTTGCAAAATGATTCCCTATTTTTTACCACCCTTTTCAGAGCCCTTCAAGAAAGCATAGGTGGCATTATTTTATACTAATCACTTCCCCACAAGACTGGTTTGCTTGTTGCTGCCTTCCAACATCTCATGTCCTTCCTAAGCCACCACAATCCCTGCAGAACTCACTTGCTGGTTTAGGGAGATCCTTTGCTTCTGACCTCCTCTGACCACCTTATCTGCCTCCTCTGCTGACCTCCCATTACCTGCATACTTGAACGTTTCATACCATTATCTTAACCTTTGGGGGTCTCAGCTCCTCTCCCTCACTTTCTTCGGTCTTCCTCATCCTTATTTGTAATTTTCACATTCCAGTATGGATTGGTTTCCTAAATCAAGCCTAGACAGTAAGTGGGGGGCATGACTCTGCCCCACAGATCTCCCAACAACATCTGAACCAGCTAACCAATCTCACCCAGGGTCTGCAGAGATATTATTCTCAATACTTAAATTCCATGGTTCATAGAAAAAGGGAAGTAGCATAAATCACTGCTATCATTGAGGCAACGCTGCAGAGTGAGCTCAGCTGCCTGGTTACTATTCCTAAAGAGGAGAAAGATTTTAGGGAAGCTCGACAAAAGCAAGCTTCTGAAGTTTTGTCTGCTTACAGCATTTGTTTTCCAGCACATCAGCCTTATGCTTTTTCTGTCTGCACTATCACCCTGTACTCTGCTTTTCTGCTTAGCTGTCTATAGTTCCAGGTATTAGTCTAGGATACTGCTGAGATCATCCATGTTGGGGTTTTTTTCATTACTGTTGTTTGGTTTTTGGTTTTGTTTTAAATTATTACAGTGAGTATTTTTCTAACGGTTCCAACTCTCAAGAGTCAAAACAACTCATCTTAATGCCAGGTTTCCCGCCATGGTAATCAAAGACCTAAGTCCCAGAGGATCAAACCCCCAGATTTTAATAGATTTAGTAATTTTTCATGCTTCATTACTTCTAAGCCTGGTTGTTATTCCTAGAAGAGAGGATGGAGCTTAAATTCTGATTTTTAAATCATTTGGGATCGACAGGGGTGTTTAAAACCACTATGAAACCCAAAAGCTTTCCTAGAAAAATAACTGCTCACCCACTGACACTGCTGAAACTGAGATTACAGCAAGGAACTCCTCTTCCAAGTTGTCCAGCACTTCGTCGGCATTTCCTGATACCTTTTTCCCTTTGTCTTAAACCAGAACGTGAGAGGCAAGCCTCCTCCCCTACTGAAACACCAAACAGCACAGCACAGACACAAGAATAAGGTGAAGAAGCACCAAAGCAGAACTTGGCTCCAGCAAGCCAGGAAGGAAGGAGACGAAGGAATTAAGGCTGCTCTTTTATCCTCACAGCACCCTGCATTACACAATGTCACAGGGTGTCCTGACATCCCCAGCTCAGCCAAGTGACATAAGGAGAGTTTGGCAGCTTCACCACTGGCAATCCTCATCCCACAGGCTACAGGCAAGGTCTCAGCAGCTGATGAGCTGGAATTATGTCTCCTTGTGAATGAAAACACTGCCTCTGTGACAGTCCCCCATCTCTTGGCAAACAGCAAGCCAGGGCTGCAGGAACGGGAGAGAGACCACGCTCATCCCAGGCACTGACCTTGTGCTTGCCAGTGGGCATGCTGCTTTGCAGATCCTCCTGCTCTGCCTGAAGTGAAAAGACTGGATTGCTTATGTGTTTCTTATTTTGCTACCTCCTGTGGCTGGTCCAGAAATAGCCTGTAATCCACATATCTGTCACGCTCACAGAATCTCCTTTAGCTGAAGTGGAGGTGCCCTGTGTGTCAGAGCACAGGGGCCCAGGTCCTCTCCTGGACGAAGCAGATGTGGGTCTTAGCTGGTAGTGGCAACATCTACAGACGTTAGTTAGCCCATGGGAACCCTGAGCCAGACAAAGAGCCAGGACTAGCTGGAAATATGTGGACAAAACAACTCCATCAGAAAAACTCTCATAGATTGAACTGAACCTTCTCCTTCGAGAGCATGCAGTTTGGACTAAACCTTCTGCTGGGAAAAGTCCCTCCATTCCTGGGTAAAATGTCCAGCCTGCCACTTAGGGCACTCATCTGAGATTGGGAAGAGCCAGGTTCAAGTCCACAAGTGTAATAAAGCAGGTAAGGAATTCAAAGCCATTTCATGGACACCTCAAAATGCAACAGGCTCCACCTGTGAAAACCCCTGGAAGGACTTTTTAATTCTAATACAGAGCAAGGCAGGTTTTGACAACTCATTAAGGCTCACTGAGCACATGAATCTTGGGACTGAATTAAGTATTCTTCCCAGAGCTCTGCAGCAAGATTTGTCTCAAAAACACTCGACCCAAAACCATTCAGTGTGCTGCTGGCTGCTGCTTCTAAGAAGGACTATTTAAGACAATTGGTTTTGTATGCATCACAGGCTGATATCCACTAAGGCAGGATTACTAGAGCTGATCTTTGTGCCACAAGCCAATCACTAACAGAGAAAGGAGGAAATTTTCCAGGAGCAGTGTACAGGCAGCTTGTGCTTTTCTAAATGCACAGGCCATTGCTGGAAGATAAATCAATAGGCTAAGAAACCACGGAGCTGCCTTGGGATGGCAAATCTTAGATGGATACATTCAAGCACCCAGCACTTTCAATCTAGTGGCTTCTACACAGTCATGCTGAGCACACAGTATTTCAGGGCAAAGAAACACAGGCTGAGAAGTCACTTGGAATTAATTTAGATTCACAGCTTTTCTTCCAGAAGGGCTCTTCACTTCGCAACCCAACTTAAAACAAGTTCAATGAGGACTGACCTTCAGGCCCACTGAGGAAAAATCTGGAGAAAGGAGACCGTGTTTTGACTGTGCAATACCACCCAGTCCTACTTGTCCAGTGTTTTCCTGGCTTTCCCTTTTCTCTGAGATTGGATGGGTTTTATTTGACCTGACCTCAATCCCACAATCTGGCAGCACTGTGTTTGCACAGACCCACACAAACAAGCTGCTTCGGCACCATACCTGTTTGCAAGCAGAGGTCTGAAAGGAGTATTGGCATTCATTTGGGTTCCTCACTTCATTTGGTATTGGCCAAGGGATCTTTGAGAAAATGAACTCCCTCTTTGTCCCTGAGAGAGACCTAATCCTTGTTTTGCCCTGAAGGATTACTGGGTACTTAGAAAGGCACTCACATGCACATTTTTGGTTTGTGCCAGCTGCATCTGGGGCCACAATATGTAGCGTTTGCTTTGGTCTTCAGGTTTGACAATAGGCATTCCACTACACCCAGACCTCGACCCCAGAGACTGACACCCTTTTAAAGCCACCTTAAATCGAAGCTTTCTGAAATGTGGGCCTTCCCCTGCTTTGCATGAGTAGTTTGCCCTCAGCCAGCACATGTGAATTCAGTGTGCAGGCAGGCAGCTGGGCACACAGCCCTGAGGACCAGAGTCTTTTCTTGTGCTGCCGAGCAGGCGGATGGAGTGCACAGCTCCCTGCATGGTCCTATCAAGAAAACCTGGACTCTAGCTAGAAGGAAGAACCTGTAGGGCTGAGAAATCAGCTTTTATCCCCAGTCAATTCCTGGCTTTTTGTAATGGGAGTTTATAGTTGTCCTCAATTATAGCTTACTTGTTGTGCCACAGTACCACCCAGACAGTCTGCCTGGAGCCCACCATTCCTGGGTTGTACACAGCAATGTATGATAAAAAATCCTTTTATTACAGGAATAACAATTCCTACAATAATATAATATTAATTCATATAATAATTCAAAATGCCCAGTGTCATAGCATCAACTTTGTCCATAGCTGGATTTTTACCACTGTGGTTTGTCTGGTTTGTTGCTGGCCATGATTTTGCCCTACCCACCACGTTCAGGAGCCTTTAGAGTCTACTGCTGACCACCTATGGGTAGTGTGTTCTCTGTGAAGCTGGCCCAAATCTTTTCAGAGTTGGGTCTTAATTCTGTAAAGCAGTATTTCAGGATGGAAGTAGCTCAATAGAAGTCAAGGACTCATCTTCAGCTGGTGTAAAACAGTATTGACTTCAGCAGCTCTCTGCCTGCTCAGGGGAGATCTCACCTTCTCAGGAGGTGAGACTCAAGAGGTTACAACTGTCTTGGTCTCTCAAATAGTACCACCACCAGAAAGTGGAGTGCAATCCACTCTGCACCCCAGCTCTGCTTGTAAGCAAAATGTTTTCCTGCTATACAAGACCTGGGATTGACTCTTTCTGAAGTGCAGAACTGCTCAGATCTGCCAGCCAGGGGTGCCCAAAATGAAGACAGTATACAGCACAGGCAATATACATGCAAGCAGAAGGATCATTAGCACGTCTGTCCCTTTAAGGACCATGCCTACTGCACACAGGAAAAACAATAATGTTATCTTTACAAGTTCTGGGCTATGATCAGCACTAAATCATACTGATCAAAAGTCATTCTGTATGAATGACAACATTTAACGTTTCTTACATAACACAAAACAAAGCACAAGCCTGTCTAAAGGACAAGTGTAACTGAAATAAAAGAGTAACTGCAGATCCAACAAATAAAGGCAGCCATAAGAGGGAAGCAAAAGTCATACTCATATAAAACAAGGTCTTGTTTCCATCTATGGATTAGAAAATTAAAAGGATTCCATAGGAAAAGACTACAGACTCTCCATACTGAAAACCCAGTTATGTTCACAGATTCAGTAAGCAGAAGATATTTTCCCAGAATTACTCTTTCTACACTCACCCTTCAGAACAGTGACATTTTTCCAGATACAAAAGGGCTGTCCTAGAGAGGGGTCTCAGTGTCAGGCAAGACATGTTCCACCTGGGACCTGGACACAGGGTGCAGACCTGAGACCTGAAAGGCAAAATCAGCCCTCAGCAGGAACCTTTCCCAACAGCTCACAGAAGCTGGGGCCAAACTTGATCTGCTGGTGCAGTGGTTTGCGTGAGCACTTCCTAATATGTTAAAGGCAAAACAAACTAGGTCAGTTCAGACCAACAATTTAAATGGTTTAAAGCTAAAGATTAAGGGAGTGCTCACAGGAACTGTTCCAGTGGCAGACGGATGAAATCTCTGGCACTGATGAGCAAGCGAGAGTATTAATCTCTTTCGCCGGCACAGCTGGATCTCTCTTCCCAGCCTGCATACCTATTGCATTTTAAGGAATACAGGTTAAGATATTACCCTGGCAGCTCTCCTTTGAAAATATGGATGTTACTGAAGCCCTGGAACAGCAGCTCAGCTGTGTCATGAAAGGTGGTCTCCATAATTGGTACCGAGCAAGTGACAATCTGAGCATCTATTTGGAGGGGGCAGATAAAAGCCTCACAGTCACATTTGTCACAGGGGTGGTGGACATTCAGCATCACGAACCACCTCAAGACTGCAGCTGAGTTGTGTCTCTGCTCTCTAACCTGATTATTTTGCAGTGTTTCCTGGTGTGCCAGATTTTAATTGCAGTAACTTGAGGGGTGGAGTGCACTTTACAGGCCTAAATCACCTTACCAAGTGTAGCAATACCTAATCTCCAGAATATGAACTACTTATGAGCTACTCCTCCATCCCATTCACCCACCTCTTCCTGGACAAATTGCTGAATCCCTTACTCAACACAGCATCCATTTACTTCCTCAGGGCTTCAGCAGGAGATTGCTCAAGTGAGAAATTAGTATAGATTGAGCAAGGACATAAGGATATGGCCAGCTTCTTTACAAAATACAATCTCTGCAAGCACCTGCAGCATCATTTTGCACAGTGTTTGGAGATCTGTAGCTCTCAGGAGTGTAGTATAGAAAAGCAAAGAGAAAAACACAGTTACTACACCCAGCTATGCCTGTTAGTTGTCCGTCCATCCCTGAGGATGCTATAGCCAATAGTAAATGCTACTGTTGGTTCATCATATCTCTTCTGCAACAAGTTAATTGGACAGGTCCAGTGGAAAACCAACATCCTGGTCTAGAAAGGTTACTGCAGAAAAATGTGAGCTTTTTAGGTACATAGAGAGTCCACAGAGTGTGGTGTAAGTGCAGAGAAAACAAAAACCTGCTGAATACAGCAGAGCTGCAACCTGGCTGACCACCTCCTTGCATTTGTATTTTTAAAGAGTTAATGAGTTTGCTGAGGTTACTGTCCCCGTGCAGCAGCAATATTACAGCTTTCTTACAGCTTCAGCCATAACCACACCTATAAATCAATGCAAAGCCCATGGAAGTGAAGCCATTCAAGTTACAACAGCATGCCCAAGCTAAGGCTCTGCCCTCTAAGCATTTTGTGGTTCTCTGACTTTCAATGAGTGCACAAGGCAAAACACAAAAATGCTGGATGATAAGCTAAAAAATTAATAAAGATCTCTTTGTCACTCAAATTATTTTTAGCATTTGCCAGTCCAGCAAAGATGAGAAAATCTTACAAGAGTCTGGAAAGGGATGACGACTGTAGCTGTGACAAGATGCATCAGACAGAGGAAGCCTCGGCCTCTCTCGCCTGGCGCTATGCCTCACTGCATCCCCACTGTGCTCACACAAACCACCTCAAAGGAGAAACCAGCCTTCCCAGCAGCCATGGAGGCCCCCCGGCACCTGCAGCTCCTCCAACAAAGGCAAGGGCTGGCCACCTACCCCTTCCTTGGGAAGCCAGCTGGAGTGAGGGACAGTGGGGGGCCGGCCACCCCGAGCCTGCAGCGTCCCACCACACATTGCTGCCGCCAGTGGTGAGGGGTGCAGGGACAAAGCAGCTCATTTTAAAAAAGAAGCATGAGGGAGGTGAAGAATAGGGAGGACTGTAAGCGACAATGAAGCAATTATTTCAGTTTCAGCGGGCTGGAGAAGCATTGTAAGGGTGGAAAAGACAAGTGGGCTCAGGTCTCGTGATTAGCACCAAAAGGAGATGGATGAGAAACTAACACCGAAGCCACAGAATCCCTGGCAGTTGCCAGCAGTCAGGTCTCAGCCCCTGCTGGGACACTACCTGTCTGTATGGCACAGGTAAGTAAACAGTTATCTCGCTTTACATGATGAAGTCTTATGCAGCCTACATTAGAAACAGGACTAGCAACATCATCACAGCTGCTAAGAGTAAAGAAGTCACAAACATATTTCTTTTATTTACAGGACTGGGGAATGTAAAAATTTCAGGCCATTTAGGAGGATCAATAGATCTCTGCCTTCCTCTTGCTGAAAAGATACTACAAGCATTTTTCCTGTACACAGTACTATGTGTAGGAGCTCCTCTATATGCCTTGCCAACAGGAAAACTCTTCCCCATCACCTTGGCCACTGTGTTGTGGTCCAATGATCCTGAATCCAGACCCAAATCATTCCTTGAGCTCAAAGCAAGATCTGAAGTTAGGGCTTTGGATGTCCTACTGTGTGCATTGCAGAGCTGGATTAGCATCCACAGAGGCTAGGGGAAGCTCGCACTCTCACCTGGATGAAGTCAGAGTCTTCCCTGGAGATGCTGCCTTTGAGGGCAATTCACCTCCACGAATGATTAAGAGAAACTAGACTACATTAGGAAAGCACAGAGGAGATGACCACCAACTGCAGTGCTAACTGGCAGGTTGACTGAGGTCTTCTACAGCTAAGCAAAAGGCCATTTACAAGTTTTAAGACAGCTAACTTGAAAATTATTCCACAGCGCGAACACCAGCACCCTCTCAAAGGAAGCCACATGTCTGCTAGGGACATGCGGTGACCTGCAGTCACAATCTGGAAATCTCTGCTCTGTGTGTCAATAGGAAAAAGGGGAGCAACACATATCCCCAACCTTAGCCTCTCCTCACACACAGGACATGCTCTGACCACTAAATAAAACCCTCCAAAATTAAGTCTTGGTGGAGCCAGTCCCAAACACAAATGGTTGTTTGAGTCAGAAGTGCCAAACTCTTTCACAGAGCAAAAAGCAAACCCAAATCCTATTAAGCAGCCATCAGGGTCAATATTTATTCCTCACAAATCAGGGACAAGTAGCCTAAAGATGGTGTCAGGCTGTGCCTGGTGAGATGGAAGAGGATAGCATTGGGGAAGGACATGACATTAATCAGCATCACCCCTGCAAAACCCAGGACAGAAACAAGGTAGTAAACTCATTAGCCACTCAGAAACTAAGCTCCTTCTTCTCTTTGCACAGCAATAGCCCACAGTTTCCAGCCTGAAGGTTTGGGATCCTCTACAACAAAGCTCACTGGACCCTCAAAAACCTTTTCCTTTCAATCTACCTCTCAACACACCTCTCTGGTCCAGAGAGGTTTTGCTGGCATAGCCGTGCTCTGCCCCTGGGTGGTGGTGTACACCATCTCCTCATTGTGCTAACAGCACCACACGTGCAGCCACACCATAAACCAGGGAAGGGAAGCAGCCCAGCTTCACTTCTGCCAGATGACTCTGCTGAAGGTGCCTGTGCCAGAGCCCCAGAGCCTGGAAACAGACCCAGCTTTCCTCTGCATCTCCTCACAAAAAGAACTGAAACCCAACAATGGTGCCAGGTCTTTTGACAGATGTAATTCAGTGAAGATACTTGGATTTGTATTTGCCCCTTGCTTGAGACAGACAAAATCTTGGGTTTGTTTATGTGCTGTTGCTGGGCCTTCTTTTTCACAAACATTTTCTTGTTTCTCTTTAATGTTTGCTACCCTATGCCTAATCCTCTGCACCTGGGATCTAATGATCTGACAGGAACAGCCAAGACCAATACATACCCTCCACAGACAAACTGTTGGGAAAAAGAACTTCAGAGCTGCCTAACAATATGGTTTCCTTCTCCCTGTCTAGATGGGAAAACACCTTATTAAGAAAAATATACTCCAGGCTTGATCTTTCCAACAAGATCAGTTTTTAGAGCTATGCCTTACAGGACATATCTGCTCTCATCTATCCAAGGAAATTTAAGTTGTCATAGCACGATTAGGATGCAGCTATCTTGCAGAGGGCCCTTGCACAGGGGCCCTGTCCCCCTACAACTGTACTGTGCACCAACCATCAGTTATCATCACGTACTTTACTTAAATTAGTCTGAAATGGAGTCTGTCTCCAGCCTGGAGCCTGTTTGTAACTGCAAAGGAATCTGTGCACTCTGTAACACACGAGACGGGATCAGGTCACTACTGGAGAGCACTTGGCCTGGCTATTTTTATTGTCTGCCTGAATACTTTTCTTCAACACTGTTTTAAGTTGCTGAAAGAATAGAAAAGATGAGACTTTCAAAAGCCAGACACACTGATAATCCATAGGAACTGTGTCCTTTTAACTTTTGGACATTTCTCAAATCTTTGCCCTTGTTGCCAGGATGCTGAAGGCATTCTGAAGTCACAACTTGATGAAATCTAATCAGGGTGAAGTGGGCTGGTTTCAGTTTCATCAGATTCCTCTTTCAAAGGTACAAATTTACCCTTCTGATCCTTATCCCTACCACTAGAACTGAGCTAACACAGCAGTTAGTGCTATATCAAAAAACCCCACCCAACCCTCTTCCATCGAAACCAACTGATGATTGAAATTCATGGGTTTTAAACCCAAAGGTCAGTGCCACTAATTCAAGCACTGGTGCAACCAGACTGTGAAGGACTAAAGAAGTGACTCTCATCTGAACACAGGCAAGCATGCATCACATCACTGTTAACCAAGCTTTTCACTCAAGTTAGACTTGGTAACAATCCCCTAAACCATCCCTTTCAAACACATACAGGCTTTTCTTATGTGTCTCTTCTTCCCATTTCGGTATCACAGAGTTTTAGCTGTTTATATCCTCTTGCAACTTCGGGTCCTTTGGAATAAATGATCTCTTTTCAACACAGCACTTGCCAAGAAAAGGGAAATGCTTGCAAAGCCAAGCATGCAAATTGACAGTTTGCATCCTTCTTGGTCTCCTCAGCAGGACAGATGACCCTTAGGGAACATCTCTGCTCCATCCACAGGAGAGAGGCAGCCGCAGTGACAGAAGTAGGGTGACCTGCTCTCTGCTTGATTGCCACTGTCAAAATGAGGGACGGTGCCATCCTGGAGGCTGTCAGACAGGATGGCTGAGACAGCAGGAGGCTGTGAAATCCTACTTTTGGAGTGGAGTCAGGGCTTGTATAAAACTGTACAAGAATTAGGGTAACACAGTCATTGTCTCTCCCCTGGTTAACAGGAGTTTAGCTGAGCTCTGTGTATTGTTCATTCAGGGCAATACACTTTATCCCCACTATGCAGCATGCTTGTATGCCCAGTGATATAAAGGTAGCCTTTGTGTGGTGAGACTCAAGACTCCCAACTGCACTCTTACAGGAATCCAGAGCACAAATAAGCTTCCACTTTGGGACATTCATGAACAAGCAGTTGGAACAGGCAATTAGTACTTAATTTCAAATGTCTGACCTGTCACAGATTTGGGGCTAGGTCTGCAACTAGGAAAAATCAGCTTCATTCCATTTCCACATGGGTAATAGGTTCTCCTTCCCAGCCACTCAAGCATCTGATATGCTGTGAATAGTGTGGCTACAGCAGGCCTGATTTTGCCGACCATAAGCCATTCTCTACTTATACACCCAATAAAATCAGCCAGCTTGCCACTGCCCACACCAAAAACTCACCACATTAGTTTTGCTGAAACCATGCTAAGGATCAAGTCGGCTTACCACATGTTTAAAGTGCATGTTATTGAATCAGGGCTCTCAAAACAGGGGGTCTGCCTTTATCTCTTCTCCTAGAGCTGTAATGCCACTCCAGAAGCAGCAGCAATGGTACCTTCACCTGCAGGTGGGGACTTGGATGTCCAAAGGCCAGACATTGAGCCATGGTTATCAAACACCCTGTGCCAGACATGCTGACTGCTTGTCTAAGCAAATGTTAGCCAAGTTAGGAATTCTGCTGGGAACCATGCAGGGCTAGGGAAGAGAAGTGTTATAAAATACCCTGTTTGATGTCATATCCTACTTATGTATTTACTTACCCTGCTACTGAAGTGAGGAAGCCCTGGAATGGACAAGGCCCTACTGTACCAGATGCTCTGCAAACACCAGGGTGAAGGACAATTGCTCACCCAGAGGGTTTACCATTATAGTAGGTCCCACCCTAAATAAACAAATGCAGGAAGGATGTTTTCCCCATCACTGCTGTTCGTTCAGCACTCTTCTCAAGTCCATCTACTCACCAATGCCAACTGCATCCTACAGCAAGGAGCACAGCTTTGCTCTTGTTGCTGTCAAGTGGTCTGCTAGACAACTACAGAGGGGGAGAAGAGCTCTACATCACACTTTTTCTTCCCATAAAAAATCCAGGGTTTGCTTGTTTGCCATCTACTGAACACAGTGCCATTTGAGAAGGCTCTTGGCTGCTGCAGAATCACAGCTTGCCTGTCTCCCAGAGGCAGGACTCCCACCTGCCATGGCAGCACTCCTCTATGCAGAGCAATGCCAAGGAGGCTGAAACTGACTGCATATGCAGTCGTTGGCTTCTTAGCAATGTTTTATACCTAAACTCCTGCCCTGCTGATCTCTGGAAGAAAAGCCTCCATCATTATTAAATGACATCCTGAACTTTCCTATAAAAACTACAGTAATCCTTATTTCAGTCAAACTGAAATTCCCTCTTCAAGAACCAGAGGTGCCAAGCACTGTTCAGTATGGGCCAACATGCTGTCAATCCTCTAAATCCTCATATTATGGACCTGCAGGAGCACCCCTCTCTCTCCCAAGTCTAAGCTGGCCTAGGCTTCGCCTCTCTCAGTGAAAGGACTTTTAAGGCATTGTTTTTTCCCTAACATGGTTCCTGCTGGAGTCAGTAAAAATCTGGACAAGCACCTAGCAGAACCTGAGTCAGGCTGAGAAAATACACTAGACTGCAGAGATTCACGCCACTCCTTGTTGAGCAAAACGTGACTGAAGTTTGGGATTAAAAACGTGCATGCTTCAAAAGGTGCTGCTGCTGTCACCAAATGGGCAGGAAGCACTGAGTGGTTAGGCAACTTAAGGCTGGCTACAGGCAGAAAAACATGCAGAGGTCAGTCTTTAAAAGGCATTACAGCAAGGAGTGAGAAAAACGGACCTCTGGACTTTCCGGGCAGAAGAAGCTGAGAAGAAAATTGGAGTGAAGGTAAATGAGGTCTGTGGGTCACATTCCTCCCAAATTTCCAAAGGTGCTGGCTGACAATGTTAGATTTGGCTATAATTCTGTTCTCAGCCATTTGAAGGAGTCTGTGGGCCATTCCAATGAAGAGATAAAATACGTCAGCTTCTGTCCCAGTATCTCACTGCCAGGTGCCTGCCAGCAGAACCACCTCCGAGAACATCACAGTACTTACTAAAACATACAACAGCCTGTGCCAACAAGAAGCCTCCTGCTGTTCAGATACCTAGCAATTTCCTAGAGAGAAAGTGTTGTAAGGGGACCCTTCAGATACCAGAGACCTTGCTTAGCTGCATCATGGACAGACAGGACAGTTGAATGATGACACGGTTTAGTGGCATGGTGGTGATAGGTTGACGGTTGGACTTGGTGATCTTAGAGGTCTTTTCTAACCATAATGATTCTATGATTCTATGATGTGGTCCTGGAGGTGTGCATGCCATCAGAGCAAAAAGATGGGTTTAAACAACAACTGGAGAATTCCTCCGAGTAACCTTCACATGTGGAGGCAGGGAAGCACAGCACGGCGGGAGCTGATCCTGCACCCATTCCCTCCCCGATCTCTCTCTTCCTGTACCCAGAGACTCCAAAACCACCGAAGATAGCACCAGGAACGAGGAACGGCGGACGACCGCCCTTCCCCGGTGCCAGCCAGGCTCCGGAGTCACCGCCCTTTGTTAGCCCGCCCTGCCCGGCCCTTGGAGCGGAAGACCTGTCCCTCGCCTGCACCCCAGGCATCCCTCGCACCCCGGCTGCCCTGCAGTCCGCTCTCTGACCGCACTCCCCGGCCGCCGCGGCCCCCC
>VWZX01009068.1:2144505-2163241 GCA_013399015.1 Galbula dea | reverse complement strand
TGCACCGCCCCGCCCTCGCCCCCGTGCATCCCCCGGTGTGTGTCCCCCCGCCTGACCCCGCGGTCCGGTTTCCCGCCGGCAGCGGCCGCACTCACCGTGCCCCGGGGCGCCGGCAGCTCCCGGTAGCTCCCAGTGGCGGCGGCGCCGCTCTCACAGCCGAGCCGGGCGAGGGCGCCGGAGTCCGGCGGCGGCGGTTGCAACGCCTCCGGCTGCCCCCGGCAGGTGCCGCGGCGGGCAGCCCGCCCCCAGCACCGCCCCGCCGGCTCCGGGACTGGCTCGAGGGTACTGCGGACCGCGGGAAGGCTGCGGTTTGGAGCTGTCGGTGCGGAACCCCCGCACCGCTTCCCGCTTCCCCGCAGCAACCAGCGCGGGGTGCTGGGCCAAGGTACTGGGTCCGAGGGGCACAGCGCGGTTGTACGCGTCCCATCTTTCTGCTACACCCTGCCAGAACTGCACGGCCTGGACACCGCTCAGCGCTGCCAGCTCAGGTGCAGCTGAAACACACATTAACCCCCCAAAAAGTGGCGCCGACTCGTGCTTTATATGGCTACGATGGCTGGGCAGAAAATCAACAGTCGCACGCTGCGAAACTTGGCCTCGTACCGAGCTCTCTCTTCCTGCACAGCTCCTCTGGAGCTCTGCCACCAGCATGAACTCGGCCTGAGTTCCCATCCCGTCGTGGTGCACAGAGCTCAGGGAACGAGGCTCTCTCCAAAGCACTGCCATCCTTTCCCTGACCTGTGCTGGAAAAGTCCACTCCCGGCACCCCATAAATCAGAGGCTGTTGGGCTGCATAGCGAGTGCTTCCTTGATCCCACACAATCACAACCCTGCTGTCCTCGAGAGTGGATCTCTCCTTGAATAGGAAACCCTTTCAACCTGTGGAATGATTTGTGTTATGCACAGGGGAAGGAGTTGTAAGTTTAAAGCAGGAATTTGTACTTCTAATGCACTGCTCTTGTCTGGTATAAAACGAGCACCATGCTAGTACTGAGCCAAGCTGGTTTTATGTCTACGAATTAAAGTGCCCAGACTTTGTGCCATGGAAGACTGTGGAAGTTTTCCTGGCTGAAGGCTGCAGAGTTTGATTTTTCTGTTCCCAGTAATTGACAGAGTTTGCACATCAGATGAAATTGATTTCTGCATATTTCACCCCTGCCACTTGCTATCCACCTTTCTGCCCTTTTGATGCCGAACACTTTCCTTTCCCTGCATGCTCTGCATCCTCCTTTAGGACACTTGTATTTTGCCTAGTAGCCGTTTCCCCTCAAGAGGAGGTTTCATGTTCACCCTCATTCTTTGAGTTTGCACGTGGATGCACATACAGCACCTGATGCTGCAGCCGTTAACACTGCTTAACTCAAACCCCTCAGCATGGGAGCTGATTACTCAGGTGTTGCCTGCCCTCCGGTTTTCTTCCAAGGCAAGGGTCCCTTTCTGGTCTGAACTAAAGACGCCCATTGCCCAGCTAAGAAGCTAAGAAGCCAAGAAGCCAATAGCTTTATCCACAAACCAGCACAACTGTGCTGCCAGAAGAGCTCCTGCTTGCAAACATAATTTAGTTAAAGGCGTGACTTTTGCTATCACCTCTCCCAAATGTGATTTCTCTCTCTGACTGGAAAGCTACAAGCACTGCTGTATTTTCCCACAGGGCCATATGCAGCGTATGCCACCTGTCAGGATCATTTCATTAGGAGCCAGATGGACTCACAATAATTTGCTTCCTGAAATGATTCCAGGTGGTTTTATTGAAGTTTTAAACACTTGAAGTGTACTTTGCTTGTTGGCCAGCAACCCAGAGATACCAAGTGGTAAACAGCTTCCCAGCAGTTACCAGGCAATGAAACAAAGTCCTTTTTGGGGAGGTAATCATAAAAGCTCATGAACATTTGTCCTTCTGGGATAAAAACAGCAACAAAAAAATTACCACCCGTAGCACAAACCTGAGGCTCCCCATGACCTCACAGTATTTATTTAAGCATTATGTACTTATGATAGCACAGGTAGTCACCCCGAGGCAGCCAGTCCAAGTGGGAATTAACTAGAGATTATAACTAGAGAGATTATAACAAGCACATACTGCTGACAAAAGGATACCTTCCACACAACTTCCAGCCACACCGCCCTGCAGCAATGACCACAGCTTCCCTGCTAGACTAGACAGGCATGGGTCAAGCAGACATCCACGCTGGGGAGCTGAGGTGCTGCAGCTCTGGCTGGTGGACAGCCAAATCTAGGAGATTGCTCAGTGTCCACAGCTCACTTTGTGTCTCTCTCACATCAGCAACACTACTTCTATTTTGGGTTAGACAGCAACATCTTAAAATGCATGGACCATTTTCCTTCAAGACACAGCCAGGCAGGGCCACTTCTCCAGCATAGCTCAGCTTCCACTGAACTACCTCCATAACTGTTTCCATCAGGGACCTAGCTAAACGCTGAGCCCTTCAGTGATTACTCTGGAAAGAAAAGCCCTTTCATGCAAACAAATGAAAGAATATCTATAACAAAGCATGACTTCTCAAAGGTGTAACAAAGTGTGACTTCTCCACCAGGTGACTCTTATGACACCAGTACCAAATGATACACCCTGCAAGGAATAAGAATCACAGGGGAGGACTCAGAGGGTTATTTTTAAACATTTTTTTCGCGAGACTTTGGTTTCTTGCTTGGTGTTTGCTTCTGATGGCAATTTAATCCTACTTAGACACAACAGTAGAGGCTATACAGCCTCCCTCAGCAACTACAGCCATGGGTGAAGTGGATTTTCCTCAGTCCTGCTGGTGTTTTCACTGCCTTTGAAAATCCATACCCTTTGACTTATAAGAAAAACTAGAGCTGGACTCTCCAGTGCCCAGGTGGCTTTCCATGTGTTTCTCCCAGTTGTAGCATGTTGCATTAGAAGCTGAGTGAAAACAGGTCAGAGATGGATATAAGCACATGTTCAATGGGTGTGGTGCAGACCTTGTCCATCTCCACTGCTCTTTCCTCCCTGGCAATGATGGGAGTTAGATAAAAAGCAGGCAGGCAAGTTCATTTCAGCTCCCATGTAACAGTGAACTGCTAGTGTACATGCTCCTGTCATCAGCCCTGGAGCCAGCCAGCTGGATCTGCAGCAGGGGGAGATAGCCTAGGAAAAACCTGTGTACACACCACCTTGATGTACATTTGCCATATTTGCCTTTGGGAGTAGAGCAAGACACCCCAGGGCTACATCTGCACCTTTATTGCAAATAATTGTTGGGAACTAGTTGCAGGTAGCTTCACAACATGAGCTCTGGGTGGTAAGAAGGTAGTTGATGCATGTGATGATTTGAGGGTCAGGTTACAGCAGCCCACTGTGCATGCCATAAATTTCTTCACTGTCAGTGACCACTTTGAAATAAAATCTAGCGTTCTGGTCAGCAGCCCACACGACATGAGCTGCACACCTTGTCAAATGCAGACTAGGGGCATTTCTAAGGGTCATGGAGGCTTTCAAGCTATTATCTGCTTCAGTTCACGTCATTGATGACAGTGGACATAGAAGAATGATGGCAATGGGGAGAGAAGAATAAACAGCATGATTCCTTGAGCCAAGTCTATTGCGTATTAGCAGGATCGATGCATGTACGTGGTAAGTGGGTACAACTGCAAAGCACTCAAGCACATTTCTCAACGTGATGCCATGAATAACTCCACATACCTTCCCTTCCCCATGTATTTCACCAGACATGACAGGAACAACTGTGCTATAGGGAAGCAGAAAAGGATTCAGACATTCACAGGAGAGATTTTTCTCTTTTCCTTTTTTCTAGTTGCCACAAAAAAACCCTCCAAACCCCAAATGAACAGCCAAAAGGGAAATAAATATTAACAGACTCGCCAGAGGAGAAACAGCAAATGAAAGAAATACAATGGCAGAATGAGAAAACTCACGTATCACAGAGAACATGAATGCTAAGTGCATTTTTAGGAGGCTGTATTCACCCTGATGCACCTGGGCCCTGTATCACAGCATGCTCAGCAGTGCCAGAGCCAGCATGAGCCAGTGCTCCTGTTCTCCACCTCCCTGGTGCCTGAATGCCAGGTACTGCCACGCTCAATGAACAGCATGCTCCCAGTGCACCAGATAACTGAGAAAACTTCCCTCTTCCTGTTTAAATAAAGCTGCAATATTTCCTGTGAGGTGGGAGTGCACTGTGTGCCCAAGTGCCCCAGTGAAGGCACTGGTAGAGTGGCAAGGCATTGGACCAGCACTGGGCCCAGGATCCCTGCACTCCTCATCACATGCTCCACTGCCTCCCTGTCCTCTTGTTTCTCCTAACACAAGCTGCTGGACACAAGAGCTGGGCTACAGCTTGTTCACAGAAATGGAAAAAAGATCTTGTTTGAAGGATGAAAGGACAACGTCAGACACTCCAGAAGGAAACTGTCTTGTGCCTGTAATTTATGTCCCTGGCTTGCTGGCTAATGCAGATGCCAGGTTACAGTAAATTTGGACCAGTCTGTGCATTTGCTCAGGCAGCTGGTGTGAAATGCGAGACCTGTGTCACGTTTGCTGGTGGAGGAAGGGAAAGCATGGGGACAGAGGAAATTAGGCTTTGAAATAAGACATGGGCTGCACTGAAGAAGGATGATTTCCTTTGAGGAGCTGTTTGCAATCCTGACCTACCCATAGACCATGAAGAGCAAGAGCAAGGAGAGGCTGGAGCCAGGGCTATCAATCAGAGGAGAGCAAAACTCCAGGGGAGGTTCAGGTTTTGCAAAACGTGTCTAGTTGCCTTTGGATATTGCAAACCTGAACCACAAGTTGTTCAGAGCCAGGACCGTTTGAATCCAAGCCCATAAAGCTGGAGGAAGTTTAGAGAAACTCCCACATTGGCTCATCTCCAACTCAAATTAACTTCTGGAAGATGAGGAGGTGTTCAGACAAATATCAAACTGCTCTGTAATGGGTCAAGGCCATCTTTTCCGGTGAACAAAAGTGATTTTTCTTTCATCTGTCTAATACTGCATATTTCAGAGTGAACATAAGACAGCTGTGAAATATTTAAGAAGCAAGGAATTCCAAACCCTGCAGCAATGAACAAAATCAATTATTCAATTTTTTCATGGAGGCTTCTCCAAAATAAAACCAGTGAAAAATCAATCAATCTGAATGCAAGAGGCTTCCAAGATAGTTCACGGGTATGTCAAGGGGAATTCAGAAACAAATTTCATATTCACTTGTGCCAGGTCAGGAAAGGCAATCCTTGAAGTTTTTACTCAACTATCCTGTCCTCTGTGCTGAAACTTTCTAGATTATGTCCCTAGGCTTTTCACTGGTTATTGGTACCACAAGTCACTGTGAGCATCACTCTGTGAGGGAGATACCCCTAAGGTAGAAATGATGATAATGATGATAATGTAAAGAGAAAATAGAAGGAAACCTTCTTAAATATATCAAGGAGAAGAAAAGAGTAGAAGATAGATGTGCATCTGCTTTTCCTCTAGCATCCTGGAGAGGTGAAAGGAAGGCAGACAGAATGGCAGTATTCTCTTGCTGTGAAAAAACTTTCCTTTGGAGCTACTGACAAGCAGATTTAGGGAAAAGAAGAGGAAAAAAGGACATTTATGCAGTGAAGAAAAAAAGCAGGAGGCTTTGAAGATCTAATTAACAGACTCTGTCCCAAGTCACTTTAGTTCAGCTGCATCACAAAAGTTTGGCAGGGATCTAGGGACCACAACCACCTGCCTAAGAGAGTAAGACACTGGAAACAAAACCAGTCATCCCAAAACCCACCCTCCTCCGAATTAAGGGGGCTGGGAAGGGAAGGAGGGCCTATGGTCCTGAGCACTCATAAATTTAGTTTACAGAACCTTCTGTGGGTCCTTTTTAAGGTTGTTTGTTGATTAAAGAGGCAAACAACAAACTTACCCTTAATTTATGCTTCTTTTAACATTTCAAGCTTGGGGGAGAGGGGTGTGCTTTTTATAGGAGTTAATGAGGCAGAATACGTTCTTTATTGGGAAGATGTTTTCTCAGCAAATTAAAACCTGTATTGAAAATAAAATAATGAGATGAAGGTGGCTTTTCTTTCAGGAGTAAATAAATCTCAGACTAGGAAACTTCTCACGCACTTGAAACTGTCGTTATCGAAGAGATCTGAGAACAGCAGGTTCACAAGATGTTCTCTCTCTCTCTTTTTTTACTTTTGCCTTCCTCCTTTCAACCAAGACAGTAATAAACATTATTTGCTGAAAACCTGCAAACACCTCCTGCATGTGAGAGCACAGACAGACTGGGAGCTGAGGAAAAGAGAAAACATCTAGTTCCCCTTTGCTAGAGCAGAGCCGTGAAAGGTCACAGCTGGGATTCCTCCCTACCCCAGCCGTGGGGGTATCCCAGGCAGGGCAGAGAAATGAGTCACATCATGCCACTTTAGATACCCATCTTAAAGTAGCTCCTAGCAGCTCCAATGTAAGAGAGAATTTTATAAAGTAAAGCTTCCTTGCTGCCTCAAATCTACTGCATTTTACCAGTCTAGTGTAGCAGTGCAAGGAAAGTAATGTACCTGAGTAGGCAGTACGGGAAGCTACTCTGTGACATCAGTAATCAGTGCAGGATGTTATTAATTAGGGACAAACAGACTGAACAAGGTCCCTATGTGATAGGGGACCATCAGTCCTGGTTCCTCTGAGCAATGGGGAAGAAAGCCTTCCTTTCATTGCAGTCTACAAGCACACTCAAGTATGATAACCCTGTTTGTCCTCACCGGAAAGACTGAATAAATGTAGGTCTCATAGGCACTAAACTGGTTGGTGCAGTCTTTGCTGTGTCTGGTGCTGGATGTGCAATTGCTTTCATGGGGTGACCTGTTTTTCAGGGAAATGTCAATATTTTCCCTAGAAAGAATCACTTTTTGACTTGTTACCAAAAGCCATTTAGGCTTTTTTTATTTTTTTTGGGGGGGAGAGGGAGGTTTGTTTGTTTGTGGGGTTGTTTTGCTCAATTGTCCCTATTTTATGGGTAAGAAGGAGGCTAAGCCTGCTCTGGAGCACAAATACAATACTTTTCCTGCCATCTGTAGACAGGACACTGGTAAGCAGTCTGTAGTACATACACACATAGGATGCCAGGAGCTTTACAGCAGTGGCAGGAATGCTCTCCTTATCCTCTTGCTGCTGCCAGGCTGACCCAGGACAGTGCACCTGCAGCCTCGGGAAAGCTGTGGCAGTGCCAGTCGCCTTATGCAATCGAGCAACCACACAGCTCCAATTTCAAAGCCACTTTAAGACCCAGCACCTACGCAGAAGGGTATGAATGGGGCTGTTTTCATATCTCTTATGCAAATGCCTGTTAGCACAACGTTATCCGTTGTTATCCACAAACAGCAGGATTGTACTTGGTGCTCAGTCTTGCAGCCTGATGGTGAAGAATGTATACAAAGTATAGCCAAAGAAACTTGAGCCAACGGACAGCCACTCCCTGTGAAACCACATACGGCAGGAACGAGAGAAGGAACTCGACAGGCATTAAAAAGTCAACACCCTGGGAAATTCCAGCATTCGGTAATGGCTCGGGAAGATCAGCCCCTGCAAACCCACACGCTGTATGGTAGCTGACCTGCAAAGCAGCTGTGTGAGAGAGAGAGAAATCAGGCAGAGAATGAGTGGAGAGCTGAAAAAGTAAATGATGTGCTCTTCTTTCGGTCCGTTAAAGCACAGCAACAGTGCACTGGCATGAGCTACAGACGGGCGACCGTGGAGAGGCATGAAGGCACTTCAGAGGGAGGTAGGAGTGCAAGGAAAGCATCAGCAAATCTCCACAGAGAACCCCCACAGTCAGCCAGGGAGAAGATTGGGTATCCAAAGGGAACAGACTGGCTGGATTGAGCTGTATACGATGGCAGTATCTAAAATATCCTGCAGAAAGGTTTGCAAGCTGTGAGACCATACAAAATGGCACTGCAGGAGACGTGGGTGAAGGAAAGAATCTAAGGGCTAAAATCACATAAGCTGGGAAAAGTATTTACAACATGCTGCAGTTTGGAGGGGTAGGAAGCAAAGCTTCTTCATGAGTTTCTCTCCTGCTCACTGAGCACACATCCACAAAATGTGCTCTGAAATTCCCCCATATACTGAGCATCACCTGGAAATGTTTCCTGTGTTCTCCCACTGGAAAGGATAATCTAAATCAAGGGAGGATCCCTCTTCCCAGATGCTGTGGACATGATGCCTGCTCCAAAGCCACTGAAATGAGTGGAAGTCCTATGCTGAGCACCTCTGATGCTCCAAAGAAGGGTGCACATCACTTATAATTCCCTTTCCAACCAAGACCTATGAACTCAACTCCAAATCAGATGGCATGAATCAATGTAACATCTTCTTTCTTCTATCTCTGGTGATGCTGGAAGGGGAAAACCCTGTGCTGGGTAAGTTCTAGTTGTCCCAGTCATGAGGGAGAGGTTGCACCTCACTGCAGGTATAAACTGCAGTAGCTGCACTGTGCTATGAGGTGATGAAGATGGGCCCATGGGCTTATGAGTTCAATTCTCCTCAGACAGACTCCCTTTCAGAGGCAGCTTGTTTGGCCTTGAAATGGGATTGTAACAATAGCTGGTCAAAATTCACCACAGACTCTGGTTCTGTTCAATGAAATGTTGTAGGAAACACCTCCTGATTCACTTACAAAATTCCAAGTAAATTGACCTGTTTTCAGGGTTTTTCTGAATGAAATCAGAATCCTCCAAATCTTCTACACAGATTAATAAGCTGGTTTGGTTTGGTTTTTGTCATTGAACTCTCTATCTGTTTCAGACTGGATTTTTTTTACAATCCTCCAACTGTCAGTTCCTCCACCACATGTGCACATGTACCAGTCTCTGCCAGTTCTCTCTTCTGTGGTCCTTCTAAAGCCTCTTGCCTTCAAGAAAGGATGTAGCTTTGAAAAGAATTCTTTTGTTTTGGTTTGTTTTTAACGTGTCATCACTAGCATATAAGCTGAAGCAAAACTGCTTTAACAGCCTCTCTGTGTGTTGGTTCTGCAGTGCTGAAAATTATTCAGATCAACATTTTATAATTTCCTGTGCACAAGGCACACACAGAAAGGTCACCACAGCAGCTCTGAACTGCCACAATTCTGCCAAGATAACCACACCTTTGCCTCCGTGTGCCCTGGCATGTCTTGCGGAAAGGGAATCCTAGCTCCAATCCACATCCAAACCAGCATGTTGGAAGCATCCTAGCAAGAAGCAAGAGTCAGGATCTGAACTGAGGATGCAAACAGGTTGCTACAGGAGAAGAAGGGCTGCTGTTTCAGCAAGCAA
This sequence comes from Galbula dea, assembly GCA_013399015.1. Classification (NCBI taxonomy): domain Eukaryota; kingdom Metazoa; phylum Chordata; class Aves; order Piciformes; family Galbulidae; genus Galbula; species Galbula dea. The sequence continues at coordinate 2,153,951 of VWZX01009068.1, read as the reverse complement.
GCAGCTGCTATTTAAATGACAAACTGTAGTGCTGGAGGCCTCCAGTACATCCCTCCACCTTGAGTAAACACATGGTGTTGTATGTACAGTACTTCTGGTTAGCTGAATAGGCCAATGGATGTCACTGTTGCTCTACATAAACCAAAACATGAAAGAAAAAAAAAAGATAAGTAAAATAAAATAAGCTTATAAGAGAGAGTTCCCAAGGGTTTACATTGAATACTCTCTAACTTGGTGTGTGCTGGTTAGCCTGGACAGCTTCTTCAGGGGCTTTGTATGTGCATATCTAGGGTATCATATTGTTAACTAGGGAGATAAGGTCAGGCTAATAGCTATGTGTAAAAAAGGAAGGCTATTACCAAGGCTAACAAAGATGGAGAATGGAAATCAGAGACATCTGAGTACAGACAGAGAGGGCTTGCATAGCAGGCAGGCTATCAACCTCTGCTTCGCTCCAGACTCCATCACTTCTGCAAAATGCAGCCTCGGCAGGAAACACTGAGAAACTGACCTGAAGTCTGAAAGCCAGGGTAGTTTTTTATTGGGATTTCACTTCTCAAAAGCCTCCTGTACACACTCCCCTGTAACATTTGTGTGGTTAGAAAAGCAAACTGCAAAGCAGCTGCGGGATTAAACAACAGATAGATGGTCACAATTCCCAAAACATCCAGCATCTTGGATGTGTTCACACGTTGAACAGGTCCTGCATGACTTGGGCTGTGTCTGGAAAGCAGCACTTGGTCATTGGAACCTGAAGCAGCTGTTCTGACACTTTGAAAAACTTCACTCACAGCTGAATGATTCTTGCCTGGAAGGCTTATCTAACACCAGATTTTCCCAAGCAGTTATAAGCCTCCCATTTTACCACTTCATTTGCAACCTCTCCAAAGCCTTATCAGCAAGAAGCATTTGTTGATTAGTTTACTAGGAAGGATTCATGTTTGTGCAGCAGGATGCTCACTGCTAGGAGAAACTAGGTCACCAAGAGGCTATTTTAGTGATTACCAGAGAGGCAGCTGCCATATTTCTAGGTCAGTGGTCACTTCTACTTTAATGGCTTTGCACAGGTTTAAGAAACAAACGGAGTTTTTGCTTGCAATCTTATGTACAAGTCAGCAGACTAATATTTAATGAGACAACTTTGAGTTGATTCTTGCTGTTTCAATGGTGGTAATTTACACTGAATTGCTGACAATGCTCAAGGGAAACCAGTAGAGAAATGCAGAGCCACCAGAGCACAGAAAACATGTCCCATCCTTATGCATTTTCCTTTACAATGTCTTCAAGGTGAGAAAGATACAGGTCTGCAAACAGCCCCTCAAACTGTTTTAAGTCACAGATGCTTGTTCGGGGAAGTCACAGAGCGAGCTGCCCACAACCAAAGCTGTCCTTTATAGAACCTTTGTGAGTCCACAGCCTGTGTCCTGCTGATGGAAGCTTCTGAAACTTTCAGCTATCTAATATAGCCATCATCTCAACTGCATCACAATGTCTGTGGGCTCACTTTAGTATCTTGTATATCTTCTGTGTCATGTTCCACATGTCACATGCCCTTTTGGTTTGCTCTGCCTAAAAACTGTTCTACTTTCTAAGCATGTTTTTGCTGCTGCCCTCTCTTCCACCCTCTCCATCCAACTCACTAAGAGGTGTGTAAACTAACTTAGGAGCAAGTAAGGAGCATTGACTCTTATCACCTAGTAACTTGCAATTAAATACAGCTTGCACAAGGCTGATGTAAGCTCATGATGATAAGGTGCCCATGCCTTCTGTAGCTTTTGGCAGGATCCCAGCACCCTGACCACCAGGCCTACAGGGTCACAATGAAGTCACCCCAAAATAGAGACAAAAGCTTTGAATGGTGCGAGAGAAAACAACAAAAGCCACTCTGAAAGGTATGAGGAGCCTGAAGCTTCTGACCCAGACCCAATTCTGTCCAAATGTGGCAGCTGTGATCTCAGTTGCCTCATGTACACATGGACACTTCCTCTGTGACAAGGGCTCAAGTCAACTGGAATTTGTTTCCTGAAAGGAAAAATATTATTTAATCAGTAGGGAAAGAAGTGCCTGAGGCTTGCCCTCAGGTCTGGATGCCATAATCCACTTGGGATCTCTCAAAGTCTTGGCAAGAAGAATAATTCAGTTCCTTTCACATGGTGTTCCACAATGCAAAGCAATGAAACCAGCAAGGGAACCTCAGCTGGAAATAATTTAGCTATGAAAGCACACTGCATCTCCAAGCCACAAAAGTGAAAACCTCTAAGCTAGGAAAGATGAATTCAGATCGGCAAATTATCATCACCAGGTTTGTAGGCCAAGTATGTCCTTACAAGAGATGACATGCTACTGGTAACTCAGAACCACTGAAACACATTACTCCAGTCTGCTCTCCAGCAATGAACTTGGTCTGAGGTGTCTTCAAGATGCTGATGAAATTAATTAATTTTTTATCCTATCAGATCCCTTAGGAAGTCTCCTTGCTCTGTCTCACAACAGGTTGAGCTCATTCCCATCTCTCCCAAGAACAGGAATTCTGTGGGTTGCCTATTTTTAATAAACAGGAACAAACCTGTAGTAATGTCTGTGTCATGCACTGCTGCTGGTTACTGTTTATGCCTACTCTGAGGACACATCTGTTTCACAGAATGATGACTCTGTCTGCTCTACCCTCTAATTAGTCCTCTGTGAGACATCTTACCAATTACTTCTTGAGATGAGAACTACACTTGCCATATCTATAAAGGCACACTTAAATTACCTTCTATTTTTTTAACTTCCAAAACCCCCAGATTAAAATTTTGTGTACATTCCCTTTCACAGCTGGATCAAGTTTTGCTTCCCATGTAGGAATCAAGTCACTATCTGCAAGTCAACAGGTCTGAAAAACCTATCCCAGTGCTTTTGAATACAATGGGATGTGTAACTCTTGCAGTCACACATTATTGCTGAAATTACATAGAACAGAAATTGTTCATCTCCACACCGAGGGATGGAGAATTTGGGAAGTACCAAACATATATATATGAAGGTTTACTTCTGCTCTTAATTAGGTCAGCATTACTTGGTGAAGCCTGGCTTGGAGACTTTCTTCCCATTGATACTGGCTCAGGTGGTACAAGGCATGGCTGGAAACAATTGCCTTCTGTTCTTCCCATGGAAGAATTGGCCCCATGCACTGAGCCCCGCTGAGGTGTTCAGCACCACGTGCTTGCCACAGAGCAAATATCCTTCCTGGGCCTTTTCATCCCCAGGTGGGAGGCAGGAGCTCAGGACTGCCAAAGGAAAAGAATGAAGTGGCTAACAGTCTGCAAAAAAAGGCCAAGGCTCAGTTTAGCAGAAAGAAACTGTTTCCTGTAGCATCGGTGCCTAAGGAGCAGTTATAGGTCTTGCCACTTTGTGCTGACGGATTTTTTCAGATGCTTTTTCAGATTCAGAGCCTCTCCTGCCATTTCCCATCTGTGAACCAGCCCTGTGGTCTGACAGAGGGGAACAGCCTCTGCTGCAGCTGTGCAGGGAGCTGCTCAGCATCGCAACACTGATGCCATGATACCATGATGCCAGTCACCCTGTGCTGTCAGTTAAACTACTGTTAGCCTCCATCACTAACAGACATTGTGGTTTATTTATATTGCAAGAGGCCAGTAAGGGAATTCACACTTAACACTTCAAGTAAATAACAAAAAAGAAACTCTTGAATCTTTAAGTGATAGCAAATGACTCAATCTAGAGCTGGGTAAAGCACCTAAAGTCTTAGACATCTAAATAAAAATGACTAGATTTACAGTATCACAGTATCACAATATCTACTGAGCTGGAAGGGACCCTCTAAGATCATTAAGGTCAGCTCCTTAACCCATGCAGGACACCCCAATAATCACACCATCTGCCTGAGAGCATTGTCCAAACGCTTCTTGAACTCTGTCAGGCTTCACCCTCTGGGTAAAACACCTTTTTCTAATCTCTAGCCTGAACCTCCCCTGACTCAACTTCATCCAGTTTCCCCTGGTCCTATTGCTGTCCAGCAGATTGAGATCACTCCTTGCCCCTCTGCTACCCCTAGTGAGGATGCTGAATACAGCAATGAGGTCTCACCTCAATCTCCTCTTCTCAAGGCTAAATAAATCAAGTGACCTCAGCCACTCCTCATATAAGTATGTCTAAACTGAAACTCATGATAATTTCCTTGGGGTTGTCATCAATACTAATGTTTCTGAAAAGCCAAGTCAGTTACATTTTAATTCCCAAACAGTTGGACCCCAGGTAAAGTAATTACTTGAACAGTAATGTCTTCAGGAATCACACAGTAATTCAAGACTACGTGACACTAGAGCTCTGAAGGAGTGACCATTTAATAGCTGATCTGCAGCCACTGAAAATGACCCTGTGCCCTCAATCTGCTCTCAAGAAGGAAGAGTCCACCCTACAAAATAACTCAGAGCACTTTGTACTAAGTATGGTGACACTGGCAGGCAGAATACTCTGGCAGAAAAGGAAGATGTCCTGTAATTTAATAAGGTTAAGATTAAATTATAAACCATGCTGTTGTTATAAAACAAGGCTGCTCCACAGCTGGTTTCATTAGGTTCTAACTCTTGTTGGATGAAAATACTCAGCGCCACCACAGTCCTTCCTGTACCTGTGCAAAGGCAAAGCAGATTGTTTTCTAGAATCAAATCCAGGAGACTGCAAATTCAGTGTAGGGTCTGGAAAATAGATGTCTGCAAGTCTTTAGTACTTCAGCTAACTACTGAACCTCATACCTAAGCCCTGAGCAAGCAAACCAGCAGAAAAGGAGCAGATTTATGCACTTCATATGACTGCTAATCAAACATGCAAACCAAGTGGACACAGGACTTGTCTGAATGACACAATGCCCACCTGTGATTAAGCTCCCAGTGGGATATGGCACTGTTCTGATCGACTTGCCATCATCTATAACAATACAGTCAACAACAGAAACACCTTGTCACAATACAGAGACCACACAGAGCCTTTGCAGGAACTGAGCAAGAGACAAATGAAGAAAGAAAGAGTCACAGTTTCCTGTTAGTGGAACTGCTTCCCAGAAAAATACCATTTCCTATGTGCATCTGATTGTGCCACTGTGTTGAGCTGTAGAGGTTTATGCTTAAAAGCAGAAGAAAACAACATGAAACAGAATGAGAGTTGACAGCAAAATTCATCATCCCAGCTCACCATGTCTCTGAAGGTCCAAACCCTCACAAAGCAAGACAGACAAAACAAGTAGCAGTGAACTGCCTTCAACCGTCACCAAAGGGAGAGAATGTTTTCATGACAGATGAAGAAGCCACAGCAAAAAGCATTCCAGGGAATGCTTCACAAAAGATCTGATGCGCCCAAGTGGGCTGTAAAGCACCACATCCACTGTAGAAATTGTGCAAGCTCATGGAACCCGCGGAGCTGGGGTACGCACCGTCGCGAGGCAGTCCAGAGGGCCAGGATCTTCTTAAGCGCATGCAGATTGGACTGCATCACGAGCTCGGCCAGGAGGCTGTGCTCAGCGAGGAGGATGAAGCACCTTCACCATCAGCCATGGAGGTTGTGACGGGGAAGGTGAGAGTGTGCATGGGAAGGCAAGCCAGGGGCAGGAAGGAAGGAGACAGCCTTGCTCACCCTTTTAACAGGCAGGCACTAATAATGACAGAGCTCCACGCATCAGCAGTCAGACAGCCACGGCTTGCTGTATGCTCACATTGCAGTAATTGCCATTGCTGCAGGCACTGAGCTTATGAGACAAGAGGAAAGGAGAGCAAGGTGACTACAATAGGGAAGGAAAAGAAGAAGGGATGCAAGTGGGAGAAGCTGACTTGTTTGTTACCCCTTACAGAAGCACTGTCATCTGCTATGAAGCTAATGGCAGGCCACTGTGTTTTAGTGATCCTGAGCTGTCAAAGCTCAAACAGATCAGCACTGCCTCACAGACATGCACAAAGGAGTGATGATTTACCCCAGCTCCATACTGACAATTCCTTTGGAGCCTGAAATGTTCTTACAAATAACTGTAAAAGCTCCTATTTCAGTCTCACAGTGGAGTCATGGCTTCTTGGAAAATAATAATAAAAAGAAACAGGCAACTCCAGCAGTTCTCACATTTTTTCTTGTTTTCACCAGTCACCATGTGTGATCACTGATTCTTATGAATAGAGACTGGAAACAAATTTTACTGCCAGTTTCACAACCACACCTACAGGTGCTCTCAGCCCAGCCCTTACATTAGGAACTGAAGGCCATAGTTGGGTAATAACCTGGTGTTTCTTGGCTCAGATGCTGCCTCTTCAGATGCTACCTTTTCTCCTCTAGCAATGAGAAACAGCCCTGGGAAAGTCCTTTGCTTTCCTGTACCAAGCAATACTGGAGGGCTGGAGAGTGAGGAAAAGATGTTGCCACATGGGTCCCTCTCCTCCTTCTCATGTGCTCTGAAGGGAAGAGAAAGAGATGAAAAAAGGAGGCAGCTGTATAGTGAAATTAATAAAAGAATCCAGAGAAAGCACAGAGAAGAAGCAGCCCAGAGAAAGGCAGATAAGGGAATCTTCATGAGCAAAAGTCATTACTAAATCAAACATGATAAACTTTCTGTGCATATTTTGTACCATCCTATCAAATTAAATCATTAATTTTCCCATATAGGGTACTATAAAACAGTTATGAGAAGATTTCATTCCTTATTGCATTATTCTGAAAGATGCTGGTTCAGTTAGGTCCATCATATACCCAGCCACGTTAAACTAAATAAGATTTTCCCATAAGATAAGGAAATTTTTGCCTCACTTCCCCTGTTTCAGATGCTGAAGAAAGCAGGAATTGTTCACCTGTCATATAGATAGGGAAGCTGAAGCACTGCTAAATTTACAGATAAAGATCTTTAAAAAGCAGGTGCCTAAATTCATGGCCTGAGTTTCAAAAGCACAGAGTGGTTTGCAGACCCCACTGACTTCAAAGAGTCCTGCTTAGCCCTTCATACAGTTTTGGAAAAGAAGGAAAAAGATAAGGATCCTGTTTAATTGAAAGCTTGGCCTGTAGGTCAGGCTTGGGAAGGGAAACAGGGCTGAGCAAAATGAAGGTGAAGCACATTAGAGGCTCAGTGAAGGAGCTTGCTGCAAGCCACCAGTTTACCATCATTTGCTGTGCTTATCCTCGGGTGAATGTGCTGATTTTCCCAAGTGAGCTCTGCCTTGCCCTCTTGCTGTCCTGGTACAGCATGTATTTGCTAAAGTCATGGTTATTTTCCCCTCCTCATATAAGGGGTCTATGTCTTCTCACTATATCAGTAACAAGAGCTCAGCCTACCTTGAGCTTCACTAACGATGTGCTGAAAATCAAAATCTTTCCTTTAATGAGTACACAAGCAGCAGGGCAGTGCTCTCTTTGATCTTCAACCTGCTCACACTGCTTCCTGCTCTACTCCTTCCCTGATCACTTCTGATACTGAACTCCTCCAGATGTCACAAAGAACATGCCACCATAAAAACCAGAAGCAAGGAAAGTACCAATAATCTCACTCCAAAACCAATACACTCACTCAGCATCCCTAATTACAGACTGCCAGGACAGATTCACCAGCTTTGTGCTGGAGACAGGAATGTTTTTAATTACATTTGGTCACTAGACTCCCAGGTAGCCAACTGTTCTGTCAAATTATCCAAGTATGGTTCCTCCCTGCTCATGCTATACATCTCTGAAGCTGCAGCTACACCCTGGATTAAAGATCACTGTGGATGACAACCACAGCCTTGCTAATACTTCACAAGAAGGCAGCTTGCTGGAAGGGCTCTCTTCCAACACCAGGGTCGCTACAAGATTTTGTCGTGATTGGATTGCCATCATCTCCCCATGCACTCATGAGAGCCCAGGGGGGCTCTGTAATGCTGCAATTAAACAGTAAGACATGACAGGGCAGGAATGGTGGGGCATTCATCCACACCTACTATCACAAATATAAACCCTTGTCAACAGTACTCCCAAAAGCAAAATAAAATGTTCCCTAATTCTTGTTCTCTGGTCAGAATTTGCAAGCTCCCATAAGGTCTGGGAGAAAAAGCAGAACCTGTCTCTGGCACTGGCTTCAGTTCAGCTGAGCAGGCAGGGTGATGTTCATATTGGGCATTTCTGAGCACATGCCACTCTTTGAAGTTCACTGAGCCATCACTTCTATTACAGTAGAGAAACTCTTATGACATCAAGTAAGAAGCAGCCACTAAGGTAACTGTGATGCTTAAAATCAAGTGTAGATCTTGATCTTCATGCACATGACATGACAAGGAAATGCACAGTGTGACTCCACTGAATTAAATAAAGCGAAAGCACTCAAACCCAAGGAAAGTGGCAAGACATTTTAAGGCAATGTAAACTTCCTTTTATTGCAACATAAAAGCTGCCTTTAGCCTCCCAATCTGAATTATTCTGCCTGCAGAAACCACGCTCAGGCTCTGTTTCAGATGCTCCTCATCATTATCTCTTACAAATGCTGTGACTTCTCTTTTGCAGAAGCATATCCCATTTAGGCAAATAGATCAGGAAGCTCCTTTATCATTACTTTACACCCTGCTGAAACCTTTCTGTTGCTTAACAGATAAAGCATGGGTTATTATAAATACTGCTGGCATTTGTTGGATGGGTTCTAGGCTGCCAGATTCATCACTGTTACTACTGACTGACTTACTGTTGGTTACAGATAATAAAGTTCACAATAATAAAAATGTGAAAATACAAGTTCTCAAAGCCTCAACAAGGAAAACAGACCACCTCCATGCCCAAGGGTTTTCAGAACTAGCTCTTTGGTTCAATTCCAGTATTTTATTCAACCAATTAAGGAAATGTTTGTGGTGTTTTGTGGGGGTTTTTGTTTTGTGTTGGTTTGGGGGGGGGACACGACGTTGTTGGTTTTGTGTTGGTTTTTGTGGTTCTTTTTAAAGTTTGGAGCTGTGACTGAATATTTCTAAAGTTCAAAACTGAAGCTTTTTAATTTCTTCCAGAAGTGATGCTGCCCTTGTGAGTTGGGGCTGGGAGCAGAAGTGCAGCATGTCATCACTGAAGCCAACACATCAACGCTAACAGAGATTCCTCTGCACACAAAAGGAAGTAAAAACTAGATAAAATAACTGAGAGTATGTGGAGTAGCCTGGATCTCTCTTTGCAAAGGCCAGACATTCTAGGTCTTGTTATTCCCTAGCTTATACTATGTCAAGGGAAATAGCCATGTGGTACACACAATTATTTCTCATTTACTCTAGAATAAATCAGAACAGAATCAGACTCCAAAGTAATCACTTGAGAGCTGGTAGTGAACTTTCCCTGGAAGTCTCTGCAAAGCCCTGAGCCACCCATCATGCACACAGTACTAATTTTGAGGGGATAAGTAATGCAGAGCAAAGGAAACGGAAAAGTCCCGTGCAGTCAACCCACAACATTCCACAGCTATTTACTGGGGG
>VWZX01009068.1:1881513-2144482 GCA_013399015.1 Galbula dea | reverse complement strand
GGGGGGGGGGGTTGCCATTTTATAGGGTTTTTAACAGTTTCAAACATTGTGCTGTTTGATTCATTAGTTTGGTCTCCAGTGAATAACTGGGGGTTTTTACAAGCCTAGCAAACACTCCACTATTACATTAGGATATTAAGCAAGACTATAATGGTAGTGATCTGTGACAGCTTGGTAGCTGCTGTATATATAGAGCTGGGGCTCACATTTTTTTATCTTTCCCCTTTCCCCTCCCCCCCCCCCTTTTGGTGAGAGCTGGGGGAAGGCGGCAACAGCCAATCTTGTAAAGTGCTGATTTCTTCTGCTGGTGTCTCTCACCCTCCATCTTGTCAGATGTATTTTTCAGTATACACTAAAAACCTAATCAAAAGAATCCTGCAGTGGCAAAGGTGCAGGCAGCGACTTTCTGACACTTCAGGAATTGCCATCACAGGGAATTCTCATGCCCCATCACCCACCCTGAGTAACCTTCATAACAAAACAGGGCTGAATGCCTTCAGAAATGATTCAGGTCAAAGTAAATGTTGCTCATGTTTTATCACCCAGGAAACTCAGAAACTTTCCAAGAATGAAGTTATGGGAGCTGGGCAAGCCAGGGAGCTCTTATGTACTGTCTCTTACAGACAACAAGGCCTCAGTGTCAAAGCAACAAGACCAAGGGCAGAGAGAGCGGAGAAGAAAGCTGCCCTGAGAACCTGCAGGACACTGCTTACAAACAGGTGGCTGAATACTAAAGAAAGAGACCCGGAGAGAACAAGCAGCAAGACACAGCTATGAATGGGATACATTTTCCAGCCTAGCACCAGGAATGTAAGGAATTAAGACAGTTCTTTTTTGTTTCCCAGCTTAGCAGCAATAGTCAGGCTTTAATTATCGCTCCTCTTGTTGATGTAACTTAAATCCTCACGAATCCCCTTCTGGGGCACTCTGCAGCATTTGACTTACCTGACAGCCAGAAGGAATTTGATTTTGTGCCTGACACTGCTGTCAGCAAAGAAGAGAAACTGGTGATAGAGGTTTTAGCCTCCCTTGTTGACCTCGGCTTGCACAGTTTGAGGACTTTAGGCAGATTGACATTAAACAAAAGAGTCTGATGTGTGTTTGCCCTACATTCCAGGGGGCTGCTCTGTGGCAGAAGTGACAGCAGTCACCTCTCTCCGCTCCTCCAGCACACGGCCTCTCCATCCAAGGGCTGGCTCCTGCAAGGCTGTGTGTGCTGTCCCCATGCCAGCTCGAGGGTAAGCCAGATTACTTCAGGGGAACTACTCACATTCTTAAAGCTGATCATGATCTTAAAAGCTTTGCTGGATCAAACCAGAATATTTGGCAGTGCACGGGACTGAGTCACTTGGGAACCACTTATTTTGGTGAGCCTTCCTATCGGGTCTGCTGATCACCTTCATGGTAGTGCCGCATGCAAGAGGCATTTCTGAAGCCATTTGTCTCCACTTTGCATTGCTCAATAAACTCCTGAATGCAGGCAACATGCCCTTTTGCTTGAGCAGCCCAACAGACACCCCCAGTAAGTGACAAAGCACTGAAATTATGAGTGCAGCAATTCCCAAACTCTGGGACAGGTCAGAGCCAGTCTGAAGTGTAAATCACATACTTCTGGCTTGCTTTTAACTATGTCAGTACCTATGAGCAAAGTGAGGAAAGAAAACCTCATGACCTCCAGGCCTGAAGCAGCACACTGAGTTTATGGGGACTCACCATGAAAGGCATGTTGCAGGTCTGAGCCCAAGGTGAATATTACCATCTTCAAGACTCTTTAGCTTGAGTTTCAAGGAAAATCTTCCCTTTAATTCACCTTTGTTTCTGTTAGAGCCCAAATGAGTTTAAAGATAATGTCAGGTGAAAGATCTTCAGGGACTTAAAGCCTCTATTGTCTGTCAGATTGACTTTAATCCCCCAGCCCCGCAGAATGTGTTTTGGTCTTTGCTCTAGAGCTCTTGCTATTCTAACCACATTGCATGAGCTCTATTCTGCCCCATTTGCTCAGCCTGCTTCCTCCGCCAGGGCCACAGGAATATGACTGAGAATAAATCTATCAGCTAGAGAGAAACCTCCTCATTACATCTCTGAGGCCTGGTGTAGTTTATGCACAGGACTTACTCTGCTGTAACTCACTCTGTTGTTCCTGTGCCCTCTGGCAACCCACATTCAATGGAGGAGCCAGGTTTTATAGCATAAACAAAGCAGGTTGCTAAATAAGTAAGCTGACAAACTGGTTGGAAAGGTTGTGCTTCCAATCTGTCAGAGGCAAGCTGGTCCCTTGACCCCAGAAGCAAGTCCTACCCCTGCTTTTAAGAAACAGACATTGCCACCGCTCTTCAGTCCTACCAATGTGCCAGGTGATAAAGGTAGGAGATTAACATATGTGGCTCTTAGAGATTAGTTAGGCCCTGAGACACCAGGAATCCTGCTCAGCTTAAAACACACAGGCTAGCAACCAAGTTACTGGGTGTTTTTTTCTTTTTCTTTTCTTTTTTTGTTTCTTTAGGCATGGGCATAAGAAGTGGGGACAATTCCCAAGGATCCTCTTTCCAGCCTCTACCCCATTCCTCTCTATTTCCCCAGAAGAAGGAACTGGCAAGACATTGGGTATCTACCTAAAGAAGAAGAAGGAGTCATCAGAGCCGGTGGCAGAGCTTGGAAACCGGAAAGGGCACCACAGCTGCACACAACAGTGAAATCCTCCTAAAGGTAACCAGTGAATACTTTTCCTGGAATACTCCTATAAACTTTACTCATTCCTGCCACAGCAATGCACCATCTCCTCCAGCATGAACTATGATTGCTTTGTTCAGCCAGCAGCAATCACAGCAGCTATTACAGTGTACTCTTCATTTCCCTGGAGGGAAGCTGAAATGGCAGTGACACTGAAAGACAAAAATCTTCTCATCAAGCAAATTTTATCCTTGGTGAATCCACCCATAAGAGTAAATGTGAGCAAGGAACCTGAAATGTGACAGCATGAACTCAGAACTGGCAGAAGATTTACACTAGAGTAATTTTCATTAAAAAGATAAGATCCTTCAGAATTCTTAGGCAGCTTATGGTAACTAGGAACCCTTATTCATTCTTTTAAAAAGCCATTTGTTACAAACTCTCAAAAGCCCCCTGCACACAGGGGTAAGTCAGATGAAAGATGTCTGCCCACTCAGTTCCATGACAGAAAATATTTTAATTACTTTGAAATGAAAGTGGGATCATCTTACATACCTCTTAAAAATTTAAAAATAATGCTTAGCTCTTAGGTCTTTTTTTGTAGAAGGTAAAGCACAAATCCAGTGCCACCCTGGAGATGAGTGGCAGAGCTGGGAGTGGAATGGGGTCTCACATGTCTGAACCTAATGGAAAGATGAAGAATCACTGTAGAGCATCTCTGCACTTATTTGTGAATTAGTTCTTTGGAAATGATGTGAAAAGTGCAATCATCACAGAAACATCTGAATATCATCCTGCTTCTTATCACAAAACAGAAATAAGAGGAGTCTTGCAGAGGATGGAAAGCAGTTGGTAAAGCTCATCTATTTCACAAGACAAATCTCTTGAACGGTTCAAAACTGCAATGGTCTCTTTCAAAACAGCTGTCAGATCAGCAGTGCTGCTATGCCACTCAGTGCTTTCCAAACACAAAAACACCACACCAAACGTCACCGATAAAAGAAATGTATTTGGGCCAAATAACTCCACACTTTAAGCTCACAGGCAATACACTTCTGTCACAAATAAAGGTGACCTGCTGAATCATCTCTGAAAGTTACAGTGACACAGTGATGGGCAATAATGCCCTTTGGGCTGATGAGGACTACCTGATACCTCAGGGCATACCTGAAACTGCTGCTGCCTGAGGGCCTGACTTTGCCTTTTGCTCTGCTTTTATGGCAGTAAGCACTAACCCAGGTTCCTAACCAGTGAGCAGGGCTTTTAAAAGTAGAACCAAGTAGATAAGAACTAGCAATAACTAGAAGCCAGCGTCCTGGCTTCAAGGCTAGTGCTGCATCCAGCACACCTTGCTGCCTCCAGTTCATATGCAGGAGATTGCTCTGTTAATTAAAAAATGCTCTGTCCTAATTCCCCTCATTTCAGCTACCTCTTTTCAACACAGCATTGCAAGACTAGACCTGATCCGAAGCATCCACTGGATAGGAATCAGATCAGGAAGTCGACCAAGTGAAAAGAAAGAAAAAAGATATAGGACATTGCAAAGGAGTTGCTCCATCTGCTAAACAGAAATTCAGGATCAGTCATTAAGGCCAAGTAAAGCTGACATTGCTGGACCTTTCTCCATTATATGGACAGCACATTAGCTCCACAGACTGGCTGTTCCTCAGAGGCTCAGACAAAACTGGGACAAGGAACAAAGCACCTTTCACCCCAGAGCATGTTGTGGGTCATAAGGTCATAAGACAGCTCAAATTAACCTTGCAACTGCTGCTAAAAAGTTCAGAGCCCTGGAAAATACTACTCTGCACATCTCCCAGAGTGCAGTCAACGGTGGGAAGAACAAACGTGAGTGTGGGCAACACTTGGCCGCTCAGCCTGCGAGCTTTTACTCACATGAGTAATCCTCACTGTCTGCTTAGTCCCACTGCAGCCATGAGGGGAGGGAGTGCCCATGCAAACCTGCAGAAGGAGAAGAGGCCTTAGCAATGGCAACTGTGCCGAGACATACATGGCAGTACTTTAGCAGCCCTTCTGTCCATTAGGACTTTTCCACATTTCCCAGGGCATCCCTTTGTTTCTCCTCTTTCTTTTCCTCTAGTATTTGTGCTTGTCAGTGAGGAAAAAGAGGAAAGACCTGCCACAGGTTTCCTGGTGGCCCACACAAATCACAGGCTGGATGTGCTATGTAGCAACGTGACCGTGTGGCATTGCATCACATAGCTGCATACAGGGGATGTAAAGACACAGGAATGCCCTTAGGAGAGGCTGGGAGTAACAAACATATTACAGGACAACCTGTTTAAAGGAGCTCTTCCAACTCAGTGTTACAGATCCACTAGCTGCTCAGGCTCTTCAGTTCTGTTCAGTCTGCACAACAACTCCCAGGGTCAGTTCAGCACCTACTGCTGCCTCTTTAAACAGCAAGTGTAGGAGAAGAGGCTCTTGTTTCACTACTTCCGTCGGTATACAGGTCTTACCTGCAACCTGCTTTTAGTAACTAGGTGGACTTACACATGTAAACCATGTAACAAACAAACATCCCAAAAGACATATGGACAATTTGAAGAGCAAACCCAAACTCCCTGTTTTTCCTCACCATTTCTTTCCCAGCACAGTTCTCTTAAACAAGCACACAAAACAAATATGGCTTACTTTTGGTTTACTCAGAAGCAATGCATGCACCCACACCCACACACACCCATTCCCACACCATGAGCTGTAAAATGGCTTCCAGCCCTGTGGTTTATGATTTATCTTCAACTTCAAACAAACAAAGATATAAGTAAAGGCAGGTACAAAGCTGCATTTCCCCGAGTTCTTTTATGGTACCTCCTGTGTTTTGTCATGTGTTCTTCATTTCTGGTGAACCCCACAAGAACTGAAGCATTGCAGAATGCTCAGGGGTAGAGAAATCCCAGAATTATAAGTGTAAAAATTATTTCCAGCAGAGATCCTAAGTTAAGAGACAAAACTTTGAGACTACTGGGATGGCAGTGAGCAGACCACAAACAGGATTAGCTTCACTTGTGAAATCCCACAGATTCTAACACTTACAGAGAGCTACAGGTACCTGGGGTGCTCTGTTTGTTACACTTGCTTTCAGAGATGCTGGAAGTACAAGCGGAGTTTGTAATGCTCATGTCTCCAGCCCCAGCACAAAGACAGAATGACCCAATCAGTCAAGGGAGAAGAGGGAAAGCAGAAATGTGAAAGCCATACACTAACCCTGTGACCAGAGTCCCTGTTTTCCAAGCACTGGAGAGACATCACAACTACCTGCCTGGCACTGCAGTCATGGCATCTTTCCAGCTACGCAAAGTTTGAACACTACTTCTCACCACCAACAGCAAGGACCCGTGTGCCCTTCCCTGTAACTAGCAGCTTCCTGCTCCTGGTCACATGGGGCTGAACAGACCTGGGAAGCTCCCACAGGATGTGAGGGAGAACGATGCAGGTTTTGTTTCTCTTTTTTAGCTTCAGACATTTCACTCTTTGATGACCGAAGCTGAGGAAGACAGTACTTATCTTTTGCTGAGAAGTTCTCACCATCTGCTTAGCAGGAAAATCTCCTGGGATGTGGTTACAGCAACCAAGCCAAAGTATAACAACATTCCTCTGAAAATTAGAAACAAAGACTTTTTCCCCCTTATAATTGCCATTTCATACCTCCAGCACCGCAATGTACTTTGCAAAATGCTTTGCACATGGTAGCTGAGCCTCATAACATCAGTTAAGCCTCAACTTAGGAAGAACTGTACACAGACTGCATGGACAGAGAAATGCAAATACACAAAAGTAAACATCTTGTCTCTTGTCTCACAGTGAATGTGTGGCACAGACAGAAATGAAACCCAGGCATCCTGGCCCTCTAATATCTGAGCTCATCATGGTTAGGCACTGGAACAGGTTGCCCAGAGAGGTTGTGGATGCCCCATCCCTGGCAGTGTTCAAGGCCAGGCTGGATGTGGCCCTGGGTGACCTGGTCTAGTGCATGTGGCATCCCTGCCCATAGCAGGGGGGTTGGAACTAGATGATCTTTAAGGTCCCTTCCAACTTGAGCCATTCTATGATTCATCTCTCCCTGACACCTGTAAATAAAGGAGAAAACTGGATTCTGCTCAGCAGTGACATTCTGGTTACTATTCTACTGCTCTCGTACTAGCCATCCCAGAAGGCACAGAGGCTGAGAGCAGAGGGCACAGAGACCAGCCTGTCCCTTTAGCTCTGCAGGTTCAGCCTGCAGGGAGAGGCAGGAATGCATTGCTAAAAGCTTCAGACCTGTTCCATGGAGAAAGAGACAGTTTGCAGGCCAGCCGGCTGGCTAAGATATAGTTTTCTCTGCAATTCTGGGGCTCATTTATCATCAAAGGCCTGGTTTTACACTAAGCAATTGGTTTTCTGAGCAGAGTCCCTTTTCAGAGTAGTGGAATTTGTCTGGGGAGCGATGGGATTTATCATTTCTATTTCTCCCTCAGCAGCTTCATGCAACCTGGGAAAGGCCAAAGGCTGGTGCTTTCCCTAGCATCTATGTTATCTTCATGAAAAATGCAGAAGAAAAGCAAATGACGAGCAGCATTTTAATCTAGGTTAAACAGCCATCACTTCACCAAAGTCACAAGATTCCCACCCCATTTGCTACGGGAGGACCAGCTCAGCGACACATTTTAGCATCGCTGAGCTGCCTGTGCACCATCTCTTGGCTTCCAAACAACACTACACAAAGCAAAACACCAAGTTGCACAAAATTGCCCCAAGAGGAAACTCTTACCCATCATTATAGCAATGCAGCAAGAGCCTGAAATCATACAACTAGTAATCAGGCTTTAGACAATGTAACTACAGTCCTTAGCTCAATGTTTTCTAGGAGGAAAGAGGTACACTGCTGAAGTAGGTACTGGTTAATTATTCTTTCCTGAAGATTCTGCAGTAAAAGGCAGCACAAAGCTCCCATCCACATGAATAGCACGGAGGAGAGCTAGGTCACAGAGAGACATAGACCTTAGAAACCATCTTCAAATAGACTGAGAAAGAGAGGACACTTCCTGACATCTCTGAACACACCTTGCTAGTAATCCAGGGAACAAAATGGGACAAAGCCATGGTCCCCACTTCTCTCCAAGAAGCTGAAGCAGCAGCACATAGAGATCTAATGGGCTGTGTCCTACACCACAACGAAAGCTAATCTCCTGGGAAACACACTGCAGCCAACACCTCTAGATAGTTATAGTGCACACTGCTCTCTCTACTAGTTGTTCCTGGAAAAGAGTCTTGGTCTGAAAAAGTTGAGTCCAGAGCATCAATCAAGATCTCTTAAAAAAGAGGTAATTTTATCAAGCATCAGCATCTGCTTCCACACTGTTAAAGAGAAGGGGCAAAAGCTACATCCATTGAACGCATTTGTTTGCTCTGAAATCACTTGTTTGGCTCTGACAGGTTCTGTTTCCTTTAATGTACCTTCTTAAAACAACTCTGGGAATTCTACCTGTCTGTACAGACACAACCACATCTCCCTCCTAATAAACTGGTACCTCATTTCAGTTTGTGCTTTGGTATAATGAATACCCAGAGCTGAAGCTGCTGGTATTTGTTTCCAGAGGGGTAAGGTCACTCACTGCCTCAACTTGAGGCCTGGAGCAACATCACTTGCCCTTGTTCTTAATGATATCATGAGGCTTGTGCCCTTAAAAGACTTCTTATCAGCAGCAGAAAAAAAAAAGAAATGCCTAGGAGGTTCCAAAACCTCATGTTTGAAGTCTTAATAGATTGATTTATGAGTCTGGGTCTCTCCCACTGTGGCTCAAAGTAAATGTTCAGTTATGATTTTGTTAAGGGCTGGCTGATCATTTCCTGCTTTGTCAGCTTTATTAGAAGGAGAAGCCTCTGTTCCTCTTCCAGAAGTACAGCCTCTCTGATAACAGTAACTTGAAAAAACAAGAGCAGTTCAAATTCCAATAGCACTAATTCATCAGAAAGCCCAAACTCAGTTTTGTTAGATCAGTTTAAGCCAGGCAAGGAAAACAGAGATAAACAATGTGGAATAAAAGTGCTTGGATCCCAGCTGAAACATGGAAAATGCTCTGTTCATATTTGGTTAGGCAAAAGGTCAGCTCTCACCTGAGAGCCAACCTGAGCTCTTCATAATAAACCACATGACAATTGGGACAAGTGGTTAAAGGGAGCTGTGGGAGTGTCATAGCAGCTGAATCTGTGTTTTGCACAAGACCTTCTAGCACAAGTGCTGGTTTTTACAATGTCACAGAGAAGCTGGAGCATTCATGAATTTACCAGAATCATCCCAGAGGCACTTAGACATGTAAATAAAGTAGCTGTGCACTTAGTCCTGACTCCCAGAGTGTAACCCCTGTGCAGGAACAAACTTTGTCTGCTCTGATAAGGATATGGGCTGGTTACTCAAAGGTGAGTGGCCCCACAGATGGCATGTTATGAACCAAGAAAGAAATGTTTTAAATGGTTCAAGAGCACTAACATGTTGTACTAGAGGGCAGATCTGAGGTGGGCAATCCAAGGCTAAAGCAGTCTAAATCTACCATAATCCAAGGAGTTTTGGTTTGGATAAGAAGGAGGCACACATGGGTCTTTGGGGGACACCCCATAGTGACTTCTAGGAATTCCTGCTAGTCAGTACAGAAATGTTCTCAGAAATTGTTATGCACATTACTGAAAGGAGCCAGGTCTACGTATTCTGCAGCTCCCTTTGTTAAGTGACACTAGAGACAAAACACTAGGTTAAAAGGAACACTGATCTTCTCAGAAAGGGTCATATGTTCCTAAAATACTACAAACCTTCAAAATGGTTTGCATTTTAGAAAGTCTCTGTTATGCAAATTCACTGAGACATTTTGCAGGGCCAGGCCCAGCCCCAGGTTGCTTAAGATTAACTGGCTGCTATGTCAGGAAGAAACAAAGCCAGTGAGTGACTTGGGAAAGGAGGTACTAAGTGTTATCTGAAGGTGCTCAACGATAACATCCAAGGCATCACAAAACCTGCTCTTTTATCACCTGGACTCTCCTAATAAGACAGGAGGAGTTTGGTGCCAACAGAGAACATGTTAGGGTGCCACTACCTGTGGTGAGCACGCTCAGGGGATGCCTGTGAAAATCATTAGTGTGGCTGGTGCTTGCAGAGCTAGGGTCATCCACTGCATGGCTTCAAGTGGCAAAGTTTATGTTGTTTTAGGTGGTTTAAGTTATTAAGGTGAAAAAAATCTCCAATCAATGTCATTGTATTCCCATCGACAGCCACTGCAGTATCTGACACAGACTAACAGCTTGAGGAGCAAGGACACATTTCTTCAGCTACCTCTGGACAAGGAAGAGATGGTACCTAGGATCATGCTTTGTATTACTGCTAAATCACATGCCATGAACTGTGTCATTTCCTGAGGCTAAGCTCACATCTTTAATGAAGTAATTCTATGAACGAATTTGTCCCCACACAGAAATGACACAGTAAAAAGGGACCATTTACTCTCAGCCTACTCTAGCATTAGTTTTTATGGAAAGGCTTAAGAGGAATCCAGGCTAGCATGTGTCACAGTGACAGCTGTGAGTCCACAGCAACCTCAGGTTGCTGGTTTTTATCTTTTCAAAGGACAGCTACAAAGATGAGAAGAGAGCTTATGAGCTCCAGGGCCCACACCAATACATTTCTGCCTCTAGGATACAAACCAACCTACGTATGGTGTTTTCGCCCACTCTATCCTATAAGACATGGAATCACAGTCAATCTTAAAACTGGCATATGAGAAAATATTTTCAATTAAAGAGCACAAATGTAGGGACTCCCACAAAGATCAAGTCCCAGCAATGCTTGTCTGCTATGTGTCAAAGCTCGTGCTGTACTCTGAAGCTCCTTGTAATGCATGAAGCTGTTACAAGGGCATAATAAAACTGCAAGCAAGCTTTGAACACTTGTTCCAAACTTATATTAAAGCAGCAGCTGCCCACATTGATGCTATGAGATGCAAGTTAGGTCCAAGAACTAGATTGATAGTGAGCCAGAGTAAGCTAATACGTTTGGAGACTAAAACTCACTTGGGGCTCACAGCAGCTTCCTAATATTCTTAGAGATCCTCTTATCTCCCTCCCTCCCAAATCTCAAAACATCTATCATGCTTTGGAAAGGGCAAATTCTCACTTGGGCTTTCCTGGCTGCAACAGAAAGGGCCACATCACACAGCTCTCCTCAAGGTGCTCCAGGGGAACCAGAAAAGCAGCAAAGAAATGGCAACATGAAATCAAAAGATGAGAATTATTCACACTAAATCGTCTCCCTTCAGTTGTCACCCCCAACCTCCTGCTCCAGCAAAGCAGAGTCAAACACTGCACTGGAAACAAAGGCCTCCTTTTGTTCTCTGAAGACTAGAAGTCTTTTTATATTTAAATGAAAATCTGTCAAACTAATTAAGTGAATATGTAACGGTCTCATTCTGTGCTCATTAGAGAACATCCTAATGGCCATAAATTCCTCTGACTGTGCCTGTATGTGTGAACATGAATGTCGGGTAATGGCTCAAACTTCAGGCTGTACTACGGCTTTTATCTTTAGGTTAGACCTCATAAGACAAACAAAAGACTCAGTATTGCTTAAATTAGATGCAAAGTGCTATGTTACAGCAATATGATAAGCATGATTCTTGTGCACACAAACAAGCCAGGGGACTGGAGTGATGGTTCCCACCGTGACAGCGATGTGGCCCTTGTGGAGGTCTGTAACATGATGCATTGTCTGAGATGATGTACGATTTTCTGCTTGAGGATATATGAGCAGTACAGCTGTTGCTGTGGATGGCTCTGAATGTACTGCCACTCTAACTTCAATTGGATGGGACATTCTTGGCATTTTTTTGCTTTTTGATATCCATAGATAAAAGGAAGAGAAAGAAATAAAGAAAAAAGTAGAACCAGCAGTAAAATTAATGTGGATATATTTGATTGCATTTATAATTCAGGTTCTTTTTCATGCATTTGTCATTAACAAAGAAAATTTCCTCATGTGATGATGATGGATAACTTCTCCAATAAAACGGGGTAGGAATTAAAACAGTTCCCAGTCTGAATTAAACAAATGCAGGGGGAAAAATCAGCATCGAAGACCATCTAATGCTACATGCTGGGGGTGACATTGAAAATATTCAAGAATGTTAAGGATTCTGGAAACCTTCTGTGGCCAGAACTACTTACAGCCTCATGCCTGTAGTTGAAGCTGGCAACTAACAGACCACAGTCCCCAGCTGCTGAAAATATGTTTCTGGGGAGGAAGAAAAGACTAAAGATGAAAGGAGCATTGCAGAACCCATGAAAATAGCTGTACTAAATAACTGAAGAAATAAGCATGACTAAAAACATGAAGTGCTTGATTTTGAGTATTAATTTCTATAGGCTTACTCCCTTAGTTCTCTGCAGTTCATTTACTGGAAAAGAAAGGCTGTAAGAACATGGTTATGACTGAGTAAGCCCCTGATTAAAGCTAAAGCCCAAATCTCTTGTTGCATTGCTGTTTCCCCTGAATGAGATCAAAAGTAAAAGAAAAAACATATGAGGAGGTGAAAGGCTAATGGCTCCTGAAAATAGTTTGGTGGTGATAGGGCTGAGATTATTTCTTCAAACAACATTTCACTCATGAAAAGCAGGCAGGTATCAGGTTTTACTGACTTGTTTATTCCCATCTTGGTAGGACCAGAAAGACTTTATTTCCCTTTATTTCTCCACAGTCATCTTGCAGAAGAAATGCTTTACCTCCATTCTTATCAAGGTTAAATGATATCTGCACTTGATAACAAGATTTTTACCCTTCTCTGTAACCTCAGGCAAATATGCCTGGTTCTCAGAGAGCTGAAAGGAAGGCAAATCACCTGCAAACTGACAGCTGTCAAGCAATAATAAATCCCAGTGATAGGGAGAGTTTCATCCCCTCCATCTACCTATCAGCTTTCAATGAAATTATACCCTCCCTGCTGTGATCAAGTCACTACAGCTGTGTGACCAGCTTCAAACACAGCCTTCAGTGCTGAGGGGAGTCTGCCAGTTTTCCTACCCTCTCTGCTTGCATGACATTTCTTCACAAATGGCATTTCTTTTGGTTTGCCTGTTCCCTGAGCCCACCGTTTCTATGAGACTTCTCCACAAGCTTCTGTATTTGTTTTTGGCTGTTAGGCATAGAATACTGAAGACATCAATATATTCTTTGGAAAAGTAAAATAGCCCTAACTGCTCAACTCAAATCTCTTGAAACTCTCACATAAAATGACAAGATGTAATTCCCTGTTTCAAAGGAGTCAGAACACTTGCTTAGAAACAACTCGCTTTGCTGAGTCAAAGCGAGAGGCTGAGTAGGTTGCAGGCAGGAGGCTACAGCTATCTGACAGCAGGAAAGGAGGTTAAGGAGTGAGGAGAAAAGAAGTTTGTATTTCAGAATTGATTTTCCAGGGGAAAGGAAGGAGTAAAACTATTCACTCAGCCAGCCAGCCAGTTCCCATCCCTACTGTCTGAATATAGGCTCTTTCAGCATTAACTCTTCCTGTCTCAGTGTTACTGTCTTAAGGGGACAGAAGCTTTATGTGGCAAAATAGTCCATGGTGTAAATGTTTGCACTTGTCAGTAACACCAGTGATGCTGAGCTGTCCATAACCTCTGAGAATCTGGTCCCATCACTTGATTATGCAATAAAGCCCTTTAGCTAATACAGAAGTGCTGCAGGACCTGAAGAAAAAATAGTCTTGTAATCAATCCATATTTACACCAGTTATAACCTTAGCATCTGCAATGACAAGGCAAAAGGGATCTCTGTTTTACCAAGGACAATCAGGTGCTGCAAATCCACTAGAGACTACATTGAATATACCTTAAGGCAAATACAGACCTGCTGTTGATTTGAACAGAACGAAATTTTGGCAATTAACAATAAATTACACACATAGTCTCCTGCTCCTAGAGCGTCAGAGCTCAGAATAAGAACGCCTCCCCAACCCAGATACAAGCTGAGCTCTTAAAGACCCTTTTCTCCTTTATCACGCATCACTCTCTAGCAGGAATCCCAGCCCCGTTCCCGCTTATTCATGAGTCTGCATATGCAGGAGCAGGGAAGAGGGCAAGGAAGAATTTCTTTATGAAGCAAAAAAAAAAAAAAGCAGCCCCATTCCTGAGACGCCGTTGCTAAGGGCCTGCGGGGCTCACAACAGATGGCAGCGAGAGCCATCCCTGCGCCTCGCTCTGAAGCTGTCCACTCAAGCATACCATGCGCATTCCCCACATACTCCAGCCCCCGTGGCTTCGGCACAGGGTGGCTTGTCCCCCTCGATACCCTGCCGACCTCTCTCCTCGAGGTGCCCGCGCCAAGCTGTGGGACTGGGGTGCAAGCAGCAGGCTGACATTCGGTCCTCCTGCCCCCTCTGCTTTTCACTGTCCCTCTCCATCCCTGCATTTCCCCACAATTGAGTTGGGATATACAATTCAATACTTTTGGCTTCTGAAAGTTTGAATCACTGGGAGAAAGCTGTTTGTTAACCAAAAGCTCAGTCGCAGACACTGCCAAGTTCTGCATCCTCACACTGTTCTGAATCAGTGAGAGAAAACGGACCCTCAGGACCTGATCCATACCAGGGTTGTGCACCTTCCTGGTCCCCGGACAGAGGAGGAAACAACTTTTGTGATAATGGCTTGAGGTGAGAGAGGGTGGACCAAGGCAGAGACATCCTCTTTACTGCAGAGGACATAATCACATCCCAGAAGTGCAGTTTACAGGAGCAGAGTTCAAAGCCATTGCCACTGTCAGAAATAATTCACTATATGATGGGTGTTATTAACACCTAAAAAATGTGAAAGTGTGCAGAGGGAAAACAATGTAAAGATGGAAGTAGGAGAAGTACCACGTGGGGGAAAGCACTATTTAAGCAGCAGAGATATCCAGGGGTATAGAAGAGAGCTATTAGAAGCAGCATCAACGAACTCTAGCTCCATCATTCTGCTTTGCTGCTCTGTCTAATCTAGTCTAGGGCAAGATTACTTGCCAAAGCCCTCAAAAATGTGAAAAACCTTGTTGAGAAGTCCCAGCTCCTGGAAAGTTCATGATCTCAGCCTTCCTTTCTGCGTCCTGCAAAATCCTGCCTGAGCACTGAAGTATTGCCTCTGACCACACAGCAAAGCCTTCCAACCTCCCAGGGCACAACAAGGCTAAAGAAAAGTCAGTCCACCATCACTCCTGCATGCACGTTCAACACTTAATCCTACCGTTCTGGTCTCCTAAACCCAAACAACAGAGGTGTTGGCTCTGCAGTAAGGAATTTGAATGTGATTTGCCTGTCGCTTGCTGATCACACATAAGAGGGCTCTTTGGATCTTATTTGCATTTGGCGGNGGGGGGGGGGGCGGGGCACGAGAAGCTTACAGCAATGATTGAGACAACGCAGCAGATGCTGTAGGCTAACCACAAGGAGCAGTGCTGGGTGTGTGCAGCTGGCCGTTTGCATTGTGCTGAGCTGCAGGGCTGCTCTGAAGCAGCCTAGGAAATGTGCTTGCTGCTCGTCCCAGGTTCAGCCAAAATCCTTTGCCACTCTTCTTTATGGCTGTGACTTGCCTGACCTTCCTAAATGTTTTCCTTCCAAAGCACCAGAGGATAAAGTTACTTTCTGGTTCATTTTTTCTTCTGATGCAGACAAGCAGCAAGAATTAAGTTTGAGAAAAGAGTATGACTTTTGCTAAAAGTTGGTTTGTGTGACCACATGTGCAGTCTTTTCTGTGCAGGCATGCAGGAAATTCTCCCTCCTGCTCACACACACAATGGTTTAGATTTGGTATTTATGAGCTTAGGTTAGAAATAAAGGAGGAATGAAGTTTCTAGGTGGCTCTTTCTTTCTTTAATCTTTCCTATGTTTCTCCCTCTCTCTTCTATCAGTCTTTAATCAAATTCCTGCTGTTACTTTTATTGAACAAAGGAGATGCTGGCACAGCCCTGAAGTGCCTACGCACATGGGTTGCACTACAACAGCCAAGTTGCTAAGATTTATTGTTAAATGGTCTCTACAGGCTGTAATTTATAAAAAGCAGAAAGAAAAGTCCAAGCTTTGGCAACTGAGGTAACTGTTAATATCTGGTATTCCTTCAGCCACTTGGGTTTTTATGAGTTACTGTCTTTAATGCTTTGAAGGCTTCAGAAAGAGTTATCTTTAAGAGACTATGACACAGACCAGAGAAAACAGTATCACCTCTAGCTGATTTTGTCAATTCACCTGAAGGAGGAGAGCACCAAATCCCTTTAATTCAGGCTTCTCTTCACATTTGAGATATTACATACATCACCTTTCTTCACATTATATGCTACAGAGCACCAAATCACTCTGCTCAAACTGTACCCAGGAACAGAGAAGAAATATATGTCTGGCTCATCTACAACTTGATATGAAAACCATGGGAGATGTTAAATCACTCAAGCAGGTAGTGGATTAGGACCCAAGCTAATCCCTTGCCCATACATGATTGTTCACACTAATTTATAGCTGAATGCTTTATCTGCAATACTGCCTGCCTACAGTCCCCCTTAGGAGAGAGTCACAGCATGTGAGAGATGCAAGTGGGGAAGAGCTGACACCGTCCTTTGCAGAGCTCCCTGCAGCCTGGCAGCGTAAGTACCTAGGTCCTCAAGGGAATAGGAGTTTCCTCACATCACTGCAGCCTAGGAACATGCCCACCCCTGCAGGCATCAGGCTATGCCTCTGGGTGATGGACTCTGTCCTGTCTTCCTCATGCTGTGGATCTCTGTCAGCTCCATTACCTCAGGAATCTCTAGGGCTACTCACATGCCGACTGGTTTTACCCTCCATGGTACTCAAGCAAACGTGTGCTCCTGAGAGCAGGTAAATGTACACAGGCAGGAACATAAGCAGGTTCGTTGTCACTGTGTCTTTCTCAGATGGGACAGCTGGCTTGTGAAAGGCCAATGAGGTGCTCCAAGCACTGAAGCTGACAGCATATGAACAGGCTTTCCCTCACCAGATGCATTTTTGAATGTGTTTTTAAAGAGCTGGCTCAAGCATAGTAAAAGGAGGACATTTGGGGTAATCTAAAGTGAATGGGAATTTGCTAGTGTAACCACTTCTAGTTTTATTGACAAAAATCTCCCTGCTCTGTAATTATTGGAAGAGTGATTATATATTAGGCAAGGCAACGTCCTGCACTCACAAGTCATGGCTGCATCTGTACTTCAGAAGAGGCTGGTTTAAGTTGATTTTTCTTAAGCAGACAATCTACAGCCAAAAAGAAAAAACATTTTACATAGACAAGGACAGAGCTCTGATATTCCACTAGCACCACTTCAACTTGCTTTCACCCACACTGCCAAATCCCACTAAGCAGACAGGATCACCACATTATAGAAAAAATACACTGTGACAGCAATTCCAGCTGAAGTGCACAGCTAACGGTTTGGCCCATAGTGATGAAAACCCTCCAAACAGACCTAGAGTTAAAGATATCCTAACAGCAATGAAGCAGGTAATGACTTTAAAGATAATTAATGGGTTTGCTAAGGGAGTTCATGTCTCAGGAAATAATCAAATTCAAAGTTCAGTGAACTTGGTTTTATGATTCACAAGTAATCTAAAGGGCGTATAGGTGTGTACCATATACGACAAGTCTTCAATGAATGTAAACTTGTAGAGGCTCATACTGGAGCTATACTGATTGTCATCTCTCACAGATCAGTTTCACATTCTCTTTCTGCTCTCTGCAATATTACTGTGTTAATCAAACAAGAATATATCCCCAACTGTAGTAACACCAAGTGCTGGCCTGGTTTGACATCCACTTTAAACAACTCTCAACTTATAAAAGGTGAAGGCCAAAAAGAGACACTTGCAAGAGCAGTGACTCTTCCAGGCTATGAAACTGTAAACTGCACCCGAGGCATCACGGTGTGTAGGTGAGTCAGAACCTCAGCTCATGAGACTCAGTGTCCCAAGTGTGTGGCATTGTTGCTAGCACCCTTTGACACCAAGGGAGGGAATGGCCTTAGATATGCTCTACCACTGTGGAGGTTCTCCAAAGTTCACCTCCCCTATGAGTTTCTGGCATTTTTCTAGTCTAAAGCCCAACAGATTTGCATATATCACTCAACAGGTTCACCAGTGACAGAACCTGAGCCATGGCATGGCACTGCCTCTGTTTGCTGTAAGCACACACAGATCAGCAGTTAAAAATTCCCCCGTGGCACTATCTGGACACTCATTTGCTCTGAAGTTTATGATGTTCATGACATTTAGGACCAACAGGGTCTGTAAGATTCCTGTCCCACCCCTCCCAAAGCCCTGCCGCGAGGTCCGACTGCCTCTGCAGACACAAAGCCGTGCCTGCTTTGCTTTGCTGTAGCTGTTGAGAGGCTGCTTACCTTTAGAGACACCAGACCACATCCCAAGTATTCCCATCCTTGCAGAAGAAGCAGTCTGCCATTTGGAGACCGTGGTCCTTGGAGGAGGGAACGGCACTACTGCCTCGGGAAGTGGAGAAACAAGCACATCGCAATTAAGATAGCAAGCTGCAGATACAGGTGCTGTGCACACAGGCACCTCAGGACTAATCCCGCAGTAAAAAGCAGGAGGTTTGCTCAGCAGAGGCAGCTCAGATTACTGCCCTCCTACCAAGCAGTCGTCAGCAGGCCTAACAGACAGGAGCAGAGACCGTGAGGAAAGGGGAAATTTGCTGAGTGAAAGTGCCAGTCAGTTCTGTCCTGACTCACACAGATTGGTGGTTGTAGTTAACAACCCCTTTTGTAGTTAACACTGAGCTTTTGGGAGAGAGAGAAGAAAAGAAACTGTATTCAGTACAGAAGTGCTTTCAGCCAGACAGGAATTATTTATCATTTCTCTTGAAAGTCACCACTCAGATTTCATTTGGAAAACATCATTAGGAGTATGGGTGGGAGATAAAAAAACACAGTGGAGGACAAGTGTAGCAGGTCTTTTTTCCTTGCTGCCTCACAAGTTAGAGCACAGCAATGAAACTGCAAGCTCAGGGTTGAAAAAAATGCCCACAATGGTTCTCCCCTGTCACCTGGCAGCTCTGCAGATCCCATTGTCTCTTCTTCTGCACCAAGCCTGAGCCTTGGCAGAGAAGGCTGTGGGCACGTGACTCTCTGTGAAGACCATGGAAATATCATAGAAAAGTATGTGGTCCTCAACATTCTGGACACACCCTGATACAGAGGATGTCAGCCTGATACAAGCAGGGAGGCTCAGCTACCCTTTTCCCAGCCAGGCTGCCTTAATATCCAAGAGAATGCTGAAAACACATATTAAATATGTGTTACATATATTAAATTAACATGCTTTTGTTAAGTTAATGTTAATGTTTCATTTCAGGCCAAAGAGAACACACAAGAGCACTCCTGTTTCACCCTAAATATGTTTTTCCCAGTCAGGCTGTTAGATTAAAGCATACATCATTCACAATCTCACCCACACTTTTGCCATACTTTCTCCACATCAATGTCCCCTTCACTTCAAGGGCCTGAATGCATCTGCTACAAACAGGAAGATTCAAGCATATAAAACCCAATTTGATACTATCTGTGCAGTTCCTGCTCTTCATTATTGTTTTGACTGAGATACTCCAATTATCCAGCCATAGGGGAAAAACAATACCAAGGGATTTGGATGACCTGTACAAGTCCATTCATGAAAGAATGTAAAGTAGCTACAATGACCACTACAATCTAACATCTGTTTTACTGAAGTAAATCCAGGAAAACTCAATCTGTATCAGTAGGCTTAAGTTAGTGTTCATTAGTCTTTCCTGACCCCACTTGCCTTTCAGAGGAAACCTTGGATCAAGCAGGAAAAGCATGAAAAATTTGTTGAGAAATTGTTTTATATTCCTAGGCAACTAGTGAGGATGATCAAAATGAGTATTTAACCTGGCTAAGGATATGCATACATCAGCACATATCAATAACATCCCCCTCTGAATCAGTATTTATAGTCAGCTCTGGAAATCAAAGCCATCCAACTGCACCTTCTTGCAGTGAAGATTATGAAAACCACTTTTTCTCAGTTCTCCCCCTGCAGCTGCCCTGTGAGGCTGTCATCCTGCAGTCCTTTGCACCTGTACAGGTAACCAGAACCTTGCACACATCCAGGTATTTGCCCTATTGACTAAAGGTCAGCTGAGACACAACCACAGATAGAGAAGTGAGGCACAGATCAGCCAGAGAACACATACTTGCTTGTTCGAGTTTTCACCCTATCATGATCTGATCCAGCCCCAACTTAATCCTCAGGAAATTCCAAAAGAAGGAGATTCACACCCTAAAAAGCACTTTGTAAAGCCCTGGCAGAGATTTCCCAGCTTTTCCAGTGTCACCTTCTGACAAATCAAGCCCCAGTTTGATTACTGACTGAAGAAGGCAAACTAATCCAAATGCACTCAGTGAAAGAAGCAGCTAATGCAGAGTGGCAGTGGCTAGAAATTGCTGTGTTTCTAATGCAGCTTCAGGTGAGGGGTCAGCCTTCAATGTCCCATATAGGATAACACACAATGGTGGCTGGATTTTCCCCAAGCATCTTCCCACTGTCCACATCAGCGGCCTAAATCTTTTGTTTTTTTCAAAAATAGTATCTAAATCTTCTTCACATTTACTTGTCACTGTGGAAAATTTCCTAAAAGCCTGGCAGTCCTAAGCTGTAGCTAATTAAATCCTAGACAGTAAGCCTGTTGCCAGTGATTTCAGAATTAAATTGTTCACCTCTTAGCTCTCTGTCCCCTGTCTCTCACTGACCCTTCCTAATGGGACAGGAACGCAAACATTTTGGCTAAGCTCAGAAAACTCCTCTCATGAAAACAAAGATGCTTGAGACAGTGAAAGACTTAGCAGTTTGAGCCAGCACACAAATTTAAAGCCTTTACTTAACTAGGAACAGGCTGTACAGATCTCAGAAAATATTGTGCGAAAAGTGGGTCAGGACCCTGATGAGCTTGGGCTAGTTGCACCCATTTCCAGCAGCTGAGAAGCTTGTCTCCTCATGTAAGGCTCCAGCTGAAGGCTCTTTTTTCCTGAGTGTTAAAAAGATGAACTTTAAAGACCCTCTCCCTGTCCCAAGATCTTATGCAACAGAGCAGCCAGGGAGCTGAGAAACAATGAGACGTGCCATCCCTGGAGGGATTTAAAAGACACATAGAGGTAGTGCTGAGGGACATGGTTTAGTAGTGACTTAGCAATGCAGGGTTAATGGTTGGAACTGATGATTTTAAAGGTCTCTTCCAACCAAAATGTTTCTAGGGTTCTATGGTTCTATGACCCAGGGCACACTGGGACGCTGTGGAGATGATCACCACTAAACATACACCACTGCTAGTCACCAGACCACCCTGCCAGCCTGCTACCAGTGTTAATACCTGCACTGGCCACTCAAGCTGTCAGTCTTGAAAATTCCACGTGCATGAAACCTTCCTTTCTTCTGTTCCCCCAGTCTTCATCACTGAACACTCTTTAGCTCTTTAGAAATAGGCTCCTGCACCGCTACTGAGTGGGGTCTGAGCCAATGCCTATTCTAATTAATTTCATTCACAAAACTTGGATTTATTCAATCCAATTTTTTGGCATGCTGTCAAATACGACACAAAATTACATTAGTGTCATAAGAGGAAAGGATTAGTCCACAAAGTTCTTTGAAGAACTGTGTTGGCACTTGTCTTTTTGTGAAAATGCCAGCAGCTTCCCCTCTCTCTAGGTACAACCCATTTTCTTCTGGTCAGTGAGGGAAATCACTGCTTGGGGAGGGTCTGAGTCAAAGCCTTTTGGAGTCTGTGGGAATCTTTCCACCAATTTCCATGGACTTGAATCAGCTCTGAGCCTCAGATGTCAGGCATACTGACATCTTCCTTCAACACTTCAATAGGATCATTCAGCGGCTAGACTGGAAGACTTGTTTTACCTTTTTTCTTTTTTTTTTTTAAAACCTTAGTTAAAGCAATTTGCTGCCAAAAGAAGAACAACTTTGTAACTATGACATAGGTGTAAGTATTAAGGATGTCTGGGTTTAATTCCTGATCTTGCCACAGAGGTCTTAAAATAAGTTGATTAGAACCAGATTTGTCTGAAAACATAACTGGACTGGACTCCTGCATGTCAGCATGCACAGAGTGAGGGTCTAAAATACTGGTAATTCTCAGCAGAAAATCTTCACTTGCTGATCCACTAGCAAATTTTAATAGATCTTTTCATTCATTAACCAAGACTGACACTGGATCCAGGAGTTTAAAGAATCAAAGGACCAAATTTTGACCTGAGGTACCTCATTTGAACTCCATTCATGTCAATGAAGCTGCTTTACACCCACCAAGAGCATGGACTAAACCGCCTGTGGCAAGCTCACTTTACAACATACTGTGGCCTCACCAAGAATGACTTCATGTTTTCACCTCTGCCCTCCCTGCACCAGGCAACAGTGAATGCCACAGAAACTCTAAGGAAAGGCTTGTAGGAGGCCTTAGTCCAACCCACGTTTGTGTTAGAAAGGGTGTCTGAGGGTTGTTGTCCCTGTGACTGTGGTTCCCTTCAGCATGATATTTGCAGAACAGCAACATTTGCCATCATGCCTCAGTGATCTAATTGCTGCTGTTACAAACATGTTGAATATAAAACTATGTAAACAGTGTGACGCTCTGACAGCCATTCTTGCTTACTGACCTGTGGAAAAGTCTATTTTTGGCAACTGCTGCAGGCCACTGTGGTCGCTGTAAAGCAGACAAGGCAATGCCCATATTTTGAGCCTTATCTTCACCCAGTACAAGCATGAACACCACAGTTAGATCGAACCGATGCCACTGAAAAGGCCTGGGTCTGTTTTTAATTGCACCCAACTTCAGATACTGAAGTTGGAGATGAAGGAAAATAAACAAACACATTGGAAAAAATGAACTCTTTTGTGCAGTCAAACAACTGAACATTATTTCTGTGGCTTGCAGCTTTAGCTTTCAAACACTCAGTCTCCTCCAGCTGGTTAAAGATCAACTGAGTATCAAAAACTGTCTAAAGTAGTTTGTTGAGGACAGTAGGCAAGCCTTCCACTACTGAATTAAACAAACTGGTCTCCCCAGTTTCTCATAGTGATTCACACCTATGGTGCCTAAATTGGCAAACCGTGAGCAAAAAGATTAGCATTAGCCTACAGATTTCTCAGGCTTGATAGAACCGGTTCTGCTCACACTCAGTGAAAGACATTTGTCACCAGCAGTGATATAGTGAGGACTCTCATAGGAAATACTGGTGGAGACCTCTCTTCTAAAGACCTAGCTTCTTGGCTCACTCCCATAGACTGTCACCAGCTGAGTGATACTTGTTTGTTCTTACTTTTAGCACAATGCTATCTTGTCTCTTTGCCCAGTGGTAATTTTAAGGGCTGCTCCCCTCACTCACCCTGTTTACCTGTGGCAGTTTGATCTGGCCAGCAGGACTGAACACTCAAACAGCAATATGCTTTTTGCCTGGATCGCTCAGGTACGAAATATATCAGAATGCAATGAATTTGCTTTCTTCTGGGCCAGCAGAGGACAATGTCCTGAAAAGCCTCGTACTAAAAAGTGCAGAAGGAGAAAACAGATAATTTTGTTGTCTAAATGTCTTAAGAATCAGAGGGCAGAAAAAGGACTAGAATGGACCACCAAGCCAAATCCACCTTGGCAGTGGGAAGCACACAAAATATACTAGCAGTGAGGTATGTGAGGCAGGAAATCTAAGTCAGTTTACCAGGGACTGGAAAGTGCACATAAGGTACACTCAGGAAGTCTTTGTAATTCCCTGACATGCAGACTAGCTCTCACTGGCTTATTCTGGTTCAGCACAATAAAGTGTGAAGTATCAGCAAGCTTCCTCATAGCACACTGGTTGCAGACCTGAGGACTACAAATACATGCATGTCTGAGTCTATTGTCCTGGAAATAAATGGGTAAAACAAGTACAGGGAGGTAGTAAGGAATGGCATAAAGAAAGGAATTAGCTTTAGGAACAGCCTTTTAAACAAGTTAGATGTGATCAGCCCTGTCAAAGGAGCAGAGAAAGCTGAACATTTGAAAACTGCCATTGAGGGCTCCTGAGGTGAGGGTGAAACAAACAAAATGCAGCTGGAAAGCATCTATAAAAAAATCATTTTAACAGTTACATCCCAAACAAGGATCAACTTAGTGAATATGCACAGCATTTACTTAAAACTAGGGTTCATTTGGTCATTTGCTGCCTCTGCCCTACTGTAAGTGCATAAGCAAGGAAGCATACAAATTCACCACCTCACATGTCTCTTCTACTGCAAGTTCCTCCTTGATGTCAGTAGGACATTTGCGCAGGAGTGAAAAGCAGACTATGGCCCTTATGTACTAACTACTCTGATACTGGTTATTTATTTATAACCATTCATATTTATAAATATTAAGTATCCTTATGAGATAGGTAATTTTTTTAATCTGTATTTATTTTAGCCTTCCCTCTCATACTGAATTTCCTCTAATTTTCTTTTCATTGAAAGTACTCCCACTCTTTTCCTCCATTACATTGATCAATAACAGACTGATGAAGACTGATAATGATGTATCAGTACTGAGCTTTGCTGATTACATTCCAAGTGAAATAACATATCATTGCATCAGTCTGTCTACAGACTTAGAAAGGTGTTGTAATATCACACTGATATAGAGTTCCTGAGTTTTTAATTTGGAAAACAAACAATCAAACCTTCAAAAACATGAGGACCTTGAATATGTTTTGGAAAGAAGCAAAACCATATACACTGAGCAGACTTTGCTATTGTTTGTGTATGACTTTTAAGGGCTAAAGTCCATGTCAGTGTGAGTTTACGTCACTCCTTAAACAAGAGCTCTCATGAAGACTGAAATCACAGGTCAAAAATGACTGGTCAGTGAATTTTCAGACTGCTGCAACCCTAATCCACTTCAATCAAATCACTATGGTCAATTTACAAAAAATGAGCATCTCAGGCACTCCAAAATAATTTATTTTCAGATGATGTGACACTGCAAAATATGATCTTGCCCACACAACAAAAACCAACCCCAAGTGCGAAGCATCCTAGTGTTTCCTTTACCGGTCTCAATGGCTAAAAACATTCTGTCTGGGGTAAAGACAATCTGCATATCCTTGGTGGTGTAGCTTTGACTCAAGCCTGGCTTGCAAACCTTTGTTCCTTCACATTTCATCACACAGACATGCTGGCTGCCCAGCAGCATCTCCCTAACTGACACGAAGGTTCCACATGGCTCAAGTTCTGTACTAAGCTGCTTTCCTTAGTTTGTTTCTTTTGCACTCTGCCCCATTTCATTTCATAGTATTGGAACCTTTTCTTTAAGGCAGAAATTCACTTTCCCCTTGCTGCTTTCCTCTTTCTCACCACCCTCCTCTAGGATCCTTCTTTGTCCATTCTTATCCACATTCCCTCTGGCACTGGAGACAAAATCTTTCTCTTCTACCTTGCCAGCAGCTGGCCAGAGTGCAGAGTCTTGTAACCTTTGTTGACAGAGAATTCAGAAAAACTTGAGACCTGCTGCCCACAAAGCAGTCAGGACCTCACATTTTTGTTCTTTTGCTGCTTTTATGTCAGCACTGCAGTCAGTCCCTGGGACTGTGTCAAATTACCAGAACTGAAGACTGGGCTCTTAGCTCTTAATTACAATTTTTCAGGTCTAAGTTTATGGATTGTTACTGAGCTTTAAATGTGCACAGAGGGCTTAAAGTACCTTGGCAAAGGAACAGTATGTGAACGTAATACCTCTTAAAGTTAACAGGCTTTATCTTTCTAGTGATGATGAAGTGAAACCATGAAAGGCTCTGACCAGAATTTTCTTCAAGTTCACTATAGTGTTCCAAAGGAGGAAACATCAAATACCCTTGTATACTCATTAAAGAGGAGAAGAAAAGATGAAAAGGTCTTGGGAACTTAAAAATAATGGAGAAAGACACTATTACATTACACTGTGAAGTGTAATTTTGGAACATAAAACACTGCTGTCAGATTGTGGATTTTTTCAGAGGTGGATCACCTCCTCTTTCAATAACTCATCAACCATAATAAGAACCAGGTGATCAGTGTCCATTGGGATTTCTCTGCCTCTCGGGATTCCTACTGCATCTGAAAAACTACCCAAGGAAATTTCAAAGTTGCCCTTTTTCTCTTCCAGCTTGAAGAAACTGGCCTCAGAGCTTTCTAAAAGATGTGGTCCTGTGACTCAGGCATCTCCTAATGAAGTATTAGGAACTGCTGAGTTTTGGCCTGGCTATGACACTGCTGAGCTTGAGTACATTGCTTCTCTGTGTATAAAGACACATATGCATACACACAGACATATGTACATAGGTGCATGTACGTAGAGGTGTGTGTTGGTCAAAAGATGCAGGTGAAGTGGCTGCTCTTCCCCCTAGATCACATCCTGAGTACAATATTGGTCAACCTGCTCTCAGTCAGCACAGCCACTCTACCACTCACCTGAAGAATATGAAACAGCTCCAAATCTTGCTGTGGCTGCTAGAAATCTTTCTGCTGTCACAGCAATGATGATAACACACAACTAATGAGGCAAGAGCTATGGACAGAACTGCCAGCCTTTTACAGGAAGCCCCAAGCACTTTGAAGGAAGATGGGACTGCTTGTTAATCACTGAACAGGAATTCTAGATTGTCATGTGCCAGGGGAGCAGTGGAGGAGCTTTGGATGAGGATTTCACATGCTTGGATGTATCAGTGACAAAGGAGTCAGAAATGTCAGCTGAAAAGAACAAATATTTGCCCTTAAGCTCATGCCTGTGTGGTTAGAACAGGGCTTTTGCAAGATCAGGCCAAGTCTTAGGCTTTCAGCTGGAGATGTGGGGGGAATGGCTGTGACTCCCTGCAGGGCAAGAGAGAGTGAGTGAAGGACTGTTGGCTCTTGCCTACCTGCGGACCACTAGCTTCAGTTTCTTATAGGACCCTTTAACCAGGGAGATGGCCTCTCTCCTTGAGCTGCTCAGTTCCACCTCATTGATGTTCACCACCTCATCACCAGCCTGCAACTTGGAAGGCAGGGAGTCTGCTTTACCACCCTCTTCAATCTGCACAGGAAACAGAGGAGAGAGAAATGGTTAGACATGCCTGCCACAGTTTGGCTATCACATGCAGAGCAGAGCATGCATTTATATTGAAGGAATTAGCTCTGTCATGGTTTAAGAGCTAGTCAGAAGCCAAGCCCCATGAAGGCTGCTTGCACAGTTTCCCCCAATCCCTCCCCTCCTCCCAGAAGGAGGGGAAGGAGAATCAGGAGCAAAAATGACAAAAACCTGAGGGCTGAGATGAAGAAAAGTTTAACAGAATAACAAAACCAGCATAGAAAACAACAGGATTAACAAGAGAACTAACCTAATGTTACACATACATATACACAAACGACACAAGGCCTGACCACACTGAGCCAGCCACTGAGCAAACCCTTGCCCAGCAACCCTCAAGCCCCAGCTGACAGCAATGCAGACATCGCACTAGTATGGTATGGAACATCCCCCTGGCTAATTCAGGTGTCTGTCTTGAGCGTGGGCCCTCCCTACTTCTTATGCAAAGTTAACTCTGTCCTAGCCAAACCATAGACAGTCTATCAGGCCCAAACTCATCTCTCTGACTAAGAACATTGCCTCTCTATCCCAGGCAGCTTCCTCAAAACTCTGCCCTTGCCTTACCTACATCTCATATAGAGGAAAGCTGGGGATTGGCAGCCAAATTCATTCTGCTAAGAAGCATTGTTTTGAAGAAACCTGAAAAGTCTTTATTTGGAAGCAGTAAATGCCAGCAAAATGACAAAGAAACACCTCCTGATAAGAGCACCCAGGCACAAGCCCAAGGGCAAGCCAGGATTAGAAGAGCTTGGATGTGGGGTTTTTGTTCAAGCTCCTCTTCATGATCTAGCTGGCTGATCAACAGACCCATAGAGGTGTATGCATTGACATGCAGCACGTCTGTAGGGTGTTTCAGCTAGGAATTGAAATAAAGTAGGCAATTATTTTAATTTTAGGAGAAAGTAAGCAGCCTGCTCAAGACTATGTAGTGACAAAGCTAGAAAGAGAATCCTAGGACACTTTCCTCCATTGTCTGTGATCCATTTCGTACACTGTGTGGTCCTGCATGCACATTGATTCTCCAGCAGTGTGCCAGCGGAAAGACACCAAGTCTGCAAAGAAGTAAGTGACAAGCAGAGCACAATAAAATCTGGCTTGGAATCTCAGCCTTGTACACTACTGCACTGCACTCTCTCTCTGAAAAGCCATACTAGCACAGCAGAGGGGAAGGCTACATATGGGTTAACACACTACAAATCCTGAGTTTCTGGAGACTCAGGAATGCAACAGATACAGCCTTTATTACAAAACTTGCCACCACAAAATCTGATATTCAGAGCACCTGGTAGACCCTGTTCAACAGAAGTTGTGACCTGTGTTATCAATTCTCATGTGACCCACACTTAAGTATAACATCTCATGGTACATTAGAAGTATAATCTCTTGCTTCAGGCCTTCACCTTCCCAGACATATTGAGACAAAGAAATGTATCTGAATTGGAATAAGACTCTGACCCAGCCAGTGGAAGGGCTGCTATTTGCATGGATACCATTTTCTGAGCACTGAAACTGCACACACGCTTCTGGAAGTTACTTTTATTTCAAGTCATGCCAGACAAAGTGTAATTGAGCCATAATCCAGACATGTAACTCAGCACATGTAGACATATTACCCAGATTTTTCACCAGAATTAGTTTCAGTGTTGAGTGCTGATTTCTCACAGGCAAAGCTGGTCTGTTCTAACAATAGCATTTCAGCCTGTGTACCTTGTGAAACTGAATTTCACAAACATTGGCTCACAAATTCTCTGAACCTCCTACAAAGGTAGGTAAAAATCATTGTCATTCATTCTACCAGGAAGTCATTCCACTGATGAATGAGTTTTTTTCTTTTCTTTTCTTCTTGAGAATGGATAAACCCACAGGAATGAGACTTCATATAAAGTGCCTTGTATGACAATTACCAGGAAGGGTGA
Organism: Galbula dea; assembly: GCA_013399015.1. Classification (NCBI taxonomy): domain Eukaryota; kingdom Metazoa; phylum Chordata; class Aves; order Piciformes; family Galbulidae; genus Galbula; species Galbula dea. The sequence goes on along the minus strand of VWZX01009068.1, from coordinate 2,115,740 downwards.
GAGATGAAACATTAGACCTTGCTGTCAGCATAAATAAATAACAAACTAAAAATGTAGTATTGCTCCAGTTTGTTGCTGCTGTGAAGGAAAACAGATGAGTATCATTTCAATGAAATACAATAGAGTGGGTTCTATGGGTTAGATTAACTTGTGATATAGTCAACAGAAAGGCTTCTTTTCTTTGGTTTTGTTTTGTTATGCTAGATCACATATAATGGAAAAAAGGTGTTGTTGGAAAAATTTCTCCTGTAACAAATACCAGCTACTTCAAAGGCTGAGATACTCATCAGAAGTGTTTGTATTAATTTCTGCCTTGATGAACTCTGACCTTAAAATATCAACAAAATTGTGATATGTGCTTTATCCTCTAATAATTCAAATGGTATTTATATATTCTAGGTTTTTGGACTCCATGGGTTTAAGCTTCTCCTTGCCACCACATGGCCCAGACATTTTGCTTTCTCCTCTTGTTTAGTGAAAATGGAAATTTGGATTCTTCTATAACCACTTTTTGATGGCAGCACCAAAACCGTATTACTTGTATACCTAGAGAGAATATAAATGGAGATACTGTTTGAGCTTTTGCTGTTCACATATTTATCTATTAATAATGTTACCCTTCTTATCTACCTATTGTTTAGGTACAGTTATGTCATTTATTCATCTGGATGCAAATCCCTTAAAATTCCTGGAGGAAAACATTCCCAATAGGCCTGTGACCTAGCACTGCCACTCAGAGAGTCAAAAGAGGCAAAAAGACTCCCACGTTTCCACCACAAGTCCAGAAATGAGGACCTGTCTCCCAAAGCAAGGCTCTGATGCTCCATGTTCATTTCTTCTCTCTGAACACCTCTGAAAAGATTTGTGTTTCAAGAGTGGTGATATTTCAAGGAAAGGACTGAATGATTCAAACAAAAGCTGCACTATAAACACAAAGTCCCATCTCTACCCAGCATAACAACCATCAACAAAGCAAACAACCTTCAGCATACTTGTGACCTCTTTAGATGAATACCTGCTTCACTGGACAAAGCTGAACAAAGTCAAGGATGGGACTGCTGGGTCTGTGATGAGCAGTTAAGGATGGTAGATGCTCGCAAAGCTGTGCGTGCCACAGCAGACAAACACTACGCAGGCAGACTGCTTCTAAATGTATTTACTTTCTCTGAGCAACCCTGTGGACCAAGTCTCAAGTGTGAGGAGATGAGAAGGCAAGTCTCCAACTGTTCCCTAAATCTCAAGTGGTTCTAAGTGTTATCAGTCAGCAAGGGCAGAGTAAGCAATACAGTCTGCTGTTTTAAGTGCGCAAGTTGTGCTGGACTAGTTTGGGCAGCCACAGCGTTGTCAAATTTATCCTCAACAGTCACTTGCACCAGAAATGTAATCTCTGTGAGCTACAGCACCTAGCATAAGGGGTCAATCAATAGCCAGTCAGACCCCTTAATGCTTAAAGCTAATAAAAACAGGGTGATGTGCAGCCAGAAAACCGTCTGGGTATTGGATTGCCATTCATCCAGCAGGAGGAGCCAGCAGGAGCCAGCCAGGGACTGAAGCTTTTTTTCCCTTTGGCTGGATTGTGCCAACTGCTCTGCCAAATTGAGCTGTAAGAGGTGACTGACGAATAAAGGGTGGAGGAATACCTAAAAAACCCCAGGCTTGTGCTGGACTCAGTGGCTGGTCTTACTGCAGGAGCTGTTAGTAAGCTGCGCAGGCAATGCCATATGGGGAGAAGAACCCCTCTCCCTGAAATCAGCAAAGCAGCTGTACAGCAAAACATTCATCAATAACATAAAGACTCTTGGTTTCCCTGACTCAGTTTCCCACCTGTGAAATGGACATGATCATTACTACCTTTGTCTGTCCAGTCTATTTAATGTGAGTGGCAATGATCCAAATCATAGCTCTCATTCTAGGAGCTCCATCTGCAGATCCCTAGCTCACAGGCCCTGACCCTGGGGAGAGTCTATGCCAATTAGAACCATGCAAGGGGAAAGTAAGCCATTCCAGAGTGTGTTCCACCAACCATCTAAATCCTTCTTCCTGTGAAATCCTATCAAGCTACTGTGATTTCAGTATCTCCCTCATGTCTGTCTTTCTTCTGCTTTCCACAAACATATCTAGCTGATTATTTCAGAAGGAGAGAATAAGATCCTCCCTGCCAAATTGGCCTCTCCTGAAATGCATTCACTTCAAACATCTCAGTAGTGTCCTCAAGTTGACACAAACACAAGTCCCCTCAGTTGTCTTTCCTTCAGTAAAGCCTTCATGCCCATGGCCCTTTCCTGAAAATCCCAAGGGCCACCCTGGTCCTGCTTTGCATTAACACTCCAGTCCATTTTCCTGCATTAGAAGAGGCTTCTTGTCATTCAGTAGATGATGCAGAAGACTTTGAAACCATCTGTTCTCCCATTTTCTGGCTAACTGTAAAAGCAAGAAGTTGCTTAAGCAGATCACCAAGGATACATAAGACTTATTACTACTGTCTTTTGTTTGGTTTGCTATGGTTACTGTAGGTTCAGGGAATGCTGACTGAGATCCTTTCTTGAGTATTTTAAAGAAGTTTTCTTTATTTATTCCTCTTTTCCCCTTCTTTAAGGAGCTTTTGTAACAACAAATTCCCTGTAGCTTTTAAAAGGGATTATTCTATCTTTGTGTCCTTTATACTAGGAATAGTGCATGTGATTGATAAACTGTAAACTTACTCCCTGAAGCTTCTCAGTAACAAAAAGAATCAAGCAAGCAAATATGTATGCACACTGGATGCAGTTACACCAGGAAGAGCTGTGCCCCGCAGCAGGCTAGGACAACTGCTGAATGAGATGGGGAGATGCTCTGGAAAAAAACTAACCAACAAACCAACAGTAAGCCTGCATAGCTGAGTGTTGACAGAAGCAGCAGCAATTGAAATGACAAACTACTGCCCTTTTGGTGTCAGTATTGTAATGATGGGAAGGGAAGCATCACAAATGAACTGCTGGAGATGCCTGTCCACAATCCCTGAGCTGCTGAAAAAGATGTTATAGGAACCGGCAGGGTGAGAGAGGAAGAAATTCTGCTCTGAGAGAGCAGAGGAACTGAGAGAGGAAGCTTCCTCTGCTGTGAGAGTCCTTTACTTGTCCGGGAGGACCTTTACAGAAAAATGTTCTCCACTTTAGACCTCTTGTTTTCAAATACTTTACTGGAGTCATTTTCATTCTTTCCAGTGGAATAATGATACATTTGGGTTTGTTTCTTCCTTGTCCTTCACAAGGTCTTTAGCACAGTTGCAGCTTGGGGGGAAGAGTGCATTTGGGAGAAAACAATTGACTGTGTCCATTTCCAACTTCTCAGTGCCCAGACTAGAACACCAAGTAGGTAAGACTGCATTTACCTGTCCACCATTAGCTGTAATACAGCCACACCAGATCAGTCATGAATTGCAACCTGTACAGAGCAGTGCACAAACTGGCCTACTGGGCCAGGCTTGACTTGCTCAGTAAACTCATTGAGTAGCTGATTGATTTGGGCTTCATGTAGGAGACAGAGACTTTTAAACCCCTGTAAAGAGAGTTCAGATATGGTTCTCAAACCCAAACACAAAGTTGCCAAGATGCTGAATGACTCCAGAGAATATGCTGCTTCCCCCCTTCAGACCTAATGCCATGTCACAACTTGGGGGCAGCAAGTGTTTCCCATGCAGCAGACAGAAATTCTTCACCATTGTCCCCAACTTCTATGTCAGTGTGACAGAGCAGTCAAGACAATTCAAGCAAAAAACAGGAAGTCAAAGGTCTCCCCCTGGAGCCCTGTCTCTGCTGGATCTCCCCACCCCGAGGAGACATGCAGCTCAGAATTCAGCTATTGACATTTACTCCAAACCAAAGAAAGTTTCTCCAAATTGGTTATTGTTTTATTCTTCAGGGAAGTAAGGAAGGGATTTTTTCTCATACTTCTCTGGATTGTTCTACAGTAACATTTCTGCTCTCAAGTACAAAGCACAGTAGCAGAAAGACTAATTTATTCCAGGCAGCCATTCCAGGTTCACTCAGAATAAATTCACCTTGAAATGCTGTACTTCATTCTGTAGAAGAACAAGTTAAACTACACAGTTGGGAAGGGTTAGCAATGCTACAAAATCTTTATGACATTTCCAAAAAAAATAAATCTGTTATTTAACACAGACAAAGCAGCATATTTTCTCATACATTCAGCCTGAAACACCAATACACTTGGTTTGAAGCAAGACACATAGCAAGAACTCCAGTCCCCACTACAATTCACAACTCTAAGACTTCTGGTATCCCCAGGCTTATTTTCCAGACACTATATATCAGAGAAATATCACTGTAAATCTAGGGGGACATCTACTCACCATGTTGGCAGTGACAGACACCAGCTCTGATTTTAGCATTATGGTTGACATCAGAGAAGCTCAGCAGTATTTGACCCCATACAGAGAAGAGTCATGAGTTTGGGGCTACACCAGACTGTCACAGCCAGCTTCTTTGCAGCATATGAATGTGTATGTGTGTCTGGAGACAGACAGATTCATTTATTTCCTACCTGTCAGGAAAAAAAAAAATCTCACTTGCCCCTCCACTGAATTCATCAGCTCATGTTCTAGGGATAAAATACACTTCCTCAATTCTCAGTGGTGGCAAAATTCAATGTCAAGGCTATGGCAGAGAGCTTCCCTTAATGCTGGGCCCTCCCCAGGTAGGTGAGGAGACCAAGCAAGCTGTATTTACCCAAACTGAAATCTGACCAGGATTCTGAGCGAAAATGGTACAGAGCCTCTGATACAGCACAAGCAAGGACCTCATCATTTAGTGGTATTTCCAAAAGCAAAAATGAAGCACATGTAACTACAGTAAAGCATTGCCTGTTCCCTGCTAGGTGCTAAGGGTCCAGATGGAAATCAAACCTGGTCTCCAAACCTGGATGATCTGGAAACTGTGAGTGTGGGCAATATACTGGAGTGTCCATGTGCCAGTGCAGACAGAACGTCTCTGAAGGACCAAGGTCTTCTCCAGTATAATTTACCAATGGCAGGCAGCAGAGGAAAGCAGCTGTGGGCACCAAAGCAGCAATCCAGCTGCAGAAATGTCACTGTGATTCATTCAGGGTAGGCGCAAGTTACAGACAAGAGGTGAGGATTCAAGGGAATTCCTCAGACTACCCTGAATGCTCCAACATTTCCACACCTTTCCATTTCCTGCATGATTGTTTCCTGTCCTGGGAGCAAGGTTAATCTCAGCAGTCAGACCCTCAGCAAAAAGTGGCAAGAAGTGAATGGAAAAACAGATTGCTGGCTTCAGCTACAAGAGATAAGAAGACATGCTTGGATGAGTTTGCATCTGACTCCTCTTGGTGACTTTAAATTCCTAATCCAGGAGAGGAGAGAAAGCTTAACTCTTCAGATAATTTTCCAGCATCTTAAATACATAACTGTTAGGCTCCCACAGAGACTGTTACATTTAAAAGTGAAAGGAGTAAGGAAAATCAAGTATTCTTTCAACAAACACACAAAAAAAGATGTACCTATGCTACAGGTTTGATTCAGGCCTTCAAGAAGCCTCCAGGACCTTTTTTGTAACAATAGGCAAAACTAACAATACATATTCTCCACCCCTCTCCTTATATACAAGTCAAGGAACCAATCTGTGTTTGCTCTGTGGTAACACCTAGAGCCATATCACGTCCCTCTTTTAGAGGTGTGGTACAAACATCACAGGCAGTTCTTGCCCCAACCTTTACAGTATAAAAGGACAAATTAGACAAACAGAGGGACAGGAAACAGAGCTGTAGAAAACTTGTGACAACAACAAGCAGAAAGATAGTGTTAAAGCCCACCCTCAGCTACACCATGACTTTTGCAACATATGGACTGAACCTTAGAGGCAAGGAGAAGCAAGAGCACCTGCAGGACAGAAGAAAAATCAGCATGCTTTCAGACAGCATTGTGAAGGGCTAGGACACAGCATAAAACCACCTGCAACATGCTGAAGGACCAACTGCAAACCAGCATTCTGACATGCTTTACAATGGTAGCAAACAGTCCAGAGAGAACAAGGTGGCGAGAGGACAGAAGATGGCTTCTTGGCTCTCCTAGCACTTGGCAGCCTACTGCTCCACGTCAGGGTGTCCAGAGAGTCAGTATCTCAAATGTCATTAATGCTTCTTCCTACCTTTCCCTCCTGTTGTTCACAGAACACAGCAACTAGCCAAGGCAAGGCAAAAAACTGCCCGAGTCAGACACATAGCAGCTACGGAAAAGCAATGCCTGTGCACGTGCAGAGTAATGCTCATTCTTTTACAGCCTTAAAACTTGAGGGATCACTTTCTCCAGCTCTTTCTATGTGTCCTGCATAAAGTCAGCTTTTATCCCAGCAGAGTCTTGCCTGCAGAACACACCCTACTCATGCATGTGGGAATCAGAGAGCCTTACTTCTTTGTTCGCTGTGTGGTTTTTGCAAACAATCCATTCCATGCATGCCACAGAAGGTATATTACCAGGTGATACAAATACTGGGGCCTGGAGCACATTAACTTGATCCTGTTTGGTCTACAATGATTATCAGGGCGATATCAGCTCAAGGGGCTACAAGAACTCACTCCCTCTTACTGTGCTGTATCTGATATAGCTCACTCCTCTCCAGAGCATACAAAGCCAGTGACTGCTCATGTCTGAGAGTTAATATTTGCTTTGCAATGTGAGAGTTAAAAATAGCCATTTGTCAAGAGTCTGCTGGCAAGGTTTTCAGCTCTATCCCAAATGCACCCAAGGTTTCTGCATTCAGGACTCCTTTTTTTCACCCTGTGTTGCCATCCTGCCCCCAACGTCACAGTCCTTTCTCACATTTCTCACAACGTTTCAATAATTAAAAACCTAGTTCCTATGACATTTAGGCAGTGAGCCCATTATAGTCTAGATATGGTCTATCAAACATGTGGTCACCCAACATAGGAGAGAGCACTGCCTCAAGGCTTCTGTGCAGCTACTGAGTCCATCACAGCAGCAAAGCTTGGAAGAGCTCAGCAGCTGAGGATGACTGGCAAACTCACATCTCCTCACATGCTCCCAGTGTCCATCGTGCAGGGTGCTACTCATCATCCTTATCATTATCTCTGTCCATTGTGGAAGCATGCACCAGCTTTACCCACAGAGATGAACTGAGTCTAGCATTTAATGTTTCTCACCCAGTGCCATGTCCCAGAAAAAGCTGGAGATAGGCCTATGTTAATGGTTGTAGTTATTAAAATTGAGGTAAGGTACTATTAAGGGACAACCTGAACCTTACAAACCCTAGGATCTTTAGTCAATGACATCAACTGCCCCCTAAACCTTTCAACAGGTACATGTACAGCCCCCCCCCCCATACCATCTCCAAACAGCCCTTCTAGGTGGGTTGCAGTGACTCACTCAGACTGTGGGATGCCATGGACCTGTTCACTCACAAACCAAAACGTAAAATGTGCGAGGACTGACCCACCTCAAGAAATGTCACCTTTTGCACTGAATGAAAATGGATAGGCATAGGAACATGTCATTATTGTTTTGCTGTTGGCAGTTTCTTTTGCTTTGCATACTCTCTTCTCACAGTATGACCTTACATACCCTCCCTCTTTCTGTCCTTATCATCTAGGAAAATGAACCAGATGTGTATGCAAAATTATATTTGTTACCTACTCCAAGGACAATTTTTCAAGCCTGGGGAACACCAATCTTTGCATCACAGGAACTGCCCTAATAGGAAATCTAGTTATTTCTTTAACCTCCCTCCTGTCTGTTCTAAAAACAAGGAACAAATGGCAACATTTGGAACTCGCCATTCAGTCCTTGTTACATAGCACTGTCTTGTGCTCATTTTTACAGGATGCCTTACACATCTTCCCAGACTTCTGTATTACTTTTCTATACTTGCTGTTTGACCTATACCCTTGCTGTTTTAACCCATAACCCCTAGAGATTGTCACTTGACAGGGTGACCAATTGCTGTGAATCTTTCTATGGATTGTGTCTTCTTGGGGTAACTGGAAAATATTTACATGTAAAAAAATATGGCTGAGATGTAAGCACCTGTTATGGGTTTAGAGGAGAAAGGAGAGAGCCAGCAGGCTCTCAAAGTACAGCTGTTGAGGGCTTTTTTCACCATATGATTTGACAGTGAACTTCCTGCCTTGGCATATTGCTGACATGAATTCAGTCCAGAAAAGTCAAGGAAATCTGCCCTGCGATCAGGTAATTCCATGAATTAGAAACCTAAAACTATGGGTTTCTTCTGGCTACTGGAACAGGTTATACTTATCTCTCCTGAAGACAGATCCTTGGCCCCAGCATCGTCAGTTAGTGCTTTTAATGTTTGACATTCTGTTTCCCTTATTTCCCTTCCCCAATATTAACACTTATAAATAGCAGTAATAATAGTAATGACAACAGTAGTAATGATCCTCAGGAATTTTCCTTCCATTAGCTAATGTGACCTTTCAACAACATGGGAAGACAGCAGGAAGTATTGTTCCCAAATTAGAGAGGAATAAAACCAGAAGCAATATTTATGTAACTTTTCCAGGGTCCCAGAAAGAACCACGCATTAGCGCTGCAGTTGCACTCACCACTGTGACTGGCAGGGCACACCGTACTGATGACAAATTAGACTCGTCTCCTTAAATATTTCTACCATGTCCCCAGCATTAAGCCATTTTCTCACACAGCATTTTTCCCTCTTCTACAACCTAGAAGAATTGCTCTTGGATGTCCTTCCATCTACATTTCTGGTTCCCCTCTGGTCTCCATAGTTTTATTTCTTCCCTATTTACTGTGGCTGTCCTCTCCCTCATTGTGCTGTTGTTTCCTTTCTTTTGCCCTATGTTTCCTTCTTTATCATGCTCCACCTTCCCCCCGTGCTTAGTAACACAAAGTAGTAACCACTATATCCGAGAGGAAAAAACCAAAACAGATGATGAAGCAGAGCCATGCTTGATGAACCGCCTGCAGCTCTTGTCAGACATTCAATATCTGCCTAAGGGATTTAGGTATTCACTTCTCTCTCATTTTAATGAGAATCAGACATCAACATTTTTCAGGACTCTTTGAAGATCGAAGCTTAGAGCAGCCAACAGCAATTAAAACAGAGCTCAACATCAAGAGATGTGTCCTTTAGGGCAAGGGAGTACTGCTGGCATCCCTGGGTAATGAGAAGGAAATGCTAACGGACTCTCCAGAAGTAGCTGGGCCGGTTCATCACAGCACGGCGGCTCCATGCTTTCTTGACTCACTGCCAGCTCACACACACTCCACAATAACGCAGCGAGAACTCCCCTCAGACGAGATAATGACAACAGCGCTCGGCTTGGAGTGACAGTGCCAGGACAAAAGAGGAATTTTATGGTCCAAGCCATTGTCATCACATCACACTTGGCAAACCCTTTCTTTATTCTCCTAGTCTTCTGTAATTATTAAAAAGTCTTCTCAACTGAATTTAGTGCCCATGAAAAATGTCAGGCTCCCAGCCCTGGAGATTCATTTTGCTTGCCTACAGACCAGCTTGGCACCCTTCCTTCTCCCAGCTGCACCTCCAGTGTATTTTAATGTTTTCTTGAAGGAAGAGCCTCTTGGAGACAAAAGGAAGACTTTCTCTGAGATCCTCGGTCTTGCTGCTGAGATGGTCAGCTCCACAGAGCCAAGAACAGCAGCTACTCTTCAAACATGGGCATTTGTGCAGCTGGGTGTATTGCTTCTGGTCCCCCGTGCTCTGGGGCATAAGAGCACATCACGCAAAGGCATAGCCGTCTGCAGGACCAGTGACCAGGTGAAGAGCACTTCATGCCACTATTTATGAGAGTGTTCTTGCTCTAAATCAACCCATGAAAAGAATTCCCTAGCAGCATTTACTGTGACACTACTGTAACCCCCAAACAGCAAAGAATCACAATCAAACGCTTGGAAATTTTAAGTGCAGGAGAGAGTGGAGCAATCAGTTTCAATTTCATACAGGAGGAATAAGTATCTTGAAGATCAAAGTGTTCAGGTACTTCTGACCACCATCCACCTAGCGCTGCACACACCTACTTGCACATGCACATGATCTTGTGACTGTGTGCCAGGACAAGCTGGCTGAGCATTTGAGAACCTATTCACTGCAAACCCACATGAAAGCATGCAGTCTTAGCTGTGCACAAGTCTTTTACTAAACAAAGTTGTAGAATCATAGAACCATAGAATCATTATGGTTGGAAAAGTCTGTCCAAAAGGGAAACAGCACGAGAATGGAAAATCCTGTTCTTGCTCAGGCCTTGTGGATGTCTTGTAGGGCTTCGTGATCTTACCGGAAGCAGCAGGGAGACGGAGCAATAAACTCTAGGAGATGGATACACGGCTTCAGTCGGTCTGTTCAAATCCCTCGCCCTGCACTCACGATCCTTGTCCCCTGCTGCCATCCTGCGGCAATTCAAGGGATAACCGCTTTTCCCTGCGCTTCTATCTCCTCTGTAGCTGGTAGGACTCAGCCGTGAGGGATGCTTTCCTAACGGCGAAAAGAGCAGCTCATGTAGCGTTAACGAGAAGAGGAATGAAACCCCGTCAGCTCAATCCTATGTCTGAATTTCACCTTTCAAACCTAAGGTAGTTGTGTTTTCAATGACGCGTTGTGCACGAGCAGCAAATGAGTCTGAAAGGCCATTCAATTAATACAATTGCTGTGAAAATAGAGCAGTTGCTGCACTTAACGCCAGAGTGAATATTTCAAAGGTTCAAAGGCAGATGCAGGAATAAATTTTATGGTGTGGAAAAGCAAGAATAAACTGTTAAACGGTGGCATTTACCTTATATCTTAATTTAGATATCGAAAACCCAGTCAGACTCAACAGGGAATGGTGCAGTCCTCTGTCTAATTACAAAATGAGACAAAAGGGGTCCTGACCTCTTCAGCCTGTCTGGCTGATACGTTGCAATCCTTCCCACTCTGCCTGCCGTGATCTCTGTGGTCTCTTCTGCAGCTCTCTAACATTTTTGCTGACAGTACCCTTAACCTTGTGGTTCAGAGCACGTTCCCTATCAGTCTGTCTTGAAAGCACCTTAGGCTACTAAACATTGGATGACAACCACGTTAATAAGCACTGAATTAATTTTGTTTGTGCTCTGTGTCAATTCTTTAACTAGTGCCCAAGAAGCCAAGTACACCCCTGAATCTCCTGCCCACTTGTGAGCCTAAATGTCTTCAAACTTTTTCGCCAGCCCAGGAAAATACTGGAGCAATTTTGAAAGTAAGACAGCAAGAACAGGCTTAGCCAGCAATTAACAAAGCACTTCATAGCAACCTGGGAACTTTCTTGTTAATTTTACACTGTAGATGTGGTAAGTATAATGCAAAAACTGCTAGGGTATGTAAGAAAGCACCCTTTAGATGTGGGTGACAGGACAAGGTACCCACTAGAGCCACTCTCACAAGAGTAAGAACAGAGATGTGAGCACCTGCTCTCTGTATTTCTTTTACAGGTATCCCAACACATGAAGCATGGGAAGAGCTGCTAGTACTTGTAAAGTACAGTGTCCCATGGTCTAGCCTTTATTGTCTCAAGAGGGTAGCAGTTTTTCCCACAGCAGACATAAGCTTCCCAAACCACTGCAGCTCATATAGATGTGCAGGGATGACTTTGAACTTAACTAGTTTGGATTCACCAGCAGTAGATCTGAGCATTGAACTCAGATTCCAGGATATGCCCCAGAAAATCAAGTTAACAGCTCAGACAATAAAGCTCTGTTCTATTTTTTTCCTGTCCCAGATGTACTAGCACCAGCACATCTTTCTTGGAATTCTCTTACCGAGTCCTTCTTTTAGGGAAGGGGATTTACAGCTATGTTTCCAAATTTATTCATTGATCAAGCCACTTCTAAGCAAAACTACTTTTAGCTGCAGGAGACACCATACATGCATTTAGCTGCAGTTCAGTCCAGTTTTCAGAGCCAGCGCTGCTGTCAAAGTGCTATATGAACACAGATGAGGGAACCATACCTGTAAAAACACCAGGCCCGTTGACCCACTGTCTTCCTACTTCCTGCATATCAGAGAGTGCTTGCTCTTAAGTTTGTTTTCTGAAATTGTTTTCCATGTGACAAAAAACCTCAATATTCAGTCCAGATGGCTGCTAATGTTGTGCAAGCTTGTGTTTACGCTTTGCCCTGCATCTAAAATAGATGGCTTATGCCCACCAGCATTACATGTAAATGCCTTTCTAGAGTAAGGGCTTCAAGCTCTTACTCTGCCATACGTGCAAGGGAAAAGCCCACCACAAGTGTCTCAAATGCAAACTGAAAACATGCATTCCATTCCTGCCTTCTCCTCCTTTAGTACCATTTCCTGATTTCTCACAGTTCTATGTTTTTGCTGCTCTTCTGTCTCCAAAAATGTTATTGAAAATAAACCAATAGAACAAACGACTATGAGATTCCCACTAACAAGGGCAATGTGAAATTATATGTTTGACATTGGCAGCAAAACGCTCTTGATCTCATGAGAGAATTGTATTACAGAGGCATGTTTTCCATGAGTACTCAAGTTTTGTACCTAAACCAGGACAGCACATAGAAAGTGACCTAACTCCTAAGAGACTTGCTGTTCTCCTCTTCCTTCATGTAGTGTTGTGTCCCAGAAGCATCAGCATTAAAGACAGAGGGGACGTATGGATACATATGGGCTTGGTTGGACCACGTACAAGGAGCACTTTATATCTGAATATTGCACGAGCTTTTCCATTTTATTAGCTTCAGTCTTAAGCACTGAAAAAATCATATTCCTGCTTCGTGCATGATGAGAGCAGTTAAGAGCATCCACGTGGCCCTCATTCCCTGGCAGAAGGTAAGTCAGACAACCAGGATTAGGCTCTCAGAGATGGCTGCTCTCTGACATCCACTTGATTGATTTTGCAGAGCTTGCTTTTGTGACTGTGCAGCTCCATGAAGACTGTACACTCAGAATGAGACCAGAGTGGGTCACAGAGGCTCGCTGCGTGTGCTGTTTACACAACGCACAGGAAGCTTTACTCTTGCGTCTTAGGGATGAGCAAAAATAACCAGAAAGGAAGGCAATGTGCCTGCAAAGCCAGTCATTACACATTGGCTAATAGCATTTCTTTAACTGGCATAGCTCCAGGGGCTAAAACAGCAGGCACATGTTTTTATAAACTGAATCATACATTAATGAAAATCCCAGAACATTCCTGTAAGAGCAGAGGCATTAGTGGTAGCTGGGACGCTTGCCAAATTCCAGTGAAGGTAGCTACATTCCATCTCCCTATGGTCTCCCTGTCACTTCAGTGAATACAGTCAATTGTTTCAGCTCCAAGTTGCTGCACAGCATCCCTGAGACCAGCTGTCATACCCACAGCATCCTCTACTCTGATGTTCTCTGGGACATCATTCTCACTTAAGGAATCTTTGTGGAATTTATAAACAGGTCCTGTGAAAGATGAAAATGGGCCTTCTGGCAAACAAATCTACAAATGGCCCTTCACAAACAAAAAAGCTACCCCTTGTTTCTAATTCCATCTTTTAGATTCAGCAGCCAATCAGTAGTGATGTGGCTTTTGCTATTAAACCGAAAACACTATTTAAACCATGAAGTACCAGGCTTGGCAGCCTCTCCCTGAAGTTCTCCACAAAATGTCTCCTAATCAGTTAAGCTAATAAACTTCCCCATATAATGAACATTTTCTCAGCATTGTCCAGAGCATATCCTCCTAAAGTACAAGTAGTAAAACACAGATGTCACAACCAAGCTATGAGCTGACCAAGTTCTGCTCTATGTGCTCTATGAGCTGATTATTTTTCAGCTGGCTGAGTTTCAGACATGAACTAAAGTGATTAATAAATGAAAAGGCTCTTATCATCCATTCCTGTGCTCACAGTCCCTAAAGAATTTTGCCCTGACACTTGGCAATAAAGTTGTAATAGCTCATAAGATATGCTTTGTCACTTACTGAGACTCAGGATCAAAACTCTTAATTTGAGTAATAAGGGTAAAACCCATTTCTTTTCCAAAGCAATGGACTTGGGGAAGGAGAGAACACCTTGGGACTAACAAGCAGTAGTTAACCTACCGTGATCAGAAAATAAAGCCATACTGCCCTTTTGTAGCTGCTATTTACACTGAATGGTCTCCATGTCAGATTTGTTCCCTTTGAGTTACAGTAAGTTGGTTCGAGTGCCAGCTTGGCATGTCTGAACTGCTAATTGTCTTGTTTCTATTTCACACATCATCATCACAACAACATTTCTGGAACTGGAAGACAAATGCCAGTTTGACTGATAAGGTAGACTGAAATACAGCCAACTAACCTGCAGGTTTGTTACAGCTTCAAATACGGCTTTTCCCTGGCCCAATAAAAAACTACGACTCTGGCAAAACTGCAACACTACTGCTTTGGCATAAAAACTATTCTTTAAAACAATGGCTTTTGCCCAAGTGCTCATAATATATTTCAGTGTCTGATGCCTTTTGAAATACTCTAGTATGTCATATTCTCATAGTCTCAGAAATGCTTCTTTCAGTCAGGAAGTATGAAGAAGAAATCAGTGAAGAGGAATATAAAGGCCCAGGTCCCCACATGCACTCAGGTGAAGTCAGTTTGGAGTTAGGCACCAAAATACTACCTGTGCACATAATTCCTTGCAGATAGTAAAGTTCTGTGAGAACAGAACACGTTTCTACAATAACAATTTGACTATCTGCTTGACAGGGAAGAAATAAATGCATCCAGATCACCTATAGAGGTAGGAAAACGTATTCAAACCAGTTAATACAACATTGAATTACCAGTCAAAAACACAGACCATATTTTAAAATCTAGTGGTTCTTGTCCTGTCTAGCTCCACAGAATTCACTGTATTTAGACATTTTCCTGGGTTTAGGGAACTAAAGCTATGTAGCATATAGAGTTGAGCTCCCTAGGTTACGTTAACTGGATTCCAAAGACACTGGAGTTGTTCTGCTTGCCTTAGGCCAGGAATGTATCTGTAAATGACCATCCAGTTCCTTTTCCTGGCATGTTTGAACCTAATAAACAAAAAGAAACCACAGTACGTTCAGCAGATTAGGTGTTTCCATGCTCACAGAAGCCAAAGATTGTGCCAGAACAGCAAACGTCACAGCAGCGTTTTACATCCTTCTTAACTTGCAGTCAGCAAAGAAGCAATCCACTACCAGCCGAGCTAGTACAAAGCTAAGAAAAAGAACCAAAAGAGAACTTGCCAGCTCCAGTGATCTCAGCTACCCAGCAAACCACCTCCTCTCATCAGAAAGCACAAGCTCCCGCTGGCTTCATTCTCTCATTGTTATTCTGTGAGCACCATGAGATCACACCTTAAAAACACGTTTTGTGGAGCCCAGATCCTGCTTCTCCCAGATGCCCTTTGTGTGCATTTTAGTCTCATGGTCCATCACCTACAATTATTATTTTGTCACCTGCTACCACTTTTCTGACATTTCCATATCTGCTTTTGTCATACATCTCCCATGTGTTGGTCAGTAGAGCCCAAGCACGAGTATTTTCCTACTGCCTTTTTGTCTTGAACTAGTAATATAGATGTTGCTGATCCAAATCCTCAACTTGAAAACTGTGTGCTGTCCCACAACAGACTTCTTTGGTTGTGTAATATTTGGGGAGGGTTCAGCAGTGTTTTGTATCACAAAAAATGGCTATACAAACCACAGGTTCTTGAAAACCCATACCTCACTAATGCAAGCACTGTAGAAACTCATTGTTAAAGACAAAGTTTGTCATGGCAGAGGTGAAAATTTTATTTCATCCTCAACAGCCTGCTGAGTCTCTTCCGGCCCCAAACCAAAAGAGAGACAAAAGATGGCATAAGTGGGGACCAAGAGGCGGAATCAGATTGTAAGCAGAAGCTCCTTGGTCTGGTTTCATTTTTATTATTTGTTCTTAATCTCCCTTCAGATCTCACACAGTTTTTGAGGTATCAATCACCCCACAGAAAAAGCTTCAAATGAACAATGGATTAATGGTTTAATGAGTTTCAGTAACTCCATTCACCTTACTTGAGCTCTTGGGGTGAGAAAGTTAAGTGCTACTGTACAAGCTCAAGTGACTGCTCACCATTTCCTTAATATTTCATCTCTTTGTATTTTGTAGTTTGCCGCCTTCTGAGCTAATGTTTATTTTTCCAGAGAGTGGTTACTGTGGTAAACTGATATCAGACTAACAGTGTGGGAAATGAGATTTCAGTGCATTCACCTCCTGTACTTCAATACTTCATTGAGGAAGGCAACATGGGCAAAAATGAGTCAACCTAAGAGGTTTTTTCTCTTTAAGAAGGACAACACCTCATTGTTAGTGCAATGATGACGTCCCCAGAATCAGGGAACTACTTAACCCCAGCAGTGTTTCTGTTTAAACCAAGAAATGGACAGTACTGAGAGGCAGTGAGACTTGTAAGATGATCTTAAAAAGTAGGAAGAGGTGATGTACTTTAGGGTGAGCCTCCTGATGTCAATGAAATTGACACTGATTTACATCAGATCAAATCTGACACAGCCTGTTCACCTCACCTGAGTGGGATGCAAGTCTGAGCAGTTTTGCTTTTTGTTTTCTCTTCTTTTTTAACATCATCCAGATCCCTATTCTCTCTTCAGGCCCCATTTCTTTCCATTGTCCCTCCTTGATGCTTACTGAGTCTCACCACTGATTTCTGTCTGCTTATCTTAGTCACACTCTTAAGCACATATTACTTCACCCAGATAAGTAATATTAGAGAAAATAATGGGATTTGTGAGGTGAGAACAGACGAGGCCCTATTTGTATGTTTGTAGAGCCCTACCATCCAAAACTGTGGAAGAAAAATCTCCTTTTCTTTTGCAGTTGTGGAGAGCAGATGGTTCTTTATGGTTAATATAACTCTCTAAGAATGTTTTCTATTCTAATCTTGCTGACTAATCTTTCTTCTCCTAAAGTTTTAATCTTGCTTAAGGAATAAATGTAATATTGTGTTAGAAAAGCCAATCAACTGTTTAGGCTCTAGCTGGGAAGCAATGTTAGTTCCCCTTTGTACAGCTCTTCTCAAATGTGATTGTTTCCTCAGTGTCAAATTCCATGGATTTTAGCAGCTGAATGGGTACAAAATTTGACATGGTCAGAAACGTGTGCTTATAAAAACTTATTATCGTTGAATAGCTGCTGCATTCTTGGTGCACTCATGTGCAAACTACACTTTGAGATGCTGGCTGGCATCACCTCTGGGCCTCATTAGCACACACACGCACAGACCCCAGAGAGGTCTGGCCTGCGCTCCCATCCTCCTCCCAAATGCCATTCTGACTGTTCCCATGTTTCATATGGGGAGGGAATGCACGAGGCTGGCTTGGAGCAAGCCAGCACCCTGCGTACAACAGCTGTCCTCAGTTAACCTTAGAGCTGGCCAAGTCAGTTCAACGCCATGACCCCTCAGCCAAGGCAAGCTCTGAGGAATTAGGCAGCCCTTGAGGGCGATAACTCAAGCGTTGGGAATTACAGCCACCTCAACACTCAACTGAGAACAAGGTTGGGCAGAATCGGGAAGTCTCCTGACCTTCCAGCTGACATTGTTGTGTGCTGCTAGAGGGTTATGTTGAGCACCAGCACCCAGGTAGTTCCCACGGCTGTAGCGAGCTCAACCAGGCTGGTGAAAACCAGCAATGTGTCATTAAATGCCAAACAAAGTGCAGAGTGGAGCCAGAGATAGAGCTAAGTGGCTGACATGTGGGTCATGCAAAATTGACCAAATATGACAAAACATCAATTGTCTAACCTTCAGTCTCAGCCATGGAAGAGCTACAGGCCTGTTTGGGAGAGGGATGTCTGTGTCACTCTAGCACGTGACTAATGGTGCCAATGCAAATGGAACCTTCTTGGGCGAATCTAGCACAAAGACAACAACTTACACTGGTACAGAAGTACTAGACTGGTGTACATACAGCACCTTTAAGAAAAGCCACTTCACTCTCACAAGCTGCTCTACTGACAAGGCCTTACACCACCGAAACCTCTTTCACTGGATTAGTGCTACCCCTAGATTTAGAGACTAATCTCAAAAGTTATTTGGCATAGTCAAAATAACAAGGTTTTCGCACTGAGCCTGTGATGGGAGGTTAAGCATGAACATCAAGCACCTAGTGTCTCCTTCCTGGCCTTATCCGATTCTTCACAATCTTCTGCTTAGAGCTGAGCTTTTAAGCTCAGCCAGTGAGAGCTTCTGTTCTCCCATGAAGATCATTAGCCAGTCCTGGGTGACAATGGTCAGCATAGCAGAGTAACCTCACAGTACTCTCTTTCCCTGCCTTTCTCTGCTGCAGTATTCATGGGCAAAGGGCCACAGTATGCCCTCTGGGTGGAAAGGCACCATGGATGAGAGCTTCTGAGTATTAATATATATATGAGCAGTAGCCAACAAGAACTTGAGCAAGAATGTCGGATTTTTTTAAAGTATTCAGTCTTACAACTAAGGACACCTCTCTGGGCTCCAAGTGCTCCTGCAAATCCAGTTCTGACCCTCTAAAACTGATTTACTTAACTTAAAACAGAAAAAAAAGCACATTTCCTTGTCAGTTAGAATTTCCGCTAATGCCTGAGGGGCAGAGGTAACCAGAGAGCACACCATAACCCAGCAGGAAATATTTCTTACC
The DNA here is from genome assembly GCA_013399015.1 of Galbula dea. Taxonomy (NCBI): domain Eukaryota; kingdom Metazoa; phylum Chordata; class Aves; order Piciformes; family Galbulidae; genus Galbula; species Galbula dea. Next base: position 2,097,087 of record VWZX01009068.1, on the reverse strand, counting down.
ATGTTTAGTAAGTGCTTTTAACAGTGCAGCAGAATCTTTGCAGATTTTTGTGGATCCTTGGAAGAGCTCCATTTACTGCTCTCCAGGCCATATTTTGCTGTGAAAACCTTATTACATAACAGAAGCATTAACAGATTCAGAGTAAAATAAGAAAAGATGTATTATCCTAAAGTTTTAGAGAAGGGCTTGGGGGAGAGTTAAGAAAGGCACACATGGTTTTCCTTTCATTCCACGTGATTATGTTGTGATAATGCCCTCTACAGACCTGTCCATCACTTGCAGACTCAGGTCAGAGAAGCTCTCTGACCCGACCAGCTGGGTGACACAAGCCAAACAATGACAAATTCAGCTTCAGTTGATCTTGCCAGAAAGATCTCAGAGTTGCCTGTTGAGCAACTGTGAGAGAACCACAATTTCCTTTTGTCCATCTTCTTCTTTTTTTTTTTCTTTCCCGGGTTGTTTAATTTTCTTTTGACAGGGAGTTTGCAGGGATACAAGCAGAATCTAAGAAGGTACAGTCTCTCACATGCAGAGACATGTCTTTCTAACTTTGTCTTCCTTACCTAGCTCAACATTATCAACCATTAGAACATGTATTCATTCATAGCTTGACTATTTTGTCAGGAAATACTTTAAATCCCTACTCTGGCACAATAAACTGGCCTTGAAGATTTCTAGGTATTACTGCTGAAGATGGCCAATAATATCCCACAGTTGTAGGGAGGCTCACAACACTGGCACTCAGATTCAGTTGCTGTTGGAGTCACTTGTGCCCTTCAGGTCACTTGTGAATGCCATGGCCACAGGCATGATGGATGACAATGCTTTTATTGGCAATGGCAGGATACCATCACCATTTTCAAATAAACCTAAAGAAAAGCAGACTGACTCTTGAGTGCTGCAGACTCAGCAACTAACCAAAGACATTTGAGTATTCAGCCTCGTCTACAACTGATCATCAAAAGTAGAAAGGCAGACTACAAGTCCCTGTGGATTATAAAGTGGGCTTCTGAGATGACAGACCTCTTAAGAGGCACCTGTTGTATGCTGTCACCATCTAAATGTTTTATGTGTATTATACAGCATTGACTTTTTGTATTTACTTCTTCCTCCCTAGCTCTCACATCTCCATTTTCTGTGGTAAAGGCTAGTTCTCTCTCACTGTCTATACAACAGTAGTTTAGCCCAAGAGAAGAGGACACAACTGGTGTGTCCAAACCCAGTTATGTATTCCAGCATATATCCTGACTCAGGTCAAAAGCATGAACATCTTTCATCCTGGTACTTTATGGGATTACAAACTACAAGCACCCTCAGCTGGCACACACACACACATATACATGTTTTTATATATATATAAACACAACCATTTCACTGCAGGCAGTGCCATCTGCTGCCAAATATGCTATTCGTAACAGCTACCTGCAACAGTTAGCTGCTCTAGAACAAGAAAAAATTAAGATGGTGGTGCTGGTGTTGGTATGCAATTTATCCCAAACAGAATTTGGCTCATTGGATCATCGTTCTCTCTAGCAAAACATGCCACAGACTGACTTTCTATAATATCTCATCACCAAAGCCAGAACATCTCATAAAGCAGTGCTATGACACCCTCTCCACCTCGAACTCTGATGGGTCCATGATTTAGCACTGACTCAGAGGGAGCAGGACTATGGACTGAACCACTTTGTGTCATTTCTCATCACATTTCAAAGTCTCCCATGCAAGGAGTGACACAATCCAACCTATTAAGCTGATGAGAGCTGACAACAACACAACCCAAGAATAATAAAACATACAGAACAATAGATGTTCACCCTGCTTCTCTTCAGCTCCAACCAGCAGAGGAACCTTTTATTTTAGCAGCTGATGTGATACACAAGTGGTAGAGACACAGAGTTACTCAAGCGCATTTACTTTTGTTTCTGTTTACTCCTTTCTCCTAAGCTCCAACTTCTATTCATGTGCTGGTGGCTCACTCTCCATCAATCTCTGTTAAACATTGATCTAAGCCATAGAAAGATCATGTCATTGGTAGACAGGGAAACCCCTAAATGCAGTTTGTTATTAACATCTGATGATTGATTAAATAAGTAAGTAAGTAGCACAGTCTCCTCACAGCCTTGCTGTATTTCAACATGGCCACAGGGAAATACAGACTGAAGCACTTCCAGTTGTTTTGTCTGATCTTTACAGTTTGCTATGCCAAAGGACTGGACTGTGTGTCTTAGTCTTAATGTAGGTCATGAAGAGAAGTCAGACTGCACCTGACTTCCTAGCTTTACTGAAAAGACTGTAGAAAACCAAAGTTATGACATGCCAGGGAAGAGTGATTTTTAGATATACCCCATGGTGAACAGGTGAAGACAAAGGTGCTGTTCAACAGGCCAACATCTGTTGCTTAATTAGAGACAGACTTGGGAAGCAGCACAGAGACTCCTTTTCCCAAAGTAGAAGGAATTGTTAATAAGTCAGAAATATGAATTTTTATGCAAGCAGGCTTGGGAAGGTGTACTGAGTGGCCCCTGCTGATCAGAACAGAGGGGTGCAGGGGACCCTAGGCCAAACCCAATTGCAGCCACTGACTAAAGCAGGAGCAGGAAGAGGGCCTTGGGCTGCAAAAAGTGACTGCTTTGCAGTTCTGGACAAGGATACGCAGGGATACCTCCTCATGACTGTGGCTGCCTTTCTGGGCTGATAAAAAGTGTAAGCTGCCCCTGATGAAACTGTGATGGAAACCTAATTCTCTACAATAGCTCAGTGCTAAGAAACATCCATAGGTCTGGGCATAAGAGAAAGTGAGAAACACTTCTAAGAGCATTTGTTTCTCCGTCAGTCTTTTGTTGTGCCTTTCCCCCTCACCCACCTCCTTCCCTGCCTGGTTATTCCTACATTAGTTTGCATGGGCTGTTTGCAGAGACAGAACAACAGCAAAGATCTACTTGGAAAGCCAGCAGAAACCTCTTAGCTTGAAATTAGAAATGTGCACCATCCCAAAAGAAAAAAATGTTTGAACTTGCCTCCCCAAAAGTGCTGTATTCATTGACTTGCAAGCAGCAGTAACAGTAGTAGTAATTTAACCTGGGGAAGAGTGCCAGCAACTTCTTTAATTGCAGAGTTTGTGCCAACACCACCACAATACAACTATTAATACAAGTCTGCAGTACAAGACTAATTCTACTAACCTTTTGCTGTTGCCTTATAGTCAGGTCAGTGGCTGCATCCCCTCTGTGCTGACGCTATTCAACAAACAGTGGCAACTGCTTTTAAGCAAACATGGACTGAAGCAGGGCAGGAGGGAGGGGAGTGAGATCACTGATAAAATGAAGATTCCCCCCATGACCCCACCCCTCTCTGTCCAAATGTTTCACATTTCTTTCTCCATTTCAAGCTTCTCTCTTGAAACTGGAAAAGTGTCTTGCCATGTATGTGCTCCTGGAAAACAGCCAGATCTTTGAATTCCATCAGCTCATTTCCCAGCTCCTATGAGACTACATTTGAGAAATGAGGATCTCTCAGTCCACTGACAAGATTGGTCATCAATCACTGTATGAGAACATGAGGCCTGACATTAGGGATAAATCCACTTTTCTAAATGAAGCATTCATTTCAATAATGCATTATTTTTACAGAAAAAAAAGCAATAATGGATTCAGCACTATTGTGTTTTCAAGGATATGATTATTCCATCAATTATGTGCCAGTGTAAATATCTTAAAATCCAACATTAAATAATGCATAAATTCAAAGCAGCACCGTTATCATCTGAGGCAGAAACTTCACCAGTGCATTTGCAGACTCACCTCTTGCCTCACTCTTCACCCATTGCCATATTTGGTTTTTTATATTTACATCTCGTGACTGTATCACAGCTATACAATCTGAATGCCTGGAAGTAGATTTTTTTATTACAGTTTTAAACAGCATTAAGGAGCTGTAGTTTTCAAATGTGATCTGCTGGCACTACCATGATAGAAAGAAAAAAATACTGATTTCAAGCTCAACAGAAAACCACAAAAAATACTTCCATATGACTTTGGTTAGCAGTCTTTATCAGGGAGTCTGGAGTTCTCTGCAGGTGTTAGGAAATTTTCTGCAACGTGCTCTTTCAATTCTTCTGAAATAAAACCTTCTTGCCACAACATGTATCTTCTTCAGGGATCCCAGAGACCCTTCTGGCCTCCTTATGCCCCATGAAACTGTTTCCACTTTTCAAAATTGACCTGTTTGCCATTTCTTTGTCAAATGTTTCCATAATACTTTTCTCTCCATTTTTATGTGAATTAACATTTGACCTTTATCAATGCCTTTAAAAGGAAATAAGTCACTGAAATTCTTACAGGTAATGGTAAATGTGAAGATTTACCATATATTCAAAAAACTTGCCTTCAACAAAAAGTACTGATAGTACTAATAAAAACTGCCTTCACTGACAATACAAACCATCTCCCCAAAGACTTCAGCATCACAAATTGTACCTCTGTATGTTGAGTCATATTATGAAAATGACCCACTGGCTATTAAAGCCTGGTATCTCTTCTATCTCTGTTGGTTGGTGCTTAAAACATTTTAACTGCTGGTACGGACAGGACAATACTGCTTACAGCATCACTGCAGAATGTGTGACTGAATCCCAGTAGAACACGGAGCTACGACATTTGTCAGCCAAACTTGTCACTCATGCATGCATTGGAAAATCCCCATTCTTGAGTGAGAATAGGGAATGGCTTTCAGGCTGGCAGATTATCGGAGAGGTCTGTGGGAACTGCAAAACATTGCACCTGCCTGAAAAATGGCACCAACTCAGCAGAAGACGTTTCCAGAGGGGAAAGTTAATATATGGGAGGAATGCACATAAATCCTGTTATTTCTTAATGGGATTTGGGAGCTTATTTCTCACCCTGTGCTTTGAAATGTATCCCACAGCCTATTCTATTAATGAATTTAAGAACAGCGATTTTTCTTATCAGCAGGAATCATTCTTCATTGGGGTTTGAATTTTTTTTTTGTGGGATTTTGTAAGGCAAGTGTGAAAAATTAATATTATGCTTGAATACCAGTTAGGATGTTAACATGCTGTGTCCTGGATAAGCTGATCTTGTCTGTTCCTGTTGTCCTTTTCCTAATTTCAATTGACCAAGGAACCTGGAATCATTTATTTGTTTGGGTTTTTTTCAGTTAATGGCAAAGTAAGGAGAGCTGTGGAAATAGATTTAGGCAGTGTCTGGGTGAAAATGGGAAGATGGGAAGTGTATTTCCAGCTCAGCCATATGAATGAACCTTCACAAGCCCTCTCTTACTTAAAAGAAGCTTACAATATTTAGGAAGTTGTTTTTTCACTCCGAGTGCTAAGTGTGACACACAGACACTTACCATATTTCCACAAGACAAAGATGCTTACTGGCATTTAAAACTTCTGACCTGAGACTCTTTAAAGAGCTAGGGTTCTGGCAAGTCCATTGGAAGTATACAGTTCAGATCTTCCTCAGAAACAAGGATCTAACCAGTGAGACAAAGCTGAGGGGCTTAAGTGGACCTACAAAGAATGCAGGAAGCCTCTGGGTGAGACACAGACACAGATATTACCTACGTGAGATGTGAGATTATACAGAAAAGGAGAAGCATATTTAGCGCACTTAAAAACCACACTTCCTAAATTCTATTAATCTGACACACAGCAATGACCAATATCCTGCTCCAGCCAGGGCAAGTTTTCAGGGAACCTCCAAACATCTAGCAACCCTTGCCCTATCCCTGATGTGTAATAGTCAGGACTACCCAAGGGGCTGATTTCCACATCTCACGTGCATGCAGCAGGCTTGCTCCTGTTCAGCACCCATGCTGAGAGGCTTTCATAATGCAGACCACGTCACTGAAAGCACAGAAATAAATCCAAGGTGTGAGGTTGATAGAGCTGGCTTCTGCAGACAAACAGTCCTGATGCTGAATTGTATTTTTCTATTATTAACCGGATATTCACTGTTCTAAGCATCAGGGCATATTTGCTTCAGACAGGAAAAGGCAGTCTCTCCTAATCAGGATCAGAAATGTAGTCTGAAGACTCCAGAATGACGGCAGGACACCCAACAGTTTCTGTTCATGCTCAAAGGCAAAGTCTATTGTCCCAGCTTTCAAGTGGAGAAGAGATTTGCCTCGTGGGCTGCTGAATACAGGGTGATCCACATTTCAGAGGTTTCTAATACCGGTCTTGGATGCTCTCTGCTGCCACCAGATGGTGATCCACTCAAGACTTTGGAAACAGACAAGTGACAAAGACTGTGGTTAAGCAGTCTGAAATATTTTCAAAAGTCTCTGGACATTTTTATTTTGACTACCGATGTTTGTTGGCAAGCAAACTACAATTCATCTCATTTTCACTCTCAAAGATTCCTCCCAAACTCTGAGTAGTTCACACACAATAGATTTGTGCAGGATTCATGCTCCACAGTTTTGACATTCATCAAAAGATCCTGAAGGCAAACACTGATGAAATTTGAGATGAGATTAGCTCAGCTCCAGCTCTATTATAGATGATGGGTTTTCTTCCTATGCCTTGGGCTCCCGAGAAGCGTGGGAAAGGTTCAATGTAGTAGAGCCTTTCACAAGCAATCACCTATTCTGTATAAACACTGATTTAAAGAGTGTGTTCTCTAGTTCTCATTCTAGGATCAGTGTAAATCTTAACTCTGGATATACCTGCTACAGCCAAGTGAACATGCATATATGGCATTTTTCTGTCTAATCTCTTTCATGTAAGCTAAACCCAGGGTGGGATTTATGAAGGATCCATTCATTAACCCTAAGGATTACATGTTGTGTTTAATCACACAGTATTCCTCTCTGTCCAGGAACCTGAGAAGAAAATATTCGTTTAATTATGCCTTTTTGTGACTTTGACAGACATTACACTTCATATGGCTGTCTATAACTCGTGTGGTTGCAATGCAGTGATGAGGGCCTGCTCTATCAGAACAGCTATCTCTGTGGATTTAGACCAAAACCTTGCAGCTGGGGTTGATCTCCATTAAGGAGGTAACTCTGAAGCATGACTGGTCAACTGGAGACAGACACTTGTCAGTCTGCAGTCTGAAAAGCTCCTACTGACTTTGCTGGTGCAGCAGTAATGCCCCGCAAGCCACTGTTCCGTCAGTCAGTTTGTCTGCAATTGCTAATTCAGTGCTTTGGAAGCGAACAGAAGTCTTTTTGTGCTAGAGAACGATCAGCAGCCTAATGGAGAGGGCTGACAATAGAAGCCTTTTCATCAAGCAGCTCCCTAGCTTTAAGAAAAGGTAGACGATCCTGTCCGTTGTGCTGGCATCAGCAGTCTTTTCTGAGGCCCTAATATGAGCCCTGAGAAACAAGAGTGGTGAGGAACTGCCCCTCTGCTTTCTGAGACAAACATAGCATTTGAGATGTCTGGGGTCAGGCATCTGCCTTGTGTGTTGCCACAGTCTAGCAATAAGAGTCAGGTGTGCAGGCAGATGATTTTGCACAATGAATCTCTTAGCTCACCAGAAGACAGGGCACACCTTTCTCCAGTGCCAAACCTAAAAGAAGTACTGAAGGGTGTGGCTTTATGGCCTAGTTTCCCCCGTGAAAGGAAGGCAGGCCGATTTAGTGTCAGAAGAGGGCAATCAGGAAATAATAATTTCTGTCAACAGGCTGGCTGGTCCTTGACTTTTTTACTACACCCAGATAGGATGCCAATCAATGAAGGCCTGTACTTTTTGCTCAGAGGAGCATCTTTTCACCTGCCTTTGGACTGAGATCAGGCACAAGCAATTACATTATGGTTTAGTCCTATATGAATTACTGTGCAGTAACTGTAGCACAGGCATGGGAGTCTCGTGGAAGATCCAGTTCCTGTCAGCACCTGTCAGTAGCTAGGGGTTACTCATTGCATCAGAAGCTGGATCAAGCTCCGAACGAGATTTAAACACCTTACAAGAATTCAGGATCATTTATCAGTCTCTGTCTCAAGCTATTCTTATTATTAAACTTTTATTCCTTCCTATACTCCTGCTGAGAGGTAAACCTCAGAGTTTGTGTCATTGTTCTGGCATAAGGTCCCCTCCAGAACCTCATGACCTGCCCTTTTGAGTTAAGGGAACTACAGCACAGAATACGAGTAGTGTTCCCACACAGCCACTATCCAAGAAAAAACACTTGAGATGCTTTAGCTCCTAAGCAAGAGAAACAACTCTTTTGTTAGCATCATCAACATGGAGCTCAAAATAAAAAGGCATTTCAAAGGCCTACAATTGCTAAAACTATTCCAATGGTTTGTGTGCAGCAACGAGAAACAGACCACAGAAATACATCAACTGCCTCCAAAGCAGTTGAGACTAAAAATTCTTGCAGGAAAAGTCTGTTACCAGTTTGTCTCTACTGCCTAGAACAGCCAGGGCTTTCATTTTTGCAATATTGATCTTACAGCTCAGAATGAGCCAAAAAAGTAATCTGGAAATGGAAAATATAATCTGGAAAATGGATCTGGAAAACGGAAAATAGTAATCTGGAAACCTGCGTTTGTTTCTGGGTATTGTTACAGTTTTGAGGCCAAAGGAAATCAAATTCCCATTAAACATCTGCTATCACCTGCAATCGCTTTTGCATTTCTCATGAAATTTCTTTCTAGGTGAAGAAATCATTTGTTTAATGAGATTTCCATTGTGAGCAAGTCTTCCCATATCTGGGTCAAAATTACATCATTCTAAATCACTAAACAGGTATAATTAAAAAAAAAAGTTCAACTATACAAACCAAGATCTGCAAACAAGGAAGGAGAGGTTACTACGAGGGATTTGACTTCTGCTGTTTCTGAACTACTAGTCACTCATTTATGATACCAAGTTATATTTTAAACAGTAATGGACAGAAGAAGAAAATTATGACATTTAAAAAAAGGAAAGTAATCAAAAACTTGAGAACTTTCTTGCCAAAGAAGTATTTGATAAATACAAGTAGCACATGTTCTGGATATTTAGGCTGGATTTTTTGAGGTCTGCAAACTTGCATAGTTCTCTCAGATAAGAAAAAAATAGCATAACTTGTTTGTTCTAGAGAGGCACTTTACCACTGCCACCAAACTCTTTTTCATTCNGGCCCTTTCCCACTGCCCCCAAACTCTTTTTCATTCTCCCTTCTGCATGCAAGGCTTTTTTTTTTTTTTTTTTGAAAACACCAGGAGAAACTGTGAACAGTTCCAAATAAAGAATTTGATTGACAGCCATTCTCTAAGCTCATACACATGAGAAATTCTTCCCCAGGAAGAATGTTAAAGACTATAGCTCCCCTTCAAACCCTCACCTACACTCTTCATGGACAACATGCTTTACACCACAGAATCAATACAAAAGAGAAAAGACATTTTGTTAATTTGCAGCCTATGATTCATCTTTTTTGGATGCTGTCCCATTGCTAACCAGTGACAGCCTAGTGCTAATTTAGGTACTGATTTTTGCACATTCCCCAAGGTGCAGCAGAAAATGGACATGCAACCAACTGCTTTTTGCCCATTCTTCCAAAAGTAGACTGGAAGGAATACCAAAGCTGCTTCCTATGTGGAGAGGGGAATATGTGGCTTGGATGTAATGAATATGTTTATTGTCTGCCCTCACCTCCAGCAAAACACATTATGAAGAGGCCTGTGTTGAGGACTTTAAATTAGCTGTCATGAAATTAATTCAGTATAGGTTTGTCTTGCCACAGGGAAAAAAAGAACAGTGTTAGCATAAAACGGTCTTCTGTTTTAACTCCCTAAATTCACATCAGCTGCATAACCAACATTTCTGACAAGTTGATTTAGACTTGGTTGCTTGATGTGCTGAGCATCGTGGCTGATTCAGCAAAGCCTTTACTAGTGTGTTTAACTGTAAGTGTGCCTATCTGTGTGCTCAACCACACGCACACCGAGAAGTCAGCCTGTCTTCTTGCACAGAAGCACAGCAATACATCTATACAACAAAGGGACTTCTGCTGCAAGAAGGTAGAGAACTTGTTCTTATTTTGAAGGCAGTACTGAAACTATGGCGATCAGATCTCTGAAACAGCATCTTCTATCAGCCGAGAATACAGGTCTGGTTTCTGCAACTTACCCTCCCAACTGCTCCCATTGCTTTTGGGTTACTTATTGGCATATTGCTGGTGGAAAAATCTATCTTACCAAAGAACTGTGCAGGGCTGTGAGAAACAGGTTTTTGGCATCTGGGCCTTTTGTAAAATCACCCATCTTGGTCTGAGAGTGAGACAGGCCAATACTTGTCTGTCCCAAATGAGCATCATTTCCTGATGGCTAGAAACAACTATTGCATTCAAATAGATTTGTTCTCTGTCTGGCATTTTATAACAATACATCAATGCTACTTTGATTGTTTTAAGTCATGTCGCAAGCTTTCATGGGTACCAGCTTAAATACTTGCTGAAACCTACAATTTTATTTACACTAAGGTCATTTAACACCACTCTGTCAGTGCAAATAGACAGCTAAGGAGACATAAATATAAGCTATTTGCCAAAACAGAACAGGGATCCAAAACAGAAATAAAACTCCTACCTTAATTATGCATGCTCAGAAATGAAAACTTGACATCCACATTTTCTGATAGTTATTGGTTATATCATTTAGAACTCTTATTGGATCATTCCCAGCCATGTACCTGCATGAATACTGTCATCTTTAATGGTTCCTTCCAACCCAAACCACTCTATGATTCTATAAGCACTCTTGTGTGAATACAGAACTTAACCTCTAAAATGACTCAATTTATCATTTCTCCACAGTTCCTCATTACTCCACAGTATAGTCAGAAGAATACTTAATTAGCTAAATGGGTAATATGCAATTAATTCTGAAGAGCATGCAGTGAATTGAAACACAAGAGGAATTTCTCAGTTGAAACTGGAAACCAGGAAACAGCTCTAGGTGTTGCATGAATTCCAGAAAGGACGGCTTTCACATGCAAGCCATTCTTCAGCTCTGCGTCACTGTTGCACGAGCAAAACATCAAAATGCTAACACTGACAGCACAAACCAAGCAGCAGCTACAAGTTTTAAAAAAAAAAACAAAACCCAACTAAAAAAATCCCACCAGAGTTTTGCAGTGTTGTTTCACAGAAGGCAAGCACAAGTCATACAGCTCCCAGTGGCACTATGCACACTCCAGGCATGTTTGACATTAAGGGGCCTGGTTGTTGTGGAAACCAAATCCCATAGATTAATTAATGTTCAGCAGCCAGAGCCATCTCGCTTCCTCTCTGCCTCCCTGTCCCCAATTTATTAAAAAAAAAAAAAAAAGGTGGCATTTTTTACATCACCAAAGAATGTCAAAGCAAAAATAAACTTCTTCCTCACAAATGCAGAATGCTACCAATAAAAGCAAACAGCCTGACTGAAATGCTGGTCCCTCAGATTTATGAAATGAAAAAAGAGAACGCTAGTGAGACTAGTTTTGCTTTCTTTGGCTATGCCAGACTATCTTCAAGAAAGCCCTGCAAAAAAGATGATTATATGACATTTCCAAAGTCATTTTATGATGAAAGAACCTTTATGGAAGTCTCCCATTTTTTACCTTCAACACATCGATGCACTAATCACAAATAATTTCTTTCAGGTGAACTATTCAAGTGACTGACAGTTTCCATGTGAATGTGTTTGCACAGTGAGTTGCAGGATTTGAATAACATTGATTCTAAGTATCAGCATTTTCTTTCAGCCAACACTAGTTCTGGTCCTTTTAATGTTCCAGTTTACAGGAGGGAGTAAGATGAAACTTAAGCAAATACATGCACCTAGCCCTTGCTATATAAATGCATACTATAAACAAGCAGAATGCACCAGAAGGATGACACAGAAAATATAGTTAAGAGCCACAACAGCTAAAATTTCAGAATTACCTAAATCCTATTTTCAAAACAGTTTTAAGGCCATAGGTCAAACATATTTTAGATACTCATAGATTTATTTTGATGCTTTTGAAAATCCATTGTCTTCAGTATTTGCAGCTGGAGGTACCTGGGTACTTTTAATAGCCCAGTTCTGATGAGAATCAGGAACTCTTTCTCATTTTATTTCCCCTCAAAATATCCTTGTGAGGGATGCTACTAGTTGCCTGCTGACAACAGTCAATCAGAAACAATTAAAATAATAAAAATCTTGAAGGCATCCCATACTTAATAGATACTTAGTAAGTAGAGAATAGGTAGGGTGAGAAAACTACTAGCATAGCATAATACATACACATACCAAATAGGAGCAAGTATTTATTATTCTGTTTCCACACACACACTTCTAATTAGCCAATGTGACACCATGTGACTGAAAGCACTTACTTTCTTTTCTCTTCAGAAGTGGTGGTGATGGATTACTGAACACGCTCAGATATACTATGACTTTGTAACACAAGATCACCTCATGAGAGTCCCCTACTCAGTCCCATTCACAGTAGAGAAATAAATAGAGGCAATTTCTGCAAACCAAGATACTTCCTGTGGGACAAACCCTGCACTTCGATAGCTAAACAATGCGGAGAGCTCTCATGTGTTTCTCAAATACACAGCTGCTGAGCAAACCTACTGACCTCAGTAGGTGCTCAACAGTTTTCAAAACCAAGCCAGAAACAGTGTCAGATATAACATTTCAGTGTTACCTTACAACTCCTGCCCTTTAAATCGGGCACGCTCCTAACCTGTTTGCATTTCATTTAAAGTAAGAAAAATACCTTTGAGATGATTAATGGCTCCCCGTGCTCCAGTCCGCCTTTCAGGGTGAACCCCCATGGAGCGCCTCCTTGAAGCAGTGCCTCCAGGTAGATGTATCTTCCTTTATGTGTAATGCTGGACTCTGAAGATGATATGCTGGTGTTAATATTGTCTAACATCCTCATCTGTCCTATCACATACTCAGTCAAATACAAAACCGACTCAGGCAATCACAGAACAACGAAGCTCGAAATTAAACTCCCCCGAAGCCCACCACAAGCCATCCCTGAACACATGAAAACAAGAGGAGTCTGAGTCTTAAATTGTTTCTTCAGAGCAGGAGTCCGAGGCGGTGGGTGAAAAAACTTTCCCATCAACATTTCAGCATGCTGTTTCTCCTTCAGAATTGCGACGTTTTACTGCTCTTTCAGCACTGTGCTTTCCCCGCTCCCAGGTATTCTGGGCATGGTAGCTTTGTAAAGATTTCTCTTCCTGTCTTCGTATATCAAGCTTGTGTTTTTAAAGATACGGACAGGAAAAAAAAAAAAAAAAAAAAAAAAAAAAAAAAAAGAAAAAGAAAAGTTTAAGGATTTAAAAGCCCCTGGCCAGCAAATTTCCAAAATCCAAACGAATGCTTCATTTGTGATTGATTATCAGTCTTTTCTTCCTTTCTGAGTGCGATTTACCATTACAATGGCCTTTTTGCCTCAGCCCACTGCACTAAAAGAATGGAAGCGTCTTCTCCCTCTCCGCACTCAGTTACGCTGTTCGCTTACTTCACAATTTTCTGACTTGTCAACAAAAAAAAAAAAGGCTGGGGGAGGATGAGAGAGAAAGTCCATTCCTAAAACAATTTAGAGAGGTTTAAAATGTGAACTCCATACTTATTGGATCAAAAAGTGCAAAAATGTCTATCAGGAAAACGGGAGACGCAGGTGAAATGAATCCTTTGGGGAAAATGTTGAGACGAAAGCTGACGTCTTCTCATTTTCTGTGCTCTCCACGATGATCTGCCAAAGCTGCAGCAGCTACGACTGCTATGAGGGAGGGTGAGGAAGTGAGAGAGAGATGGATTAAGGCAAGTAAGGCAGTGCTACCCAATTGTGCACATCAAGCATGCAATTACAAAATGCAGTGTGCAAAAGCTGGGGCTCACCCTTTTATTATGCCCCCGGAAACCACCATCTTTCTATTGTACTTGCCATGGAATTGTAGCAATCCAAACTGCCAGTTGCTGAAAATACAATGGACCTGTTCCAAATCAGCACAGTGGAGCACTGCTAATAATTTTGCTCTCATAAAGTGCTTTTCCTCTGCATGGAGCCTACCAGCTTCCCTGGATATATTTATTTTCCCACTGTCATAGAAGGTCAATGCTTTCACAATATATGGAATAAGAAATAACACTAAGAACTTAGGATACTCTTATTAATGTAGGCAGTCACCACTATCTACTGTAGAATCTAACAGTGTGGGTACATCTGCTCTTGCATATATGCACACAGGCTTAGAAGCAATTGACTCAAATCACTTAAACAGGTGCTGACAGCATGTATCACTGAAGGTGTTCAAGAAATGTTATGGTTTTGCTGTCCCTCGAAGTGAATGATAGAGAGGGTAGCCCATAGATCACTCCCTTTCCTCCTGAGTAAACAAACAGTAGTGCCTGTGCCCCCAAGGGGCCCACACTTTTGATCTTACAGTGCCTGGGATGTGCATTATTTCTCCTTTAGGCTTTGAAAGCTGTGAAGATCTTGTGTTAACAAACCCATAATGAACTGTGGAGGAAAAGCTTGGGAGCTGTGACTGTAAAATAGGCAGTCTTTGCATTTGTTCATGCCTTTCACACTGCCCCATTCCCATCCACTTTAAGATGTTACCATTTCCCCAGAAATTTGCATCATGTGTCCCAGCTCTCATTCCCAATAGTTATGATGAGAAATTCAAAAAAGATGCCCCTCCCTTTATTTTTCATGGTAAGTGATCCTCAATTCATGCTTATACTGAGCTTTGTCCCCTTTGCTTCCCTCCCAGGGAATGAGTTTTCAGTAGCTTCACATCCTGGTCAGGCTTATGGATTTCTTTCAGCCAGAGCTCTCCCTTTAGCCTGGCTCAAATCAGATTTCTGTCGTTTTACACTCCTAGTATTTCACTCTAAAAACCCTCATTTCAAATTACCACAAAGAGCAATTCATTTCTGTCCCTCCACAGGCCTTCAGAGACAGGATAAGGCTCCAGAAGTTGTCTCTTGGGGCCATACATCCTCCTATCCATAGCCATCAGGACTATTTAAGACTATTTAAGAATATGCTAGCCTGTTAAGCAGCCAAGGTACTCCTTTGGATTATATCGATTTCCAACACAAAATGTTGGTCACTACACCTAATGTCTGCAGACACCAGAATTTCAGTAAGAGCTGTATTTCTCACAGTGCCTGCAGTGGCTGATTGTTAATAGTTACCCACAAAATTTCTGAGTTGTTTTTTTTCCTACTCCAGCACTGCAATTCCTTTCAGCTGCTGCATCCAACATAATTTTTGCCAATAACTTCATCAAATTTGTCACCATTGCAAGCACATAATTTTATCCTTCTTCTATCTCCAGATTTGTTAGTCCTTTATACTGTAAATCCAGCTCTGAAAAAGTCACATACAGGTGCTTGCATATATCAGACCTGTGACAAGCTAAGGAAAAAGGTTTGATCATCACACAAAAAGTGCTGCCAGATACTGTGTTGCTTTCTCAGCAGGCTCTTATTCCATACAGGAGTTAAAAATCTGTCAGGTGCTTATAGGTCTCAGTTCCCTTCTGTGTTACTCATTCATTTGAAATAGAAGAAAACTGCGTGGGCCACCCATTCTTCAGAATGCTAACCTCTTGCTGATGCCCAAAGAAATCAACGGATTTTGGGAACACTAGAGATAGTAGCAACTCCAGCCCACACACATGGGAGTTAACTTCCTGCCAGATGCAATGCAAACAAAACCAGTGCAAGATAACTCAAGAACATACAGCAACTATTGATGAAGTGAGATTAATGACAGGGAGATTTGCACTGTTGTGCTTAGCTGAAAACCAATTCTTCCGAGAAACAGATCTCAGTGCTGAATGCAATGAAATATTCACCACTCACCTACATCTAAACATTCCAAAGTATTAAACACAAACATTTTTTTCTCTTCTTGCCTCTGAACCTCAAATAGCACAAGTATCTTAGCACTGTTTGCTATAAGAGAGGAATTCTTCTATGCAGAGCTCCCCTTAGGACAGAGCTGGGATTCTCTCTGTTGGAGTGTGGTAGAAGAGACCTGGCTCTTCTACACAGAACAAGATATTTGAATTAAAATTTTGCATGGTTTCAAGTTAAGAGAAAATAAATTTCGAATAGAATCATGTCAGAACTCTTTTCCCCAATTGTCAAATACTACACTGCTTAAACAAGACAAATTACTATTGATTTCATTCTCCAGAATCCACAATCAAACTCTACATTTATCACCAATAAGGACCCTGCCTTCTCTCTGGCAGCTGCTCTGACTTCTCTGAAGTTCTTTCAAACATTCCAAGCGTCTTTTGCAAGTTGATCGGAACAATACTGCCCCCATCTGCTGGCATAGGTTAAGTTGACTCGATTGATTCAAATGCAGACGTTTCACAGGTTAGTTAAGATACAGTTTGCTATGCTTTTATATTTCAAGAAGGAAGAAGAATCTTTACCAAATATTCAGTGGTGTTATTGATCTTACCTGGGCATCTGAGCTGGCAAGTCATTAGGTCAGATTGAATGTAAATGTAGAAATCAAAGAAAGGAAATTCAGCCCTGAAATATTGTGCACACCTGTTCCTGCCTTTTTGGCTAGGGAATTCAATATTATGCTTATTTCAACTCTACCTGGTGTTTAGCTATATGCTGTAAGTTCAGAGGAAGCAAATTCACAATTTATCTCTAAAAAGAAGTTCTATCAAATAAAGAAGCCCTCATCTGTACAGAAGGGACTTTAAGCATTAGCATGCCAAAATGGCTCAGAGTTGGACATCTAAAGAGCAAAAGTGTACCTGATTACCCAATGTGTTGTGTTTGGCAAAAACCTGTCATTACAAGCAGGTGAACAGAAAGTTCAGGAGGAGGAGAGGGACACTGATCATCCCACATTCACTCCTGCTTTTGTTGCCTTTTGTACTTCTAGTTGTGCACAAACTGTTTCTGAGCAAGGAAAAGGCTTGCAACAGCCCTGTTCAAAAGAATTTATATTTTAAATTAGCAAGGTGGACAAAGAGGATAGAAATATGAGTCTGTACCTTTCACAGAGACAGAGGGAACCGGTGACTTGCTCATGGTCATAAATGAAGCATGAAAAAGCCAAGAAGTTAAAGTAGTGCTTCTTTTTCCTAGCTCACTGATTTCATCATAGAACAACTTGTTTTTTCCTTCCAGAAAGGTCTCTGTATAAACTGAAGAGCTTCAGAAATTTTGACCAATAATACATGGCTTTCAAGCATCAGTGGCCATCCTAGCTTGCTCCTCTCCCTCTCAGTCCTGAAGTCATTCACCTAAATCCACAGAAGAATGGAACAAAACACTAGTGTCAAAAGACACAAACTTCCTGATTCAGGCCAGGATCCCTTAAGAAGTGAATCATTCCTTCTTGGGGTAAAAATTACACTGAAGGTTTATTATATTTAAAAAACAAAGTCTGAAAATAAAGATTTTACTCTGGTGAACAAAAAAAGTCTCTCCATATAACATTGCACTGGCACAAAATAGCTCTAGGTCCCTCAGTTACTCAAAGCCACCTGAAAAGCAACAGGCCAAGGTGAGGAATAGATCTATCACTCTAGGAACAGCACAAATGCTGTCACAATTGAAGGAGCTGAATTCAGGGTATATGAATTCAGAATACCAGATTTTCTCTCTGCATCTGAATTTTCATCTGCCTGGAGATTCATCCTGCTAGAACAAAAGTTTGAATAAGGAACCAGGAACCAAAGAAAAATCAAACACAGAACACCAAAACCTTACAAAATACACATGGTTGTTGTTAGACAAGCATTATATCTGTAACTACATTGAGGCTGCTTCAGCAATTACAATGCCTGATTTTCTGTATATTACCACAAGCTCTTCCAGAGAAACAGCCATTTTGCAGTCTGAATAGACCAACTTAAGATGTACAAAGGCAAGGACATGAAAGATAATAAAAGATTCCATTATCCAGTATTATTATGCTAAGGGGGTTTCTCTTGATTAGACTGTAGAGAAAAAGCACAAAACGCTCAGGGCAGCCATCACCTCATTTAATCGAACAGTTAGATAACAGTTATCTCTATCTTATCAGGCTGTGTATGTGATTGGACAGCTCTTAGATATACCCATCTGCTGAGAGCAGAGATTTCTGTGCCAAGCTACTCCTTGCAATTGTTTCTTGCAAAATGGATTACAGCTGAAGTCACCTGAGGCGCCATGACCAGATGCCCTTATTGTAAGGCAGGACAACACAGTGAGTTGTGATGACACAGCCCTGTGTCTAAGATCATCCTGTAAAGAGCAGGGAAAATTCTGCAGACATTTATGTTTGATACGTAGCATATGAAGAAACATGAGATGTTCAGGCAGATGGATTTCCTGGGGAGGGTTTCCCTCCAAAACCCCCCCCCCAAACTCCAAAAAACAAACACATACACACACCCCCCAACAACAAACAAGATGATTATTTAACAGTTAAAGTCATTATTCATGCTCTTAACCAAATCTGAAATGGCAGGTGGGTATGGCCCAGTTATTTTAGAAGTAGAGACTCTGCTGGCTTACATCACTCCCTTACCTACTTCTGAAGCTATGTCCTCCCTGCATAGCTCATAGCCCTCCCTGTGGACTACTTGAAACACAAGTTGTTTATATTTGCACCTTGCTGGTAAATCTGTGGTGATTCTTAGATTTTTATTCTCAGAGATATTCCCCAAATAGGAGAAAAGTTATTCAGAAATCACATCCTAAAAGAGTTATTTTGCCAGCAGGTTGTAACTGCTGTTTCAGGAGTGGCAGGGAGAAGCAGCAAAGAGGCTGGCGGGTGCTCAAGACCTGGACTTACACAAAACACCAGCCAAAAAAGTAACCTGCTTGCCAGGAGAGGTAATGCTCCGCAGAAAGCACCCCGCCACGGCCCTGCTGAGGAGAAGATATCAAGTTTCCCGCTGAAGCCAGATTTTGAATAACATTTTGTGGAGAAAACAAACACTGGGTGCAGCGTTTATTTGCTCCCCTTCACGTACAAAACCACTTCCAGAGGAGGAGTTTGTTCCCAAGGCTACCGAGTCGAGGAAAGGAGCTAGGGCAAGGGGCAGGTGTCTCTCAACCGTTTGGAAGGGGTCTGGGAGCTGGATGTGCCGCCCCCAGCAGTACAAAAGCAGCTGGGAATGCGACACGGATCAGTGTCCCCCTTCCTTTCCCAGCCCCGAAGCAAAGAGCACAACCTCAGCGCACCGTCCAAAAAAAAGGCGAAACAAACCTCACCAGTGTCTCTCAGAGGTGGGTCACGGCTGCCTCGGGGGTGATTTTTCCTGCTTTGTTAACACCGGAGATTGTTCGAGCATTTAAACGTGATTCAGGATACTGTATAGCATGTTTACCTATAAACTATTTTGCCTCTCGTGTCTGTAGATGGAAGAAAAATAGGTCTTTTTGGTGCTGCCTCTTCTTGCAAGTGGCACAATAGAAAGTCCTTTTTTCCTCCAGCTGTTTTCCATCCTGTGTGGTTTTTGCTGCTGATGCACTGACAACTCATGAGCGTGGTGCAGCCAGGATAGTGGAGACCAGAGGCCTGTTTTCAGCTGGTTAATTCTTACTTTTCTTTACTTATTCAGAAGTAGTCCGTGGAAAACCATTTTCTTCCACTGGCTTTTAGCACTAGGTCAATGGTTTTCTTCTCTTGTAAATTAAACCAGTATGTTCTTACAGGAATGGTTATGTCTTTTTCTTCTTAGTCAGATATTCAAATATAAACATACATGTCTGCCTCCTGAGTTTGCTCCAGCTTAAGTTCTCCAGCAATCTGATGATTTTGTTTTGGGACCAGTTCAGATACCTGTTCTGGGAACATGTAACATGGTGTGTCTGGTATAAGTTGTTGGCTGTAACTTTGAGTAACTTCAAAAGAGTTAAGAGTTACTTGAAAGTTTGCATTACTTGGAAGGAGTAACTTGAAAAGAGGTACAGCCTGTTGAGACATCTGAGTCTTCACCAGAGAACTCGAGATCCAAAATGGGAATGTGAGACGCATAATTTTCTTTGGTGAAGTAAAGTGAATTGTTTCTTGACTGTGCACCCAGTCTCATCAAGAACTGAAAATACCAATCAGGTATTAGGAATTCAAAAACATTTACTCTCTGAAGAGATTGGTGTAAAACCAAAAATATTTTAATTTTTTGTTTCTGAACTGGATTTTTGGGAAGATGCTTTTGACCCTCTGGGCTTTCCTCTGGCAGAAGGAAGCCCCCTCAGCAGGGGGCTTTTTCCAGCTCATGGTCACTCTCCAAATGTGCCACCTTGCTGGCCAAATATCATGAGGAAGATGACCCAGACCCTGCCCTACCGTCGTATGAGAGGATTTTTGTCTCCAGCCTCAACTACGTCACCGTTAAATCACCCGCCATCACAACTCAGAGCCGTGAGAGCGCCTTTACCCGCTGCCCGCAGCCGGAGGGGGGCACACACGAGCCGCCATTTTGAGGCAGAAGAGCTGACCGCCGGCGTGAGACGGGAGAAGGAACTGTACCCGAGCTGCACGGCTGGTGGCTTTTCCGAGGCCGCGCTGAGATGGAGCGGGCAGTTCCCAAAGGCTCGGGACGGCCCCTTCCTGGGGAGAAGGCTGGAGAAGGGGCGAGACGGTTCCTCTCACCGTAAGGGAGCAATAGGGGGTGCCATCCCTGATGAGGTACAAAGCCCCTGGGAATGGAGATGTGGAGCGTTTGAAGAGGGACTTCGGCACAGACCTGCGCGGGCGAGACAGAAGAGGTCGGACGGAGCGCTTGAGGGCTCCCTCGTTTCCCGCCACGGAAAGGCAGGTGGCTGCACGCGGGAGACATTCTGTGGGTGCCCGACTGGGCCCCGGCACTGTCACCGCTGGCTTCGTCCTCCTTCGCTGCACGGAAAAGGCGGGTGGGGTGGAGGGAAGTGACAGGTCTGTCCCGGTTTAGGAACAACACTCTTGTCGTCTTGCAGTTCAGCTTTCAGGGGCTGCTCTGTGACAACTGGAGGCGATGTTAAAGAAGCATTTCCGGTACTCGGGATCACGGGCTGGGATGGAGGGCTCCACTTTTTTCCGTTGTGCATCCTTAGGTAGCACCCACAATAGTCTTTTTTCAGTCAAATAAAGATACTGAAGGTGTCAAATTATCCCTGGTATAGAAACTGACGCTGCAGCTACCTCTTGATTTACAGTGTAGTTCTCCAGAGGAAGTCACCCGGGAAGGTGCAGATTCAGGTCAGCTGTCTTGATTATGATCTCTCCCATCATCTCGTGTCCCACTTGGCTGTTTATTAACAGTTGCACTCCCAAAACTCAAGACATACAGGTCTAGACGTCCCACCTTGGGCTTACCCTACACTTCAGTTTTACTTTTCTTTGGATGTGTATCCAAAAGCACTTTTGTAAGGAAGAAGTCCATTTGGCTTTAATCAAGTAGATTGGGATAGACAGCATTTGTAGATAAGATCAAGGCAGACATTTATTGAAATCTCATCTTCAGTGTTTCTTGTAGAAAAATTCTGTTAACTGGAAATATCATAGGAAGATGGTAGTGTATATGATTTATCACTTAATTGCTGTAGGAAATCTTAAAAGGCGATGCTAACAAGTACTTCTGAAAGCCTGTTCATCTGACAAAACAAAGCATCAGACTTTAAAACGAAACTATCTTCCTCACTATCCTTTAATTCCTCCTGCAATATTAAAATTAGATGAGCAAAATTCACTCTTTATTACATAAAGTTGATTCTTAATGTATTAGAAAATAAAGATGCACCTTTTTCATCGCAGGTGCTGTTACAATGAGCAAGAATATCCAGGAATTAAGGTAGTACACGGGGTTTGGTATTAAAGAAATTTCCATACTTGCTATCTGTCGTTACAGTAAACAGCACACACACTGAAAATGGAAGCCAGCAGATTCCTAAGGTGTAGTCTGCTATGCTAATGTGATAGGAAACATGAACACAAAATTTAAGGATATGGGTGCCCAAGGTTAAGGTCAATCTTTTTCATTAGTAACATCATAGAATGAAAATCTAGCTTTACCAGGATGTGTTAATACAAATGCAGAGTAACAACATAACAAGTGGAGGGCACAGTCAGAGGGGTTTGTTGCATTGTGTGGGGGGAGGAGGGGAAGTGCTGCATGGACAGAACTCAACTGTGCATGTTGTAATTGGGTCATTGTGAATGTCACAGTCCTGCTGTGTACACACCACAGTACTGATGCGAAATGACGGAGGTTCTCTCCTTGCTAATCTCATGTTCCTCCCTCACCTCTAGACTTGCCACATAAGTAGTTTTCTGTAATTCCAGATTTCTCTTTGTCCCTCAACTGTTCTCTTCATGTTTCCGCTTAGCATTCTTCTATTTACAGCTTATAGGTGGACTGGCAAAATAAGATGGTGTGAATCATCAAAGTTTTCCTATCTGCTGTGCTCAAGTTTTTATATAACCAAACACTTTTCTGTCTACAAGTTCTCTGAGATTTTTCTTATTTTGCTTGCAAATGAAGTGTTTGGCAGATTTCTGCGGATGGGATTGACCATAGAGGTACAGTTTTGTCAGTCAGGTAGCGTTTTACAGGCCAGCTAGGAGAAGAACTGTGGAAATAAAAGTAAATCCCTTTTCAAAAGAGAACTGATTTAGTTCTGTTAGTGTGATGAAGTATTGTTTTACTTGTTTGAACTTTTGTGCTGTTGTGGCAAAACACAGTTGTTCAAATGACTACGGTGGAGCTGCAGCGGTTGAAGATGTGGCACTGTGTTGACAAATAAAATAATCAGGGAAATAGAACAATGTTACCATATAAATTCTTTGGTTTCACTTGTCTTTTCAGTTATTCATTTCAGGTTGCATTTGTAACACAGTGCATTTGGATACTCTCCTCTGTTCAGTCCTGCCTGAAATCTGAAACATATTTCAGAACGAGATTGGGAAGTAAATCACTGTAAAATTGCAGCCTGCGTGCTTTAGGAGGATGTTCATGTTTCGTATTTCAACTTAAATCCTCTTTAGGCCCTGCACCTCGAACATCTCTTTGTTGATGCAAGCCCAGGGTGCAGGCAGAGCAGATTTGAAGTGTTGTCCTCTGAACACTGTGGCATTCCCTACCCAGAGTGCAAGTCTAGAATTGTCTGGGTTAGAAAAGAAGGATTAGAAAAGACGATTCCTAAGTTTGACTATGATAGATGGGCACTGAGAGGCACTAATGCCCACTTTGTACAGATGTTTATTCTCATGTAATAACTCGGTTCAACACTTAATTTTTTATCTGCCTTTCAGGTGCTGCTAGTCCATTTCTCAGCAACCAGAATGTTTTAGCCTCCTCCATTCTCAGGACAGTAATGGAAAACTCAGCATCTTCTAGTACTGGTAGGAGCCCAGCCAATAGCATCTTCTGTTCCAAATACAAAATACATACTGAGTTAAAAAACAAAGAACACGTGGAAAACATTCTGGAAGAATGCCTGCAGAAAGGTAGAGATGTGCATAAGAGGCTGGATGAAGTGAGTTGCAAATCTAGGGAAGCTTCTTAAGTATTCTTAAGCTTTTGTTAGTTTTGTCATTTCACTGAGAACTTTCTTTGTCTTTCCTTGTTCAAGAAATCCTCGTTTCCCCAACTATCCACCTGAATTATACAGTAACCTGTTCAAAATAAAAGGGTCAATAACTCAGTACTTAATTTTTCATTCAGAATAGATGAAAATTATTAAATTTCTGACTACTGAAAAATGTCATTACCTCTTCAGTGGAGAAATTAGAATTTGCCAGGACTAAAATTATAGCCGACATTTTCTTCTTGGAACAAGATTGAGCAGCTAGTAAGTGAGCATGAACAGGAGATGGCAGCACTAGCTGATAAAACCAACAATGCAAGCAGCTATGCAAATAGTCTTCAGTGCCAGATGGAGATCATTCAGTATGTTTTTGGATTACAGACAATGTTAAGAATAACCCTAATTTCCATGTCTAGAGCTAAGAGATGAAACAGTATGCAGGCTGAGAGCTATGGCTGAGTGTGGTTTTAGGTGGCTGCATTGCAACATGACCTTTGCTTTCTAAATGTTCTATGGATTTGGATGTACAGTATGTTTCCAGCAGCATTATCAGATGAATCACAAACAAAAATGGGTAAACAGTTGTTTGCATACATGTACAAATAATAATAAACAGTAATTTTAGAGAGAGGGTAGTTTTCCTTTGGGATAAATAGCTGTGTTAGTACTGTTGGCTTGGGTAACAGTTCGGTGAGAATAAGACAGTAATTCTCACTGGCTACTTTGTGACTTGGAAATCAGTGCTCAGTGTATCAGTTAATATAATGAGGCCACTCTGTGCAGTATCATAAACTCAAGATGGAATTTAAATAGCACTATGCATTATTGTCTGACTTGAGTAGTCGATAGCAAAATGCTTCTCAGTTCTGGTTGTAGAATAATTAGGATGCATTTGAAAGCAGACAGCTTTCTTAGAATTTGCTTGAGACTAAATGAGTTATCATCAGGAATAAAAAGCATCAAGATTTCAATTTATGTGATCTTATGTGAGATAGATATCAGAGAGCAAGCATAAGCAGCAGGAAGGTGTAATTTTGTATGATCCCACTGTGAATGATATTTGTACTTCAAAGCAGGAAGTTTCAGTGGTCATACTGATTGCAGTGAAAGCAACCACAAATGTTTCACACTTTCCTGGTTCTTATAATTTCTAATTTCTCCACCTAAAACTTTTCTTAGGGAACAAACAGGAAACCAAAATTCAGTGCATGCACATCAAGGTAATCACCTGGCATCCACAGTTTCTCAGCTGCATTCTGAATTAGAAGAAGCTTAAAAGGTTGTATGAAGACAAGGTGTGCATGGATTTACGTGTTAGCCTTAGTGCCAGTGAAACTGCATATGTGGATATCTTGAAATCTTCCAGATACATAAGGAATGCCTTTTGATAAGAGATTGCTTCAGAAAAGCTCTGTGGACAGTAAGATAATTTACATTATCCTTAACTCTATCTGTTTGCATTAATTTTAAGAACCAGTTGTCTTTCTCTTAACACAGAATAGCTTTGCTAAACTTACTGAACACAGAATAGTTTTGCTGAGTGTATTGAGAGCACACCATACATGATGCCTTCTGGAAATACACGAAATGATTCTGCACTACAAACATCACTTGCACATGCAATACAAAAACATTGTTCCATTATACCACTAGAGAATATATTGTTTCTTATTTTTGGTGAAAGATAATTCATGTCTTCCTTAGAAAGTGACCTGAAGAGAGTTGCTTTCCACTCCCTTTAAAAATTAGTGGAGCTGACCCATGCAGAAATGCTTGATGGATCCAAATGCATCTTAGATTACAAGTCAGGAGGATTTAGGCATCCGTCTCCTACATACTATTGCAAAGGGAAAGTTCAAGTCACAGGAGTGCCTTGAAGTTTGTCAGAGCTGAGAGTCTCTAATGCAAAAAGGTCTGAGAATGGAATGTCAGGGATGTGCAGGTCAAGCCTGTGGAGCCATGGTGCATGTTTACTTTCATTGTAAAGCAGAGTGGGAGCAACGTTGTGTTTGATCTTTTCTGCAGGTTTCCACTCCTGCCAATTCCATTGGTTCACATGTATTGAAATTCACACAAGTCAGTTCCAAAAGTGACTTCACAGTACTGAACTGTGGAGAATTTGTAAATTAATCTCTGTTACTGTATTTCCTCTTCAAGGAAGAGAATAATATTTGGTATGCTTTTCATGTTAGGTCTAGTTACCTGAATTATTTTGGTTGCATTGCACAGCATAAGGTCATGTCACACCTATGTCTAGCTGTAACTGTAGTGTATGTTCCTTAGGCATGTTGCCTTTCATCATGTTTAGCTTGTAACAGATATAAAATTGGAAACTAAGAATCAATTTAAGGCTATTTTTCACACCCAGAAACACTGGGTTTGTGTATCCATAAAGAAATATACTACTTGATCCAATAAAAACTACTTTTGAATGGGAAGTGTAATACTCTGAATGGCAAAGGTAGACTTTAGTGAGAGACAAAGTGATAGATGGAGGTACAAAAGAGAAGCAGAAGAAAAGAACTAACTTCCTTGTGGAAGGATTTTAAAGGAAAAATAATGGATTGAGAAAATGTAGAATGATGTGTCACGTGGCACAAACCAGTGCATATGCCATAAAGGAATTAACTTGACCTTTAGTCATAATGCAAAATGGGTTACCTAACTCCACCTCATTTTTAAGGGGCTGAAGTCTCAAAGAAAGGGGAATGTACTGCAAGTTGGTGTCTAGGCATCTGCTTTGTCAGAAGTAATTCTTTCTGACACAGCACTGCACTCAGCTCAGGGTTGTGAAAACATTATGTTTTCATTGAGCACTACATAAAGTAAAGCATTATGAAGGCCTTTGATTTACTAATTATTCTTACAGAAGTGCTTACTACCAAAAATACTACCTCTGATTGTTGGTTAGGTAGGTCTGACAGCATCAAACTTTCTGGAAATTTACAAAATGTTGTTTTGGAGATTTACAGACAGAATCAAGCATTGGGGTGTTACCTGCTTCGAAATAAATATAGCAGCAATATGTAAGTTGAAAGTTACTTCTTTGTTGGAAGAAAACATGTATGAGGTGTCAGACTAGTTTTGCCAATACTCCTGTCCAAGTGTAAATCCTTGCAGTAATTCCTATTGGTACTAAGCACAGAAAGGGAGATCATCCCCAGGGTCAGCAGGAGGTGCCAGTGTGTCAGCTTCACTAGCATTAGTGTTTTTCCTTGTTATCTGCTTTCTCAAAACCAATTATTGCCTTGGATTTGTGGCAGCGTGGAATGCCATGCTTGAATTCAAGTGGCTTACCCGGTGGTTTTGTCCAAAACAAATGATTTGTAGCTGTAGTTCAGCAAAAGTAGCATCATGAGCACAAGCTATGAAGATACAAGCTTGGTTTTGCTGACTTTAAAGCTACAGAACTATATTAAGAGTAGATCAAATCTCTGAGGTTTTTTTTAGTTTGAGGTACTCTTGTGTGGGAAGGAGAGATGAGTGAGTTGTTCCTAAGTTGTCAACAAGTGCTTTGATTTAACTCTGATAACTTTCTGCATTTCCGAGTAATTTTTTTCCACTGATTGTGTGATTTTTTTCAACAGTGTTGCAAGCTTAGTCAAAATGTTAATGAAGACATCTCCCCTTTCCTAGGAATCCGTTGCATTGAAAGTGAAAGGATCACTGTGGATGGCTTGTTTATCCCAGTTTGGAATTGCTATACATATTTGACAGATCTACCAAGGTTTTGAAAGAAGAGGGTGAGTTGTAGGGAATGAGAGCATGTATTCACCCCATAGCCCAGCAGGCTGGAAAAGGTCAATGAAAAGTGTGCTCTCAGTTGTGGTCACAGAGCCAAGCTAAATAGAGTTTCAGAAGACTGCAGCCCTGTGAGAACAGAAGGGAGCAGGTGGAGAGGTACAAATAGCCAGAGAGAAGGGAAATCTGCCAAGCAGAAAGGCATCTTAACATCCTTGTGCTGGAATCCAGCAGAGTTGGGAAGAGGCTTGGGCTTCCTCCCTGTCACTGGCAGAATGCATGGAACTGGCCTGGGGGGGCAAAATGGTCATAGACTCATGGGCCCTCATAGAGCAACTCTCTCTATACACATAAATCCTGGACTTTGCAGCACAAATAGCACTTTGTTATTCCATGTCATACCATAAGCATCACTTTGTTATTCCATGTTGCACAGGTAGATGACAGGAGGACTGTTAGGCAAACCTTGACCACAGCAGGACACCACAAGATGGTAACCAACCTCCTAGAGAGAAAAACCTAATACCAGTCTAATATTTTTAAATGGATCATGTGGAGAGACTCCAAACAGTAAGTTTAACTCTCAGAGAGAGTATGGGATGGGAATGGTTTTTGCAAAGGCACCTGCAAAGTGAACAGGAATCAAATTAAGTTGCAATGCAAGTTTCTGTCTGTGACTTTAACGTGCTTTATGCTCAGTACTCCATTCCAGCCTCAAGCTGTCCGCCCAGCTTGCCATCCGGGCACAGGATTTAGCTTTAGTAGGTCAAACTACCTCACAAATAAGAGTAGATTTTATTTCATCTAAAAGTAATCAAATTGTCTAATGTGTCAGGAGTTTGTTGCAGCAGTATAAGCAGGGGAACTTCAAAGGTGAAGTTTTGGTTGCAGTCTCTCTGGCTTTGCTAAGCCAAGTGGGACAGTTTATTATTTGCTTTGAGATATCCTGAGCTGCTGGCTGCTAGGCTGTTACATTGGCAGAGGACTATCAACAAGAACTTGTTTCTCTCATGTGGCTTCACTAGTCTCATGGTCAGGACATTGTGTTAGATATCAGCCCATTCTAGCATAATCCTTTTTCTGCAACTTTGTTTAAATCTACCTTCACATTTGAGTGAATAGATTGTTCAACAATAAGAAATCACCTCTGTAAAATGGGGGAAAATACTAATCAGCTCCTCCAGTAATACTGAAACACAGAGTTCATTGTTTCACCATACAAATTTCATTTGATTTACATAGCATAGGCCTTGCTGGGCAAGCAGTGATGTGAATGGCATAGTAATTCAGAGGTTGTAGCAAAAGCACAGTGCAGGTCTTTGTAGAAACATGTAGCAAGATCATGGAGTCATGAGAACTACATGCATTGTCTGGGGGATTTAAGTGCAGGTTGTTTAATTAAAATAGTTCTCAATTTGAGAGATGACAGGGTTAGTCTGTTTGAAACATGTTCATCATTGCATTAGAGAATCTATTCTAGAGTAGGCTAAGTGGCTTTCTAGCGAATATCTTAATCTAGTACCACAGTTAATCTTCTCAGACAAGCCTCCAATGTATGTATAAATACAGTCAAATGGCAGTGGCTGCTGGACAAGTGCCTTTGAAGTTAACAGTATCTTATCATTTGAAGAGCTTGCATTAATGGGAAGAAGAATTGTATTGAGCAAACATGTTTTGCTATGACTTCAGTGATTTCTGAAGATGAACTTCTATTTCAGCTGTACCTCTGTGTATTAGGTATATTGTTCACTTAAATCTGTTGTTAGAAAAGCTTAGTGCAAAAAATGCAATTAAGGTACCAAGCCATTAGTTCCAGCATGATTTTACTTGTTCAGTTGTAAGTTACTGACTGAAACCCACACTAATATTCTGCGTACTCTGTGGTGGGTGCACATGGTCAGAACTTCAGAGCTTTCTGTTTATACACACTAAGTCATAAGTCAACAGTAGAAATATTTGTTACAGTGAAGCAGTAGCCCCTAAAATTAAATAAGCCTCATGTTAATATTTTCTTTCAACCCAGGTCATGCTAACTATGTCCTATTTTTCTTTTAAGTTCATGTAGTAAGTAACTTAAGTGCCACACTAGTTTCCTGTTGAGAGTTGAGGACTAGTGTGTGCATATGTGCATGGGTTTAAGACCACTGAAGCAGCATTAAGCATCTGCCGAATTTTCAGCTCAACCCTCTCCCTTTTGAGTAAGCAGCACATTCCTTCCAGACCTGTAGTACTTCTCCCACAGACGTTGTTACAGGGGTACTTTTCATCCAGCACAAGCAGTTAACAAAAAGCTTACAGTCAGTCTTGAGTTCAGCTCCCACCCACATTTCCTACCTTGTTCTCTTCTATAAAAGGTCTCTTGAAGGAAATGGAATTTATTCATCTGAGTCTTCATGTTGTTCAAGACAACCAGAGAACAAAAAGTAATCTCTGCAGAAGTAACTGACCCGCAGAACAAGTTGCTCTGTCAAGTAGCAACAGCTGGGAGGGGCTTGTTTCACATGAGAATACAAAAACTCCAATTTACCAATGCAGTTGTTCATTTGCCTTAGTGTCTCTCCCTTTTCGGCCTCCCCTCAACAGCACATCCCTGACCCCAGGATTTTCCTTACCTATTTTGTGTAGTAGCAACATTTCCGATACTTGTTCTTCGCAGCAGCTCTAGTATTGTCCTACCCACTGGATGCCCATTAATGGTCACATGCAGAAGGTAAGCTTATGAAGCCCATCTTCTAGTCTCTCACCAAAATCCATTCTATTTCCCATATTCAGACTGCTCCACCATGCAAAGCAGGATTATCAGAGGCAATTAGATCAGCAATGTGCTTTTGAAGTAAATGTTCCAAACCGAAGAGCTAATTTATGCACTTCCAGAACTACAAAACTATGCTCTTCAGACTAAGATCACTCTAGGGAAGTGGTATTTGCAAGCTTGAGCTAGGTCCCTTGTTATGGAAAGACGAGCTTGGTGAAGTGGCATCATGTATTTGTAACCAAAAATACAAGAAGGCATGCAGAACAGCTCTCTGCTTCTGTCATGTAAAAAAAAAACCCAAAACAAACAGCTGGTTGAAGCTGTAAGTTTTCTACTTTATCTGGCTTACTAGAAAGCCACAGGTTAAAATTAAATTGTGTTGAAAAAAACCACTCAAGTTTAAGCTAAGCACTTGCTGACAATACTGGAGTATTGTTCTAGATAGGCAGAATATGCCACCTAAGTCTTCTGAAATAAGAAAAATACAATGTTCCCTCACCATCACAGCAGTTCAGGGTTTTTTTAAAGCCTGCTCCCACCCTCACAAAGTAATTCATTAAGCCCAGACAGTCCTTTCCGACCTTTGCTCTCCTCTCAACAGGATGATCTGAAAGGGACCTATTTGCGAAGCCTCCATTTGAGCTGAGGTGTTTCCTGGAGAGCAGGGAGTAGAGAATTAAGTATTTTGGAGTTAGTTACTCCAAGGAGTGACAGTCACTTTGCAGCAATTCTTTAGCACTAAGATTTCAGGTCAAGTAACTCACTTCTGTCAAAGTTACTAAAATGAGTCAGTTCACTGGTCAAGTTGTAATGGACTGTCAGTGAAAGTGTTTATTACTTGTTTAATACATTACATAAATTAAAACACTTAAGTTCCTGTTACAGTGTAGTTAGCCACGCTTCCTAGTATGCTTCAAAAGCCCTTCGCTGTCAGTACAAAGATGCATCCCAAAGCCCCACTCAAAGCAACATAAACTCAAGTCCAGTGTCCAGATTTACTTGGGCAGGCAACTGCTTGGAATGCTGCTCATGCCATCAGAGCCTACCTTGCACATCTTCAGCTGTTTGAAGTTGATTTTTCAGCTTGCCAAACAATTCTCTATAGGGGATGACAGATTGCTGCTGCTGATGTGGTTTAACCAGGTTTGATACAGGATTTACAGAGCTCTGCACTTCAGAAGGTCTTCTACTGAAGAAGGGGAAAGTTTAAGGGGTCTGTGGTTAATCTAAGCAGGTTTGCCATGGGATAAGCAGCTTCCAAAATCCTCTTAATGGTACCCCCACCACTGATGAACGACTTGATCTTCATGTTCAGTCACCAGGATCCTATTACCACATTCTTCCCAACGTCTAACCTTCCCATTCTCCACCAAGATAAATTTCCACTCCACTTTGGTGTCTGCTGGCAGACTAATTGATTCAGACCAGAAGCCATCTTTGTCATACTTGAGGGGAACATAGCTGTGCCACTGGCCAAGACACTCATGGTCACCAGTAACACCAAGCAGCTGAGCATCTGAGTGTGTGAAGTAGTGCACACGGAAAGTCACGTGGATATTTTGAAACATGGGGGGCACAGCTGCAACTCTCTTTGCCTTCAGGTCTCCATCAGGGCAGTCTCCTTGTTCCCATTCCTTGCTGTCGGAGTCTTCCACATTGCCATTCTTGCCAGCCTCCCCCCAGGCCAGGTGCTCAGAAACAACTTCCCACTCTTCTTGGTCCAAGTCCTTACTCTCAGCTGGTTGATCTGGCTGCTCCTCACTTCTGTCCTTGCAGACATCATTACAGGCTCCTGCCAAGTTCATCACACACCATCCATCACTCGCCTGTCCCACCTGTGGTCTCAGTTCACCTGCCTGGCTGCCATTTGAATCAGCTAGATGCTCCCTGGCATCAGTGTCACACTGTTTTGGAAGCAGCTGCTCCATCTCCAGAAGTTTGCCACTTTGAACGTGGTTAAGCTCTTTCCTTGGTACAGCCACCATATCCTCTTCTGGCTTCTGAGAGCTGGACAGGGCAGCAGCCTTGGCCTCCAGCAGCACTTGCCCAGCGCTCGCAAGAGGACCCTCTGAAAATGACATTTAATTAGAACAGGAATGGTTTAAGCCCCACAGTGAGTTAGTAAAAGAGAATTGATCTGGAAAAGGGTTAGTTAAGCATCGCAGTGGCAAACCCTCGCTGGCAGGCTCAGGCAGACCGAGAGACCCCGAGCATCGGTTCCCCCAGCACCGCTCCCCGCAGCATCCCCGCCCGGTACCTTCAGCCGCCGCCTCGCCCCTCTCCTCCTGGGACCGCTCGCCGCCGTCCCGCACCGGAGCTGCTGCTGCCGCCGCCTCGCCGCCCTCATCGCCTCGCCCGTCACCGCTGCCGTACCAGAACCAAGCGAACAGGGCGGCCAGCAGCCCCACCAGCAGCGCCGGCCACAGTCCCGCTCCCAGCCAGCCCCAGGTGCGGGCCTCGGCCGGGAGAGCAGCGGCGGCGGCAGCGAAGCGCGGGGCGACGGCAGAGCGCTGCCGCGGCACGGGCGGACCGCGATCACGGGCCATGGCCAGGCGCTGACAGCGGGGCAGCACCGCCCCCCTCGGCGCCGCTTTAAGTTGAGTCCCGGTCCCGGTCCCGGCCCCGGGGAGGAGCCGCCCCCGGGAATGAAGCGCGGCAGGGCCGTGGGGCCGCCCTGGGGAGGGTGGTGGCTGGGGTGAGGCGGGGAAAGGCAGGTCAGAGTAAAAATATCAGAGAATCCCTTGAGAAAAAGTTGAAAGGTGTGTCTCCCCCACCCCCCCCCCCCCCCCCCCCCCCCCCCCCCTTCTGCCATCTCTTCCTTTTTCCCCTTCTCTTTGCTCGTTTTGTCTCTATAGCTAGGCGCTATGCAAAACGGAGCCGTGCTGCAGGTGTTTTCAACTACAGGTAAAAATGCATTAGAATCATAGAATCATATTAATGATGGTACTGATGAAAATCCAGGCTTTGTCGGGTATCCCTGAGAAGTGAGATGAATTTGCTACCAATTCTGTAACTTCTGCATCATACTCAAATGACAAGAAATTGATTTCTTAAGGTTGTCCAGCTCTTCTGTGTCCATATTAAGCTCAGGAAGCTTTTTTGGACTACCAGGACTTCCAAGTACCTAAGTGCAGAGGATATTTGATGTTTATTTTAATTTACCTTTCTTTAGTACCCATCAATATTACAAGGAATCCAAGAAATTTAGTAAATAAAGCTTATGACTTTGTGTTTTGGTAACTCTTGAGTGACAAAATGTACAAGGGTTTATCAATGTAGACTGTTAACGCCAAAGATTAATGCCAGAGGAGAAGTTAAGGGAGGCAGTTCCATTCAGTTTTGACTGCTGTCTTTTATCAATCCATTCTCTTTACCTGAACAAAGGTGTTGTCATGACTTGATTTCTAAAGCCCACTGATGAGATTTTATCCACTAGCTCATTAGAAAAGAGAATGGCTAAGTGGATGTTCCAATAAGTCTATTTCCAGTGTGTGAACGTCTTAATCTTTCAGCGTCACTTAGAGCAGTGCTACCTCAGCTTAACAGGGCAGTAAATGTCATTCAAATTTATAGAAGCACAAGTGTGCAGTATTCATGGTGAAGTTCCCTGGCTGATGTGCTTTGTGGTGGCCTGTGCGGATACACAGAATTCATGATCTAGATATTTTTCCTTTCTTTGCTCACTGCAGTAGCTAAGACACCTCCTTTAAAGCCCTCTTCTGACAAAGTGCTGAGCTTGGGCTCAGATGAAAATATCTATTTTGGTACTTTGATGTGTGGGATGCGTTCAGGCATGTGCTAACCATACACTGCTCAGATCTTCTGCTCAATGATACAGTGAAAGGGAAGAGCTGAGAAGAGGCCAGGACCTGCCTGGGCACTTTCTCAGTCAATGTGGGTTTAGTTACACTCTCTTTTGCCACTGTTCATCCTTCAAGGTGCAGCTTAGCCTTGCTACTTAAAACAGACACTTGACTGTAATGAGTTGTGTTAACTGCTGAAACTCTTTGCATAGTAGATGATATTTTCGCAGTTTACTTATGTTTCTTGTTTCTAGCTTTCAAAACAGAGACAGTGCCATGCTCTGTATTTTTACACCATCTTGCTCAGCCAGGGTTATCAGTTAGGGCACCTATGTGCTGCTGTTCTTGATCTGTGTATGTGAACTACAGTTTAGAATTTCTGGTCATCTCCCTGAAGCAGAGCAGACAAAAATCATTAATTATTGTATCATTACACTAAAAGAGCATCTTTCTGCCAGCCCTCAGCACAGATGAAGAGGTAGTGTTTGGAGCTGCTAACCCAGTATTCCTTTTCTTAAATATATTTGATAAAACAGCATAGGAAGGAAGAGACACCAAACTTAGAAGTGACTATTGCAGACATCCTCAAAGAATAGTTTATTTGAAGACGTGAAAATGCACATGATGAAAGTCAAGGTGCTGCTTTAATGAGCAAGAGAAGAGCAAAGGTCTCCTCTGGTCCTTTTCATCTTCCATGCTCATACAAGTCTATACTGTTGCCAGACTCTGTTCCACCCAGTATCTGCAGAAGAAACTGAACCAAAGCACACCAATTGCTTTGAGTGCTAAGAGAGTAATTGTCATTGGTAGTAATGCCAAGTAATGTAATTTGAATGATTACAAAAAGAGGGAGTCAGAAAGACCCAGGTGCCACTAGAGGCAAGCTTGCCAGGCAAGGAAGCACAGTTCTGTAAATCAGATTCCAGATTCCTATGTAGTCCCCCGAGGACACATGCTGGTTTTGCCCAGTTTCTTCCAGGGGCCATCAGCATGCACGGATGAAAGTGCTTTGAGCATCTGCTTTGAGTGCTGTGGTCCCCTGGACCAGGGCCATCCTTGTCATCTGCTTGGGGAATAACCACAGTTCAGGGGTGAAGGAGGTGTTTGTGAGCAAGAGGTTCAGCTTCATCAATGATTACTTGTTTGCAGTGGCTGCAGTGGTGGCAGGACCTGAAAAGGCTTCATAATTTGCAAGCCTCCTAGGATTGCATTCTAGTCCAGCATTAAGTCTGCATGGATGCAGAAAAGAGTTATCTGACTCTTTGGCTCCCCTGTCTGCTTAGTGCAGGCCTTTGTTTCATATTACCATTGAACTGAGTCATAGAGGTAACTGATTCAGCTGAAAACTGATGCAGAAAATGGAAAAAGTATTTCTTTTCATCCATACAAATGCATGTGCCAACAGAGGGGCCAAGCCAAGAATGGATGGCTAAAGGAGAGGCAGACCTTTCCCCTTCAGAGACAAAGTGGCTATAACTAGACATAGGTGTTTCTGACGTGGTTCTAACAATTATACCCTGTCCAGCTAGCAGTGAATTTGTGCTTTGGAACTCCTCTTAGGATGTCTATAATTTATTTTCTGTTGCTTTTTGTAGTACAAGGTTCTTGGTGAATACTAGGGCTGAAATTCCTGAGTCACTGATAACTTACTGAGTGTTAGCAGAGACGTTGGGCAGAAGAGAGGTGAGAAGACTTGTGGCTTGAGCTCACAGGATGCAGAGTCCTGAGGTTCCTGTTCTGAAGCACGTGCACAGGTCATTGCACACTGTTACTCCTGGGTTTTGGTAGCCCTTCCTCTCTAGGAATTCTTTAAGTGCTCACATCGCATAGAGGCCTCTGTCTCCTAAGAGAATTTCCAAGGCAGATTTGAAGATATGCTCCAAAATGTATCTTGTTTTTTAAATCTTCCACTGGAACCAAACAAAGTGACAGTACAGTAAAAGGGAAAGGAGACTGTTTCTTGAAGGGAACACAATTTCTCAGGGACACAATTGTGCCTCTAATTGATTCATGCAATCATTTATGATGTGGCATTAGCTTGGAAGCTAATGTTCTGTGAACACTAAGGTTTCATTACACCATTGTTTATTCAGTGAATGATAGAAGTTGCTGGACCATATTTTGAAAAGCTTCATGTGACTTAGCAGAATTACCAGCCAGCTGACTGGCCTAAGATCAGGAGCTCCAACCTGCCACCTTTTCACATTTCAAAACCAAACCAGTAAGGCAGACATTTACTATTGCAACCCTATAAACACCTCTACAACCAAAGCTGTTATTAGGAAGTCCTGGCTCACTTGAACTATCTTAAATGATCTTTCTGTATTTTATTCTGCAAGCTGTGCCATCTAGTGTGGTGAGAGGGAATCTCAGCTGTAGTTGAAAAGCAAGTCTGGCTCTGACAGTGGCAGTAGGGGATGCTGTTTTGGGAGAGCTTTTGGGCCTGGCCAGTGTCTGGTCTTGGCCAGTGTCTGCTTGCAAGGTATCCACAGTTGCTGTATTAAGGATGCTGGAGAGTGCTGTTCTTAAACAAGCCTTCTGCATGCTCAGTGCTTTTCCCACTTTTATAGTGGAACAAAATGGACACATGAAACAGTACAAAAGAAATACAAGTTAAGGAGCCCTTTTACTCCCTATGGCTGTACTATCAGGGACAATAATAGATATTAACTCTCTATCATACCCTACTGCTGGAGCAGATGCCAAGTATTAGGGCTGCATAAGTGTGCTTTGGTAGTTATCCCTTGCAGTAGCTATAAGGTACATGTTCAGCACCATTGATTCTTTTAGTGTGAAGAACACTAGACTTACATCCTGTCTACTATTCTTGTTTTCTATCCCAGCCATTTGCCAGTGAGTTGTTTTTCCTTTGCAGCCAAAGGAATGGACAATTTAACTGGAAGTGGTCAGATTCACTTAGGAATATACCTCTGTAGAAAAAAAGGAGGCACAGTAGAGTGGAGGAAGGCAGGTGGGAGATAAAGTGAGAAGCACAGATGGAGCTGTGGAAGCTAGTAGAGAAGTAAAGTATTTTGTTCATCTTTTCTTCCTGTCTAAGTAAGAAGATGTGCCCAAAGGCAGAGCTAAAAGGAGATGGGAAAAGGAACAGCATCATCTCATATCTTAACTCACATAGCTTAGTCTGAAGTAGCTTTCCCTAGAAGCAGGCTTGAAACCTAAAATTCAATACTGTTCTGCCATGGAGCTTTTCTTGTCAATTGCTTGATACTTTCTGCACTGGGTCCCAACCCAACCAGGTAGAAAGATAGGAAGGGCAAAGTATTCATACACTTTGGACCTGCATCACCCTCTGGGAAGAAATCATAACCCTATCTGTCTTTCTGAACCATCCTTTTCACATGTTAATTGCAAGTATCTGGCCTATGAACAATAAGTGCTCTTCTCTGTGCAAGATTTCACAGAAGCCAGCAGGTGGCACATAGGAAGTGTATCTGACAGTCAAAGCTCTTCACTTCCAGCGAGTGAAGAGATGGTTTCTCTCACTTGCTATTAGCTTTTGAAGAGCGATGTTTTCCATATCTTCTGTGCTAGATTACTGACCAAGACGTTTCTTTCTTCAGTAAGACACTGAAGAATGTAGGGAGAGCAGAGAAGCAGGCATGTGAGAAAAGGTGAGAGTGCCATCCTCAGAGCTGGCCTCCCAAGTGGTTAGTCATGAGGATGCCGCAGATCCAGACCTGCTTTACACTATCAGCCATTAAAATCTGGAAGGCAGCCAGTGAAGAGGAGGACGAAGCTGTTTCTCATCATGAATCAGCGTGTGTGTCTATAAGGCTTACAATTCTGGTGAAGGAAAAAGGCACCATCAGAGCCTTTCCTGCATCCAAAGAATCAAAGGCAATAGGCTGGAAGGGACCTCAGGAGTCCAGATTGGGGTGATGTCTGCAAGCTGCTGTTGGCCTGGAGGTCATGCATGAATGTATTTATTTTTAACCTACTCCCCCACAGCTTGTACATGGATGGCAAATATGTTTCTGCCTGTTCAGCAGGCACAAGTTCCCAACTACCAGCTGCAAATTAGAATGATTATGATTCTGATACCAAAATGTAAGTAATGTAAGACAGTAAAGCTTAGCTGTTTCTTAAAGGTTTTGTTCTTCATAGCAACCAAAATAACTGTAAAATACAAGAGAGTCCATGGATACTCTTAAAACAACAAAACCCTTTTTATCTTAACAATCAAAAAGTGCTGTTCTACCCTTCTGCCATAAGACATCAACCTGACAATGATTATGTGAGCTGATCTTAAGAGAGGGATAAACCAGATTCTCCAGGATTATGTATTTCATTATTTAACTGCCCTTTCTGTTAGAAAATTTTCGCTAGCTTTTAACCTAAATCTATCTACTTCCCCTGAGCTCACTTGCCCTGTCCCAAAGAAGTAACAAGTTTCCTTGTATCACCCCTGTAGTTAATTGGAGCTTCTTATGCATGTTCTCAGTTATCTCTTATTTGTATTAAGAACTCAGTTTGTTCTGTCTTGGTATGTTGGTCACAGGTGTGCAGCCATTCCTGTAGCTCTCCCCATTTCCTTGTTGTTTACCTCCTTCTTAAAGTACAGTAACCAAACCCAGACAAAGGCATCATCCATGGAGGAGGTCTCAGCCAGGCTGAGAAGTGCAGAGGGTTATCTCATGTTCTTATGGTAGGATGCTTCCCTTTGTTTTGCACAACAACCAATCCCTGTATTCTTCCCTTGCTGAACTCCTGCCTAGCCAGTTGTTCCTCATTTGGTATTTGCACAGCTGAGAAGTTCTGCTTCAGAGAAGCCACTTGGCCCTGTTTTTGCACTCCCTTATTTTCCAGGTTTTGTCCAACATGTCAGGATCATCCTCAATCCATTTGAAGCCCTTCAGTATCTTTTTAGAGTTATCTGACATGGCATCATCTGCAAATTGAAGAGATTCTTTGGAAGTACAGTGGTGTCCCATGGTTTTTCAAGGAAATAGCTTGTGATTCTGAACTTGTTATACTATATTTCTGGATTATAACAATTTAGTCCTCACTTAGCTCACTCAAAGCATCTAACATGTCTAATGCCACTTTTTCATACTTACCCATAGTAATCTGACTTGGAATTCCTCCGTGGGTTTGAGGTAAAGCTGGCCAGGCCAGTCCCTTTCTGCATTTCCTGTGCTTTCTCTGAACTTATGTACTGTGCCAGTAATTTCAGGGAAAGAACAATTTTCCCTAAATCACTTTGCCTCATAGATTCATTTCCCATGAGCCATTATTTGCCATCTTTTTCAGTTTATTAGTCACTCTCTTTGCAAGTCATGCTTTCTGTTTCTCCATTCTCCCTTTCCCTAGCTGGTACAGTTGCATTTTATATGCCATTTCATGATTGGTGCCTGATACTTCTTACCTCCTCCCAGGTTAGAATCAAATTCATTCTAAGGGTTTGAAGGAGAAGAGCGAAAATACAAGACACAGCAAGGCAGACAAAAAGAAATATTCAACCAGTGGAAGTCATCTCTTGGAGCCCAGTAGAAAGGGATCAAAGCTGCAGGTCTGTAGATCTTGCTTAGTTAAGTATTTCCCTATGGGCAGTATTCTAATCTCTGCACTCTTTAGAGACATAATGAGATGTGTGCAAAAAACACCTTTGTTCTTCAGTGGAAGTTCTGCATGCATCAGAGTGTCAGGGTCAGTACACAGTACAGGAACAGACTGGAGCAAGAGTGAGACATTATTCTGTTATGTTATTTTGCCACTGATGGGAAGCAGTAGAGACCCCAAAGCATAAAATTTAGTATATTTGGCTAAATTCTGTGAAATATTACATATCTTAAGCTCATCTCAGAGTTCACTGAAGTTGTGGTACCTAGTAGCTCTTAGAAATTGCATCATAAATAAGATGTTCCAGCAAATTCATGCTGGTAGGCTCTTATGGTTGTCTAACATCCTAGAGACTTTGTTTTGATTTCCATGTAGGTTCTTCAGATAGTCAGGCCCCTAGAAAAGTTACATGAGAGACAGCCAAATATTTATTTTCAAACAACTTTTAACTCAGAAATTTATCAAGGTCCAAAGAGCACTGAGAAAACAAATACAAGCTTGAGGTTTGTGATAAAAAAAAAGGACGTAATTGTTTGTAGCTGACAGGGATGATCTTCTCAACTGGAAGCAGAAAGCTGTTGATTCTGGGAAAATACCAGAAATGTGGGGTTAGCTTCTGGGAGAGAACAGCTTCTGGGAGGACATTAGCAAGAGCTGGTGGAGAGTGTGGTACGGGTTTACACTTTCTTACAGCACGTTACCTATGTTGGCAAGCTTTCCAGGCAAATGTCTTTTTGTTCATCTAGAGTATCCCATGTGTATTGTCTTAGCCTAGCTGTGATGTTTATTTCCTGTGAAATTAAGCTTTTTGTTGTAATTGAAGGGGGCTTTGGAGCCATGTCACCGGTGTTATCACCAGACTCCTAGAAATACAGCTTTTACACTCTTAAATACTCCCTTGAGTTCAGTGCCAGGCATAACAATCTGCCATTCTGAGAAAGGAGATTGCTGAGCTTTTTCTGAAGTTTATCTGGATGAAGTATCCTAAGAACCAAGGATATGCAGAGGAGTAGAACAGAAGTGAGTCACAGAGGCCTCTAAGTGAGCTTGCTTTCTTTTGATGAGCATTTTTCTCACCCCCAGCCTGGCTCTGTATTCTTTTACACTTCTTCATGTATCACTGAGTGCAAGCATTTAATTCTCAGAAGGTTAAGATTCTCTTAATCTTCAGCAGATGACTTGGGCTA
This sequence comes from Galbula dea, assembly GCA_013399015.1. Classification (NCBI taxonomy): domain Eukaryota; kingdom Metazoa; phylum Chordata; class Aves; order Piciformes; family Galbulidae; genus Galbula; species Galbula dea. The sequence goes on along the minus strand of VWZX01009068.1, from coordinate 2,056,515 downwards.
AACTTTACAGAATTTCTGAGTATGGCTGTTCATGCTGCCATTGTTAAATTATGCTTTGCTGAAAGCTGAAAGTGATTAGATAGTTTTATAAGTCCTATGATCAAATCCAAAGTGAATCTTAACTCTCTGAATTTCCTGCTTTTATTTTTTTATCCCCTGTGTTGTCTGACTCTTAAAAACTCTATTGGGAAAGGATTCTCCCAAATGGTTTATAAGCTCTGGTGGTAGAGTGTTAATCTTCATGACCCAAACAGGTTTGATTACAGATCTGATATCACAGAGTTGCATGGGGGTATCTTCATTGATGTTGCACATTTTTCCTCTCTGAAATAAGAAGCCAGGGATATAAATAAGGCTGAAACAGGGTCTTTCATGTATCTTAAATACAGTTTTACTGACTTCAAATCTGCATGCCCTATTCTGAAACTGTTCCCACAGGTTCCTCTTTCCTGAGTTAAATGTTTTAAGGAGGATGTCATTGGTCACTTAGTCATGTGCTGCTTCAGTCTGATGACAGGAGAAAGCATAAAGTCCTTTCCCACCCAGTCATGTTAGAGGAAAAGGCAAGACATTGGCTAGCAATTTGTGCTTAACAAGCAAGCACTTGATGCAGAGACTTCATCCCAAGACCCAGGCACATGCTAGGACCAGACAGAGGTGTGATTTTTATTTTTTCCTCTTTTTCTTCCCCAAAGTATTCCCTGCTTTGCCCCCCCTGTCCCTGAATGTTTTTTTCTCAGTGTGACTTTTGTTTTGAGAAAATGGTGCAAATAATTGAAGGCAGCATTGCCTTCAACAGCTGTGAACAGTTGTACTCCTAGAGGCAGGCTGGCGACCTGCCCAGCCAAACAGTTGGTGAATTTTGTTTACTGTACTAGAATAAAATCCTGCCAAGCACAGGTGCTCATCCCATCCTGGTGCCAAAGTTTTGCATTCAGCAGGCAGACTGAAGGGCAGTGATTCTGAGCTGCTGACCTTCTGCAGCATGTCTCTGCACCTCCTCAGGTGGTGCTGGGACATGGACTACATCCACTGAAGGGAACAGTTCACTCCACATCTTAAGGAAGGAGATGCCATAGGCTTCCTACTGCTATTAGGAGCCTGCTTGCTTAACTCCTTGGTCTGGGCTCTTTGAACATCATTTTCTCCATCCTTCTCCTGGACTGACCACTTAAGACATCTGCCATCTGGCACATTTCCAGAGAAGCTAGTGCCTATCATGCCTTTTGCTAATGTTTCCCTGCCCTGGGACAGGAGCTGAGGGCTGTCCCACACAGCTTCACTGTGGAGGCTGGTAGACATGAGCTATTTGTATCAGGGCTGACATAGCAAACATTTGTTTACTAATGGCTGCTGCTCACTAGCCAGGAGCAGGACTGGGGAATAAGGGTGACTCATTTGGGCCTTATTTCTCTGCCTACCAAGTGTGCATTTAAGTGCAATAGACACTGGAAATGAGGAAGAGACTCCCAATGTGAGCCATTTTGGTCTCTTTCCTCAGCTGTGCCAGTAAGTTTGATGCACTTAAGGACTGAGGCTTCAGGATTTGTGAATTATAAGACTCCAGAGAGCTCAGCTGTGCTGCTCTCGCTGCACTGATACTGCCTGCTGAAAGATACTTACATTTCAGAATTTTAATTAGAGTTAGTTGATTGCCTGAGTAAATAACGCAATCTAGTTGCAGCCTTTAATACCTATGTTTATTTCAGGAACAAGGGAAGATAGCAGCCTGTGACGTAAGACAGGCTCAAAACAAAGCAGACACTGATTGTAGGTCTGCGGTCTCGCTCAAATGCACAGGCACAGTCAACTGCAGTTAGCAGGGACTGTAAAAATCCCTTGCTTTCTATGCTAGACCTCCACTTTTGCCTAACCCTAACCCTATATAAAGTAGTATGTAGAGGTAGCGTGCCTCTAGATTTTAATGCAGCAGTGTACATGTTAAGCTCTAAAATCTGCTCTTGAATTCTTTCAGGACACTAAGCAATTGAACATAGACTAACAAAAGGAAAAAAGAAACAAAACTCCTAGAACATTGCAGTGGAATTTTCAAAACTACTGAGTCAGCTGGTCCCTCAGGAGTGTACTGAAAGTTTGTCTCTGACTTTAGAAGAGGAATGATGTAGGACACTGAGTGTGGATGCAGCAATAACACATCAAATACCCCAGTGTCTGTCCTGTCATATTCCCGTGGAGCATCCTTCACCTTCCTAATGTTGGAGTGGCATCTGCGTGGAATATGAGTCACAGGTCAGGGGCCATATCACAGGCCATTGCTTTGCTGACTTTAAATGTGCCCTCTGTGGTACAGTTCACATAAAACTAGGTATGGATTGTTGAAGCTGAGTTAGTTATGTTGAGTCCAAAATGAGGTAAATGAACATAACAGGTCTCTCTCTGTCCCCTCTCTTCCCACCAGCAAATGCTGAAGTAAACATGCATTTGGCAGCACTGCAGAATAAATTGATTTGTGGTTTGCTTTGCATTTGGGCACCTTCTATGTACAAAGGCCCTGTGAAATCAGAGGGCTTGGGCCAGTGGCCAGGGTTTTCATCCACTGCTGGCAGATTTGGGCCCCAAGTCCCACTGGTAGCTGTAGACTGTAATCCTCACTTTTTTAGGACGTGTATGTGTATAATATAAACAAAGAGTATACGATCACCGTTTATTCTCTTTGAACAAGAGATTCTTTCCCATTGCTGGCATGTTCAGAGGTATCATGAGATGTTTGCAAGGCTGGAGGATAAAGCCTTTTCTCTCCAGTGTCTTATATTGACGATAAAGTGTGGAACTGGTTCAGTAGTTGACCTATGTGACTAATCCGATCATGTTAATAAGGTGTCTGAGAAAATTCCCAGCTCCTTATAACTTTCCCTATAATAATATCAGATATATTTTTATGGTGATTCAGGCTTTGTTGGGCTCCTGTCTGTAAGTAATGATGAGTGGCAGAGGGTTTATAAGGCAAAAGGGAATACAATCCTGAACTGGTTTTGCAGTTTTTGCAGGATTCAATGCCCTTAAAGGTCTTTTCCAACCTAAAACAATTCTATGATTCCATGGTTCTATTAAGAAAGCAGGAATAAAAGGCAGTGGAGAAGGATGTAGTCTAGCAGCTGTAATTTGATTTAAGGTAGTGAAACTTTGAGATTATGAGTTAGATGGGCTTGGCACAGCAAGCCAGATGCTCACCAAACTTGTTATACTGTTTAGGTTAAGCAGACAGTACCACTTGCCAGAGTTGCCTGTACATCTCAGTGCATGCCCTGCAGCTTCCTCTGCTTCCTTTCCTAGCAAGATCTCTGTCACAGCTTAGTTTAAGTCATAGCTGTCTTACACAGTCACTAGTGGCATTCTCCCACCCCACAACATGTTTCCCCCATTCCCCATCCCCTAGCATGGTTCTTTGGCTATGCTTAGTTTGAGATTGCCCTAGCACAGCAGCGAGGGCTTCAGAATTGCTCTGGGGATGAAAACAAGTTGTGCAACTGAGTAAAGAGGACATAGCGTGGGTCAGTGGTCAGTGTGGTGAGGAGAAGAGGATGGGAGCTGATTAGGTTCAAGGTGAAGTTTGGAAGAGAGCAGAGTTGAGAAATCTGGGTGAAAAGAACAGTAAGGAAAGGGTGGCCTGAAGCAACGTCCTGTCCTCCTACTCAGGTGGCACAGTTTGCCACCCCCAAGTCATGAGGCTCTGTATGCAGAAGCAGCTGATGAGTCAGGGAAGCAGCAAATCAGATCAGAAGTAGCTGATGGGTGTGAGTTGCTGCACTTGCTAATTTTGGTATAGCTCAGCTAAAGAGGAGTATAGCTGCCTATGTGTAGTTTTAAAATATACTACATGATCTATATCACAGTTAAAACATGCATGCAGGGGTATGTGTGTGTATGTGCAGCTTACAATTCATGAGGACTGTGATTAGCTGGAGAGTGTCATAAACACAAGAGTAAAGCAGAACCAAATTTCAGAAAAAAAGAACATTTTTGCTGCTGCTCTCATAACAATTAAAAGTATTAATTTCCTCAGAAGCAAACCTAAGTGTTGCAGACAAATCTCTCATCTCCTAAAAAGTCATGGTCCTAAATCTAGAAGTCAGTGTTCTAAATGCAAATCCCAGCCTGGATCCAAGAGCAAAGGCTGGTGTTACACAAGCTGTAACTTCCTTCACAGGCCTTTCCGAGGTCGCTGTTGAGCCTAATTGCAGGGTGGCTCTGCCCTGTAGTGAACTGCTTTCCTGCCAGCACTTAATTTGTACTGTGTGGGAAGAATAAATTAAATCTTGAATACAGTGAAATTGGGTCACTCTCCACTTACAAATCTTTCAGAACTTTCTCAACTCTCAGCTGAAATCAGTATCTTATAATTAGATTATTATTTTATTAATTATGCATACAGTACTAGAAGCACACATAGTATGTGTAAATTCATTGATGACAAGTATGTGCATTAGCTGTGTATGAAAGGCAGAAGAGCAAAGTCTCTGAAAACATTTTCCTTATATATTACTGATGCACTTGGGTGTTTCCCAATAGCTGCTCCTCTAAGTCTGGGAGTGTACTCCATGTAAAGCTTCCTCTGCTGTCCTCCTTGGCCCATGGAAACTTGAAATGTTAAGGACCTGCAAATTACCTGTAGCATTTGATGTTCTGTTGATGAGCTGAGCTGAATTAAATGGCAGCTAGGGGTTAAATTCCTGAGAGTGTGCCAAAGTGCCCCTCCTTCCTAACAGCACCATTCTTGATAACTAGAAGATGTCAGTCCCTGTAATATTTACCTCTTACTTTCTTCTACTGTATATTCCAAAGGAAAATACAGGTAGGATTTGGAAACGTGGTGATGGAGATGGAAGTACACAGAGCACCACAGATGCATAGATGAAAGCAGACTGCAAACATGATGCAGCAGAAGGAGGAGAGTGGACATGTCAACCAACATTTTAGATGAGACAGCAGCTGCTAGAGTATATATTAAGTACAACACTTTTCTAATTACAATTGCATTCTCGCTGTTGAGATGAAACTACACTTGGTTCTGGAAAGGCTGTTTCATGTCTCTCTATGCCTTGAGGTCACAGCTCCTAAAGGAATTCATGCAAGACTTAGATCCAGTTAGACCTGGTGTGAACAGGTCTGTCAACAGTAACAGATGATTGTAGCACCAAAGTCTGAAATAAGGATAAGCACGATTCCTATCTGGCAAAGACCAGAGATCTCTGACGTGACATGAATGTGCACAAAGAGACGACAAGAAGTGTCCTACTCCTCCTGCCTGCTGTTTCCACATCTCTATTGTGGCCAACATAAAACATCCACTAAAGAAAGGTCTAATTGTTACTAAATCACAGGAATAGAATTAAGGATTTTGGAGATCTGTTCTAATTTGGCTGATACTATGCTATGTGATTTCCCAACTCCTTCCTCGACAAGCCTTTTCCTTCCTTACCCTGCCCCCAAGAAGCCAGGTATCTGGTGTTAGACAAACTGAATTAGCCACATTGGCAACCTCAGTAAGAAATGACTTCTATTTCTCAAGGGTTTTCCCAGTGCATGTGACAGGACTATCTCATCCAGGGTTTAGGTTTTAAAAAAGGATCCTCAGAGCATTTTAACACATGGATCAGGTATCAGTTTGCCTTTTGTTTCTTTCCCTAAATGATTGTCAGTGAGCCCCCACCTTGGGGGGGTATGGTATGTTTTACAGGGCAGTATCCACCTATTCTTTTCACTGTATTTATGGTGTCAGTGCAATGTGCCCACCATCCCAGTTTTGATGGGCTCGGTACAATAGCAGAAAAAAACCTGCTCCAGGAGTTTACAGTGGAGATAAGACAACAGGGTAGCACATGAATGGAGCAACTGCCATCAATTCCTGTAAATACTGACATTTCAAGTGGTGCAGATTCTTGGGAATGGCAGGTTAAATAGAAAAGAAAACTGAAGGGAGTGGGGAGAGGGAAAATTAATGGAAGTGGGGAAGAAAGGAAAAAGAATGAGGACAGGAAGACTTCTTTGGGTAAGCACCAATGTTTTCCTGAATGTGGCCTTTCTCTTTTCCCCTTGTAATACTGTGATTTTGCAATGGGAAGAAATGCCTCTGCTTGTTTCAGGGATGTGTAATTATGGCACAGGATTGTGCCCTGAGCCAGCAGTGCACCCACTGCATTCCCATGCTGCACTTCAGAGATGGAGTCACTCTTCAGGAGAATATTTTAAATACTACTGAGCAGTTTCTTGATTTCCAAAGATAAAATAATCTGTCAAAAGAAAGGAAAATAATTCACTCTGAGAACCTAGGAAATCTGTATGGAGAAGTGGTGTGGTTCTGTGCATCACATGAGTAGACTTTTATGAAAAAACTCTCAAACCAAAACACTGAATAAGCAAACCCAAAATTCTGCCAAAATCATTGCTTGACCTGTAAATATTCTTGCCAGGGTTTAGCTAAAAGAATTTCAGTGATCCTATGGGCAGCAAGAATCCTTTATCCATTGTGGTAGCAAACCAAATTCAGCCTTTGAAAAAGAAATTGTATCTCCTGTTTAAGATCTCTCCAATTGCTGGAATATTGCTGCCCTTCTTGTCATTTTCCAGTGTTTCTGTGCTCAGATAAAGCAACATGTTCTTTAACGTCATTAATAAAAAGTGCTTTATGGCTGTGGAAAGTAGTTATGATACAAATGTTTTTGTGTAACTAGAGAGTTGTCTTCTATTCTTATTTGTCTGTATTTCTCTCTGATTTAGAGACAACAGACCTTCTCCACTTCTACTTACATTGGAGTGTCTGCACTGGGATTTCCTCACTAAAAGCAGAAGTCACAGAGCAGTTAGGCTACTTTAGGTGAGATGAGGAAGAGGTCTCCATCCCACTGCTTCAGCAGCCATGGAAAATACCTTTAATGTGCTGCAGGAGGAGGCATCTGCTTGCAAAAATTGTCAGCACAGCTGGTCCCCACCAAAGGCTAAAATTTTACAAGGTAAAGGAAGGTTTATGGTTTCAGAGAGAAAATTCCCATGGAAGATTTTTTTCCAGGAGGAGAATTCTATTGCTGTAGTTAAATTAGCCTTCAAAACTAGCCAGATTCTAATTATTTACTCTGTTGCTTGCTTTTTGGAGAGATGATGATGACACAGAGCTAAAAACACTGCTTCAAAGTGGGAATCTAAATGAAAACAAGCTGCCAAACAATCTTTTTTCTACTGCATGGGTGGAACCGCAAAAACTCTAGTTTTCCAAAAAACTGTGAAATGTGACCTCATAACCTTTCATAAGCAAAAGGGAAAAAATAAAGGCACATAGTAACATAATACTGCTACTGCAGTTACAATTACAGGAAGAAATATTTCTAAAGGAAAACACTTCCATCATTGCAGGAAACCCACCTGATGGTCTACTCGCTCTTGCCTAGGCTGCTGATGATGGCAAGCTGTAAGCCTCGTGGTTTGGAAGGGCAAGTGGAGAGGGAACTGACTCATGACTTTCGAAACGCTAGTGCTTCTGGCAGCTTGATTACGGCTCTGGGAAGGGAGCCCTGTATTGCAGGGGCTTTCCTTCCTCTTGTGCAATGCGAAGGCTGTGATGGAAAGCAGTTAGCACAGCACTTATTGCTGGGACAACGCTTGTGCCGGGTGCGTTTCCCTCCTGCTAGCAGTGCACCATGAGGAAATTAAGGGTCGAAGCTGAAGCAATAATACCCAATCTTAAACAAGAGAAATAGGTACATCTGTTTATTCCTTAGTGGCTTAACTGTGTTAGTGGAAGCTGAATTCTTGTAGGATCCGACCGCTGTGAAGCTCAGTCCAGTCTAGAGGCTGTTTGTGTTCTCTAACAAGTTCTCCCCTAATCATCTAGCTGCTTTGCTGCTCGCTTTCCAGAGAAAGGGACACGCAGTAGCAGATCCATCCAGAGCAGACAGGAAGATCTGGCCGTGCCAGCGGAAGCAGCTCTTGCCAGAAGAAACAAACAAACGCTAATTCTTTTCGGATACTCGAGCAGCTTGATAGCCTCAGCACCAGTGAGGTCCCTAAACCTCCTTCGGGGGTGAGAGCCCTCTTCTCTCTCCCCCCTCCACCACTGGCGACGTAGTGAGAGGGACGGAGACCGCTGAGGCTGCTCTGGTACCTCCTCCCGTCCCATCGGCGGGCGGGGCGTGGCAGTGCCCGCCCCCTGCGCCCTGCCCGGAGCCTGGCGGCGGCGACGTTGGTGGTGGTATTGGTGGTGGTGGTGACGGCGACGGCAGCGTCCGTTCTACAGCAGCAGCCATGAAGTCTCTGTGCCTTGTCACCGTTGGGGTCCTGGCCATGACGTTGCTGATCGCCAGCATCTCCTTGCTGGTTGCACACGTCTTCCAGACAGTGGTGGATCTGCAAGTGAAGCAGGTGAGAGCACGGTCCGATTCTTCCTCCTCCTATCTCCCCCTTTTGCAGTCTCTCCTGACGGGTTTATCCCCCCTCAAAACAACACTGGGAAGGAGGGAAGGGGCTGATGGGTGTTATTCGCTGGCTCACTCCTTGCAGCAGTTGTGGTAGGGTGAGGACGGGAGCATCCCTAGGCAGGGAACCCACCCACACTCCCCCCCACCCCCTCCCGCCCTGCACGCTGGGGCACAGGACGGAGCTCAAGCTTCACTGGGCCTGTGCTGAGTAAAAACTGATTAAATGCGGGTAAAAATCAGTTATCTTGAGGCAGCTTTACTGATTGTGAGGCAGCAGCTGTAGCAGAGCACAGCACATGAGGTGAGCAGGCAACACCTAAAGCACCCCTCCCCTTTTGCCATCCCTATCATGGATTTCTTGCAGCGTTCATACAGTAGCTTGTTCTGCTGCTCCATTTATTGCTGGCTCTGGAGCACAGCCAGAGGTGCTATGGGCCGAAACACGTGGTACTTTCCCAGGCTGGGTGGTGACAGTGAGGCATTTGACCCTGTTGTTAGACTCCTTGTAGCACCCTTCAGAGACACCCATCCTGGCATTGTTACAGATGCAGAGCCCTTCAGTGTTTATGTTATGTCTAAACTATTGTTCCTCTCTGGTACTGGCTCTTTGCATTTATCCTCGGCCCAGTGAGAAGGGTCAGCTGTGTTAATAACTGCCTTAAAATACCTGTGAAGCATGTAAATGAACAATTATTTATCTGCCTAATCTGAGGAATGTCACCCTCTCTGTTACTCTGGAAGAGAAACCAACAGTGCTAACAAATGAAGGGATTTGACCAGTGCTATTGTCTAAGTGGTGACCAAAGTCTGCTGATCCCTGTGATGTCCTAATCAATGTACTGTTGTATTCTTTGGGTATTGACAGGAAGCATTTCCTAACATAGTAGTTGTATAGTCTTAACTTAGATCAGTTTGGTTTGTCAACTGCAATTTTATGTTGACAGTCAACTTAGAGCAAGTTGTGGCACTTTGAACTGTGACTGTAAACTTCAGGAGATAGCCAAAAAAGAGGTTACCAGAGGGCAAGCTGTCCTCATGCAGCCTGCCAGTGTGTCTGCTGCTCTTCCGGATCTGCTCATACAGCTGCTCCTGCACTGTTTGTTTTCAGGTACATGGCTTCTGCTGTGCTGGAGTGTAGCATGGGTGAGGGATGGCTTATCCTGAAGTCATTTGATCTTCTAGTCTGAAAGTCAGGTGTGAAGTGTTGTGAGTGTTAATGTATGCAAAGTTGTGTGCAAACCATCAGTAGAGCTTTGCATAGGCATGTGTGCTTCCATCTCCTAGATCTTAGGTCTCTGGAAAGGAGCCTCATCCTCTGGATCACAGCAGAAGTTCTAGTTTCAAGTCTGTTTTTACTGTTATTAAAAGAGCAGTGGTTTGGTGGGAGAGTGTGGGGCTGTCAGGAATTAGGCATGATCCTCCTTACGCGTATTATCTCCTAGCTACCTGCTCCTTACCCGTAATGGTTAGTTATGTAAGAGTAAGTTGGTGTTCGCTCAGCAGGGCTTTCAGTGATGCAGGAGAGTTTCCAGAGCTCAGTCTTTTCCTGCTTACTGCCCTTCAGCTTGTGCTAGTGTACGTCTGGATTGCACAGAATCAAGCATCTTGCTCCCTGTGCTGTGTCCTTCCCACCGACTCCCTCCTGGCTCTCTCCAGGAGCCACACAGATAAACTGTCAGCCCCAAAGCAGGGTACTCCCAATCACTCTGCTGATTCGACTGCTTTCCACATGTGCTTTATCTCACGTGAGGTTTTTCTCATTTGTATGTAGTCTCCAAAGTTGCTGTCTCTTGTGTAACCATGTATGTGGCTTAGAAAGTCTTGTGCAAATAAACAAATCTCAGTTTGCCTTTGGAGCGTGGCAAGACTTGAGCTTTTCCAGTGCTCTGGTTGCTCTGCAGTCCAGGGCATTGGTCATGAAATGTCATCATTGTGCTCTGGCCCTTCTTGGCTTCTTCATTGAAGGAGTTGCAGGAAGGCAAGAGGATGCCCTTATGACAGGTTGTTCATGTTCCTCTGAGGCCTTTCCAGCAGTTGTGAAGCAGAGCTGACTTGCAGTGAAGAGCTGTCTTTGTAGCCTCAACTACAGCTGAAATGGAAGACTGCATTTTACAGCAGCTGAAGCACCTGTGTGTCCAAACCCAGGATCTGTGAGCCACTGGGGATTGGTTAGCTTTCAGTAGGGGGTTTGTGTGCTGCATCCTTTCTAGCCAAGGGCAAGGAAAGGGAAATCTGTTCTTGCATACCGAGGGGTTATGGGAAGAGTGGAGAACCCAGTGCCATGTTTTCACTTCCTCTTGAAAATCAGCAGGCAAATGTGTAGTGACAAGGACAGTGGAAGCACCTTTCCCAGAAGGCATTCAAATCATGTCGACTTCCTGTCTTACCTGGCAGTCTTAGTGGCTTTTTGTGAATTAGAGTGCCATGCAGATCAGGTGTCTAATTTGTCCAATATTTGTTCATTGTCGGGCTAGCACCTGAAACTCCAGCAAGTGGGGGTAAAAAAACCTATAATAACAAGAATAAATTAGCTGCCCAGTGGAGAAGGGCCTTCCTAGCTGCCTACAGTGTTTGCTTCATGCTATGGGTTGGTTATATGGTTCTGCATTTTATTGCCATAAGCCTGCAGTTTATGACTATAACAACAGGTCATCTTTGCACCTAATTCCAAACTTGGGCACCATCAGTCTTTTACCTCCAGTGTTTTCGTTATTTGCACTGGTAATTTTAGCCTTCTAACTCATCGAAATTTTACTAGACTTTTGTTGCCAGCCATCTCTAGAGCTGAATTGTCTGGAGTGCTTAGGAACCTAAAGGACAGGGAACATATTTTGTCCCTTGATTTAGTTTATGTCGTCATCTTTTTTGCTGTGAAGTACTAGAGCTCTCAGCACAGTTTAGTGTGGAGGCTTAGATGAAGGATCAGTTGAGATGCTCCTTTTGAGCAGACCATTCCCAAGGTGCAGGGTCAGAGAAGTCTGCTTGTGTTGGTTTGGAAACTTACCCTACAACTTGTCTTAAAACGTTGCAATTAGATAGATTATTGTCATAGACAACTGCAAAGTCAGGGCTGGCATGATCAATGAAGTCAGTAGGAAAGATACACTTTGATACACTTGAAATGAAGTGTAAAGGAGAACCCCTGCTGTGCTTCTGAGTGGTGACAGGAGATTATATTGTCCCCTAGTTTCAGGTTGTAGTAAGTACACCCTTGCATCTCTCTGAGACACCATATCCAAGTCTGAGGCCTCTCTAGGCTACTGCCTGCAGGAGCAGTGTCTGACTTGGGGTTTCTGAATACTTTTTGTTCTTGCATATAAACATAGCAAGAGGAAAGGTCTGATTCTCTGGCCTTATGTAGTACAGGAGTAGTAACTACAGCAGAGGTGTATCTTTTACGTATTTGAAATTAAAGAGCAGTCTGGTGATCTGGTATCTCAGAGTCTGCCCAACCTAGCAGTGAACACAAGCTCTGACAAAAAACCAAGCAATCCCAGTCGTGTAACATCAGATCCTACTCTAATGTGGAGGAAAGTCAGCAGAGCTAAATGTGAATGCCATCAGCTGAGGGACATGGACATATGTTTTGCTCAAAAATATGTGCTTATATTTTTCTCTCAGGTCTAGCCTGTGTAATGTCATGTGATAAACCCAAATAGCACTGGTAACGTTTGGTGAAAAAAGGAAGAAGAGAACTTACCATATTTTATTATTTGAGAGTTTCATAGGAGTCTAACTGGATCCAGCTCAGAAGTTTGTGAATCTGGGTTTACAACTCGGGCTGTCACTGTCCAGAGCTATAAATAGACATGTCATTTCTGTGGGAGATCCAAATGGTGCCAAGCACATCCAGGAAATAAATCACCATATGACTTTAACTACCCATTTTGCTCTGTGGCCCAGCTCCCAGGGGATCACTTATGGTTTAAAAATTTCAAGAGCCTGTATTTAAACCAACCTGCCAGAGAAAAGCTCCTTCTTTTCCTTCTTATTAATGCTTTTTGTGTGTAATCTAATGCATATCTGTGTATACAGAGTGTGGTAGAAACCCATGTTATATTTAGCAATACTATGCTTCCTTGGCATAAATCACAAGGATCAAAAGCATTGGGCCGTGTAGGAAATGGTATATATGAGGTGCTGGTAGTTCCAAAGAAATGCTCAAAGCTAATAGAGCTTGTCTAAAATATATTAATTTTTTGTGGTGTGCACAGAATGCATGATTCAAAAATCTCAGAGGAAAGCAGTTTGCAGTTTCAAAGTGCTACCAGCTGGGTTGGCTTTCACTGCCTTTCAGCAATACTGCTGCCATGCCAAGCTCCTGCCAGGAAGTTTTCATGTGAAACAGTCTTCTCTTTATCTAATCATTCGAAATTAAAATCTACGTGGAGAGAAAGCAGCTCCTTAAATGGGAAGGCCAAGAATGAGTCTTGAGGCAACTGTGGCTGATAAAGCTTAAGACCCCGTGAACAGTTACCAAGAAGTGGCAGCTGTCCAGTCTGCCTCGCTGCTGAGCTTGCACTTACAATATTTGACTTGTTTTCTCAGAAGATTAAAAAGAGCAAGTGTTGATGAGACCTATTTAATTGCAAATTATGCACCCCTTCCCCTTCTTCTACCTACAGGTGACATGGTTTTTGAAGATAGTTTCCTTTGTACTTACTCCAAAAGAATACACTCTGCAAGCCAAATTTCTCTTTATTAGCACAGTAGCAGTACCAGTGTTTCTAATGTACATGTTTCTAATGGGGCTACATACAGGTATTATTGTGACTTTCCTTATAACATGTATGGGCTGATAGGTAAAGGAATTAACTGATTCATTACTTAAGTGCTTGTGTCATAAAATAATGATTTACTGCTTTTCTTTTGTAGGTCCACATTTTATTGGCTATAAAATAGACTGGCAATCCATGGCATATAGATGTATGTGCTCTTATTGCTGTAGGAAAGTCATTAAAGAGACAGGGCAAAGATTCAGAGACTTCAGAAACACATGAATCCTAGTTTGCCTGCATGAAGGCAATTTCTGTCACTTGCAGGTCGTCTTCCCAGGCCACTGAAGAGCAAAGTCTAATTGCTTTGGAGACAGAATCTCACAGCTGTACTGGAACCTGACATACTTGGGCAAAGAAATCATGAACACAAGGGATCTAAGCTGCTTTTCTGGCCTTGTTCCTCCTAAGAAGTCTCTCTTAGCACCTCTTGGCCTCCACTCTTTATCTGTAATGTTGACATGTTTTGTGGCATCTTACACAGGGTTAGGATTTTGCTGGCCTAGGAAATGCAGCAGGATTGCTGTGTGATCTCTGATAAGTCTTCATTATGAAAAATGTCAGGCAGAAGTGTTTGTGGAAAGAAGCAGAACAACAAACCTGCCAAAGGGATGCCCCTGGCCTGCAAGCCGTTGTAGCATGTGGCTCTGTGACAGGCATCAATGTAAAACATACCTATATGCAGTTGTAGAATTGGTGTCTCAAATCCTGTTGCCTGTGCTTGTTCCAAGGGCACAGAATTCCTCTCTTTCCTCTGTTATATAGCATCTATCACCAACAGCTAATCTCTGTTTCTCTTGTTTCAGGGAACGGTGTTGAAAAATGGCACAGAAACCTTTGAAGCTTGGGAGGATCCTCCTCCACCAGTCTACATGCAGTTCTACTTTTTTAATGTGACAAATCCTTTAGAAGTGCTTCAAGGAGATACTCCTCTTGTGGAGGAAATAGGGCCATACACCTACAGGTAGGAACATTTTACTCTTGTCACGTTTCACTAAGCTTTGTTGTGTGTGAGGAAGCCAAAAAGTGGCATCCAGAATGCTTAGGATTCCACTCTAGGAGACAACCTACCTTGAGTACAAGTTTATTCAAGGGGTCACACACCAACCAGACAGCACAACTAGTTTGACACCTGGAGGACTGAATCCACTTCAGATTAAGTCAGACTTCTATCAGATTTTGGTGTGCTGATGTTCCTCAGCTGCTGAACACAGAGGTAGTTGTTTGCATCCTGGCCTACTGTCATAGGAGAGAAAAAACAGTGTCTGGTTGGGTGATATTTGAGAGTCTGGGGAGAGAAGATAGCATAAACATGTAATTCTTGTGTTAACTCAAATTAGTTCCTTGCTGAAGTTGCACAATTCACATCAGGAAAAATGTGGCCAGAAAACCAGTTACAGAGTGATACTGCAGGGATCTTCCTCAGCCAACCCTGACTATAAAACCTACTTAGACTCAAATATATTTACCACCTTTATAGATGTCTGGACTTAAAAAGGCCATATGCAGTGTAGGAGCTTATCTTGCCTCTTGACCTTTCTTTCGCTACACACTGAATGGTCTGAGCCTGTTGCATGTGGAGGGATTTTGAAGTCACTTTACAAATGAATTTTCTTTTAGAGCTTCATTCTGCTCTGCTACATGCAGCAGTGTAAACCAGTAGCAATCCTGTTTAGGAGATGTGATGGTCTTTGAAGTCATGGAGGTATGAGAACCATGGCGAAAGGGCTGATTTCTTATTGTCAGTCTCACTTCTGGTCACAGATGCTCATTCAGACCTGCAGCTGGCTCGGTACCAGGAGTTACCTTTACCTCAGCTGCAAAATGAATCTGGTTGTTGGAATTTGAAAAAAGTACTATAGAATGAATGGAGAGCCTTTGTGATGGCCTTGGTCTCTGTTTCTTTCCTCCCACACCTGAGCTTTGCTTCACCCTCTGCCATCAATCCTTTCCCCTGTCTTCTCTGTATTTCAGTAATGTCTGTTTAGCCTTGGCAAACCACGTGTGGTACTTTGGCAAAATAACCTCGTGATAGATAAACCAGTGTAGGTGAAGAAAAGATACAGAAGCTTGCAAGTTCTCAAGCTTTTCCTCAGATCTCTGTATTATAATGCTGATGATTAGCCAGGAGTGCATTCTCTCTGCCAGGAAGATAAATAAGGCCAGCTCTAGATGTAATAGAGCTGTATGAAACTGCATAGCCCATGCTCTTCTGCACCCTGATACTCGATCCCCTTAGCTAGTTTCTTTTTAACCCTTGCCTTAGCTCTGCGTGGCTTTGGCTGTCACGGACAGCCCGGTTTGTGAAGCTGCACCTTATCTGTGGGAGAATTCAGTGGGGTGGACAGGGCTGGGTCGTGTAGCTGGAAGGGTTGGTCTGTGCCTGAGGTGAGGCCCAGGCTGAGCTGCTGGGTTTTGGCTAGCTCGGAGAGCCTTCCCCTGCAATGCATGCTGGCAGCGACACAGGCTCTCCCTGAATTGTTTATTGTGGTGCGAGGGAGGGAGGCTGCGCGTTCCCAGCCCTGCGTGTTTCGCTTGCTTCTGGCTTGTTTGGTTAGCTTAACGTTGACATGTCTGGACAGGATTCAGCTGTGCTGTGCTCTGATAGAAGAAAGAGGAAAGTCAGGAAATAAGAGTGCTCTTTTTCCAGCAGATTCTTTAATCCATACCTAGCTGTTGCTGCTGTGACTGTACCAGACTGTCAGCAGTGGGATGGGGAAGAGAGGAGGCATGTGGGAGGAGAGGGAGAAGGGAGGGATGTTGCAGACATGCTGCATGCTCAAGCCAAGGAATAAATACCAAGTTTGTTTCGCAGGCACCAGGTAGCTTGTGGCAGAACATCTAAAATACCCTAGCATGATGTGTGGCTCAGTGTTTTTATAAAACAGGGTACAGGGAAAAAAGGCTGCAAGTGAACTAGCTCAGACAAGCAGAGGGAAAAAAATCTAATGAGTAACAGAGAGGAGGTGGGAGGGCTGAATAGAATCTCATCCTGCATATTTCTTCCTGCAATTCATAGTTTTGACCAACACAGTTTGTAAACCCAGTTAGTGCAGAGGTAGATTCTGTAGAAAAACTGTGTAGTGATTATGTTTTTAAATCCTGGAAGTTGCATTTTCAGCCTATAAAATAATTAATTTTAAAATGCAAGCTGCTTATCTGCCTGAGGCTGCTGAGTCCCAATGAACACTTGAACATTGTCTGGTCTTGCACACCTTTACAGTTTTTTGTCTTTAGTATCCAAGATCCTCCTACTCATGTCCCTGATCAGGGAGCACTATTTTCCTCTCCAACTCTGAAAGTCCCTTTAGCTGTTTCAGGGAAGACACTTCACAACTGTCTGTTTCCATCCCTTCAGTTGTACAGCCCCCTCTTGCTGCACAAGAGGCTGGAAATGTTGCCAGACCAAAATGTTCCTAGGTGGTAGGGATGCTGAAGAGTGGTAGATAAGGTGTTTGTTTAAGGAAGATACAGCATGGTTGGTTTCTAACAAGACTAGTTTCATGGGCCTTTTCACTTTGCTTTAAATGTGAAAGGCTGAACAAGAGAAATACAACTCTACATGAAGCTGCAGTGATGGATCGAGTGCAGCCAGGAGAGGATCTAGGATCTGAAACGAATGAAGAACATCATGGCAGAGGGTCTTGCAAAGCAATTCACCTTTGCATCTTTGGACTTAAAATTTACACAGGAAGCAAAGCAAAAGTTAAACTCTGGAGTGAATGTAGACTTACAAAATAGATTTCACTTCATGTGTACCCTGAAAGGGTCATGTCATGACCAGACACCCTGCCATTTCCCTTTTTGGTTTGCTGAAGACATACGTGTGGCTCATTTTGAGCTGGAGCCAGGCAGTTCTGCAGAATTGTATGTTTCTTCTTTGTAGAATGGTAGTGGGCAGGGACTGAGTTACAGTTATGACACATGTTTCAGGGTAGTTAAGATCTGACTTTCTCATCAGGCCAACAGGTAGCATTTGATGGTTCCTTGCCACCTGCACTTGTTTGTCAGCAGTCTTGAGTTTTATGCTGCTTGGAGAGTAACAGAAGCAACCTCCCAGGCAATGTGTAGTTGACAGCAAAAATCCAACTGAATTTCTGTCATGTCTGGGATTCCTGTCTGAAAAATAAAGGAGAAGAGCTGAAGTGAGGCTTGTTCTGTGGTCGTGTCACATGTAAGCCCAGAAGTCCTAGTGCAAAGTACTTTGAAGCCAGCAGAAAGATTCTGGTGGTTTCTTAGGTCAGGTTGATGAGACTTACTTGAAGCTTACATCTTGTTCTGCATAGGAATGAGTTTTGCCTGCATCAGAGGCAAAAGTTTCGTTTTCAAATTGAACTTCAAGGACAGTCACATACATAGTGCCTCTAAATCATACTGTACTCTCTGAAATTGTTCTCTTTACTTAGAGGTTTTTAAAGATGAGGAAAGAATATAAAGTGCAATTAACATGTGAGGTGGCATTTTTGGAAGCATCCTGTAAGGTCTGATTCAGCTTACACTGACACAAAGGGGAGGGAGTCCTGTTGCAGACAGCAGCAGTGGCAAAAATGAATCTACTCCTAATGAGTTGAAAGTCACAACCTTTATGTGCTTAAAGCAGTAGAATTAGCTGTAAGTTAATTGCAGTGAATGTTACATGCACTTGCTTAACTTGGTTAGAGAACAAACTCTCCTGTTTTTCAGAGAATACAGGCCAAGAGTGCACGTTCAGTTTTTGGACAATGGTACCAAAGTATCTGCTCTGAATCCAAAGACATATGTATTTGAACCTCAGAAGTCAGTTGGAGACCCTGAAGTGGACCTGATTAGAACAATTAATATTCCTGCAGTGGTGAGTTCTCTTTCATTTTTGCTTGGAAATCATCCCAGCAGACTTTCTCATTAGCAGCTTGTTGCTTCCTACTACCTCTCCCTTTGTGGTAGGTAAAGGTAACAGAACAAGGAGAGGTAGCTTACACCCAGGGCAGATACCACATTCAGTTTGAGTTTGGACTGTTTTGAGGGTTTTTTGTTATGTTTTTCCTTCACCATGTGCGTCTGTAGTGTTACTGCCTCACTCTTGTGCTGAGAGCTGACACACACTTCAGAGGTGAGCAGAAAACAGGGTTGTTGGATGTCTGTAAGTGAAACTCAGGAATTAGTGATGATGGCAGACCATTATTTTTGGTCTCATGCCAGGATAATACGAGAACAAGCAGATCTGAAGCTGTCATACCTTCCTAAGCAAATCAGGCTGTGCTAAAATACTTGTTGGTTGTGTCACTAAGCCTTTACTCCCTATACTAGTTTAATTGACATCAATTACAGGGTACATTCACTTCTGCTTTTTCCCAGCATTTCCAAAATTGTCTTATCTGATTTTATGAATGAATAAATAAATGCACTAGTACTAATGCAATAGTAGCAGATAGGACTCATCTTACTAAAAGCTGTAAACAGTACAGTCATAGTATTTGCAATTCCTCCCAGGCATTTGAGTGGTGGTAAGCATTATCTCTTGTTCAGGCTTTTGACTGTGATGTATTGTAACAGGCAGTACCAGAACAACAGGTTGGTTTGCCCAAGGAATATTTCTTTCCTTCGCTTTTGCTTTTTTAAAGACATGTTGTAAAATCACTTGTCAGCTAGAAAGGAAATACATTTTGGTGGTGTTTGCATTTTGGAGAAAAAAACTCACTTTAAAATGGCTTTTAAAAATGTCAACCTTGAGTTCCTAAGGGTGAAATTCAAAGCACATCTCCAGCTGTAATGTACTTGTTACATTCAGGCTTTTTAGAAAGTGCTTTTGCACATTTCACTTAAAATCCATTCTTAGGAGTATGGCAGCTAATGGCATGGAAAGGAGCTGGTTGTGTGCCAGTGCCAGGCAGAATGGGAATCTGTCAGAGCTCATCCCTGTGGGGAAGAAGCTGAAGAACCTGTTAGCCAGCACATTACTTGCCACGATTGGAGATACAAATCTGAAAATACAGTTGAAGCCCTGGTGAGGCCACATCAGTGTCCATCCAGCTCTGGGCTCCCCAGTTCAAGAGGGACAAGGAACTACTGGAGAGAGTCCAGTGGACACTACAAAGATGATGAGGGGACTGGAGCATCTCTCTGATGAGGACAGGCTGAGATACCTGGAGTTGTTTAGCCTGGCAGATACTGAGAAGAGATCTTATCAATGCTGATCAGTATCTGAAGAGTGGGTGTTAAGAGGACGGGGCCAGACTGTTTTCAGTGATGCACAGAGACACGACAAGGGGCAACAGGCACGAAGTGGAACACAGGAAGTTCCATCTGAACATGAGGAAAAACTTCTTTACTGTGAGGGTGGTGGAGCACTGGAACAGGCTGCCCAGAGAGGTTGTGGACTCTCTTTCTCTGAATAGATTCCAAATCCACCGGGACACTATCCTCTTCAACCCACTCAAGGTTTAGCAGGGGGGTTGGACTAGATGATCCCCAGAGGTCCCTTCCAACCCCCACTATTCTGTTGTTCTGTGAAGCATGCAATGCTGAAATGTGTCTGTGTTTGTATGCAGCTGGTATTACTTATTCTGCAATAAATCTGACCACTGCTCCCTTGTTCCAATCCCCTGGCAGACCGCGATGGAGTGGACCAGGTCAACCCCTCTTCAGTTTGCCACAGAAGTGCTGCTGCTTCTGTACCAAGAATCCCTGTTTACAGTTCACACTGTTCATGAATTACTGTGGGGCTATAAAGACAGGCTCCTGTCAACAATTCATCTTTTGCATCCTGAGATTGATACAACTTTTGGTCTCTTTAATAAGGTAACTGGTATGCAAGATTGTCTGATGCTTTAGATGAGAAATGACCACTATTGCCTGTGCTTGCTGAATATGGGCTTTGTTTGGTCATTCCTGCAAACTACTGGGAAAGCTTCCTGGCCAATTTCCTTAGTAATTGATTGAAATTGCATGTTCTGTGCTGGAGCCACTACTGGCTTCAGGTGTTTCTGGTTGTGTGTCATTTTGGGCTGTGGGGACTCCTTCTTTCTTCAAGATCATCTGTGGTGCTCAAGTTATTTTATGTGGATTTATTTGCCAAGGGCTGTTTATTCTGCAGCAAATTTCAAAGGAAGAAAAGGCTGATCTAATGTTCTGTTTCCTTCACTTGGGAGGTGCAAGCATCTCGTCCAGTCACTTCCACCTTATTTATGTTCAAGGAGCAGTTTAATGACTTGCACTTACCTCAGGGGGTATCCATCACACCTAGGATTTGAAGTGATGACAACTTACACTCCTGTCACCCTGTTGTAGTCATCAGCCAGGTGTTGCAGAATGAGTGATGAAAACCTCATATATCTATTTGCAGATGAATGGAACTGATGACGGAGAGTATGTTTTCCTAAGTGGGGAAACAAGCTACCTTAACTTCTCAAGGATTGTGGAATGGAAAGGAAAAGAGTAAGTTTTTCAGTGCAGTGTGACTTCTGTCAAAATGTGCCCTTTCACATTTTGTGTGAACATAAGCATTGTTTACCAAAAAAAGGGTCCTTTTATTCTGAGGATGATGGTAGCTCTTAGCAGCTGTAGTTTCAGACCCAGCCCCCAAGTATTTTGGTATGTGTCATATAACCATGAAAGGAAGACAGCCCCAGCCCTTAGAAAGCAGACTGTTGTGTATACAGACCTCTGAACCCCTGACTGCCCCTTGGCAGAGGTGACCCTCCCAGCCACCTGTGGGGACAGTATTCCTGCACCTGCACAGCCAGTGTTCCCAGACACCACTCTTTCTTACAGCTCTGTGCCCAGAGCCAAGCCTGGGACATCTTGTTCCTGGGTATCTTAACACCTCTTCAGAGGGCAGCATGTGTTACAACGAGACCAAATAGGAATTACCTAAAGCAGCCTTCCTGCTTTAAACAAAATACCTGCCAGCAATAACATGTATGGGAGGAAGTTTTGCAGACATATTCTTGCTTCCCTGGTGCCAGTTTAAAGAGACTATAGACAACTCATTTTAATCCCCTTTTTTGTTAGCGGAGCTGAAGCAAGTTTGTTAGCTGGCATCATCTGCTTAAAGATCTTTTAACCCTTACTCTTTTTGCTTCATTTTCTTTAGGTCATTGAGCTGGTGGACAACAGAGGCATGTAACATGATCAATGGAACAGATGGGACATCTTTTCACCCACTGATTAGCAAAGATGAGAACATTTATATCTTTTCTTCTGATTTCTGCAGGTGAGGAGAAGAAAATGTCACTTAAGACTCTAAAGCAGAACATTTACACCTGTTCCTCCTGTGGCTTCATGTTAGGCTGGTATTTTTCCTGCCATGATTTAATTTAACAGTATGAGCGTTCTGAATTTATTCATGGTGTGAATGATGAGAGTTACACCAAAAAAAATTCCCAATCTGCATCAAGGTATGGATCTGCTATTGCAAAATAAAGTGAGTATTTGGAAGATGACTGGAAAGACAGACCAGACTGCCTTGCAAGGCTAGTAATGAGGGGAATTAAAGGATTTATATGAACCTTGCCCAAACCTGCTTCTCTCCAAAATCTTCCTCTGTGCCCTGCTTTTTTCAAGAACCCAGATTGCCCTCCGTGGTGATTTGTGACTTGAAATAATGCTGTTTGAAATGCAACAAGATGCATGGTGTTTCCTTCCTTAAGTTCCACCTTGTGTCCCTTGCCCGTTTTCCTGCCTGTGAAGAAAAAGACTGATCTGAAATTCTCTATTTAAATCAATTCAGATGTGTGTTATGCTAAATTCAGGACTTGGCAATTTGTTCTGTCTTCCACAATTGTGTTCCTTTCCTTGTCCCTCTCAGTAGCATGTACAAGCACTGTCTCACACAACACACAATAGCAACATGGGGACCACAGTGAGACCCTGAAATGCTGAAGGCAGGTATCAGTGTCCCTGCAGCAGCACAGTTGGCACAGTATCATCTAATTTGGGCAGCAGGAGAGTGATGTGTATTTGCTGATCAAAAGCCTATTAAATTTAATACAGAAGACCATTGGAATGGTTTTAAACCAAGCCTGTAACTTACTGCAAACTTAAGTTGATACACTGGCATCAGCAGAGACACCTGCAGCAGTTGTCAGTGTGTGCTCAAGACTAGTAAATCTGAGTCTGGCTTTTCTTCCTTGCAGATCTCTTTATCTGGTGTATGACAGCTCAGGAACTGTTGCAGGTATCCCAACCTACCGCTTTGTGCCCTCTGCTATGGTGTTTGCCAACACGACAGTTAACCCAGACAATGCTGGGTTCTGCATTCCACCGGGAAACTGCCCTGACTCTGGCGTCCTCAATGTCAGCATCTGCAAGCAAGGTATGTTAGCAGGCGGTGGAAGCAGACTGGAGGGACATCAGTGGGGAACGTACTTCTCCTTTCTATCTGGAGTATATGAGGACAGTTTGGTGAGGCCTGTATGGTTACTGTGCTCAGTAACTTGGTCACCAACAGGTGATTGTTTGGTTGTGAAATGCAGTAGTGATCTGAGGGGATGTTCCTGTGAGATGCTGTCTACTTCAGCTATGATTTAAATCAAGGGGTCAGAAGGAGATACCAGGATCCATACTGAGCAGCCTGGGCATTTGTATTCTGCTCTTATCCAGGTAGCTGTCGTGTCTGCGCAGTTGAATGAAAACAGTGCAAAACACCGTGCAAGCTTGGCACGTGAAGCCATGCTGTTGCTGCATAAGGGAAGATTTGGCTTATTCTGAAGACAGGGATTCAGAGTGTTGATTCTGTAGCTCCAGAATGGACTTTTCCTTTCACTGTAAATGGGACAGTGGGAAGAGTTTTGAGATGGCCAGAGACTTCCTTGAATCCTGCACTGGCTTTTTTAGATGATGACTTTATATTTTCACATTCCAGGTGCTCCAATATTTCTATCAGCTCCACATTTTTACCAAGCAGATCAAAAGTTTATAGATGACATAGAGGGCATGCATCCAAAAAAGGAATATCATGAGACATTTCTGGACATCAATCCTGTAAGTGCAGCCTTATCAGCCTCTTCACAGCTCCTTAAATTAAGAGGCAGACTTGAATGTAGTCGTATGAGTTAAAATGGATCATGGCAAACGGAAATAACTAATTGTCAACTCCACACCAGTGTAAATGTTGGGTTGTATTCTCCCAGTTCCTGTTACTTCACATTTACTTTTGTTTTTTGACACTGACTGTTTTTATTCCCCAGCTGACAGGCCTTGTCCTGCAAGCAGCCAAGAGGATGCAGATCAATGTTCATGTCAGAAAATTACCTGAATTTTTGTAAGTGTTCTTTGCTCAGCTGTGCAGAAATACCATTCCCATCACCTTGTGTCTTCCTGACATGCTGATTTACTCATCACCAATGCTTTGTGGTAGCTATTCTTCCTACTCAGCTTCTGAGCTGAAGTTTACTGGCACAGTTTTGCTATATATTTTAAAAAGAAGTGTTTTGTCTGCCCGATCCTCTCAGGAGACTTGGTGATGTCTCTTCATGATAGCACCACCTTTTTTTCTAGTGCCCAGGAGCTGTTACATTAACACGACTTGTGCATAAGCTGTTATTTCACATGTGCCAAATGTTTTAGGGGAATTTTGCTGCTGGGTGCACGTTACTTGGACAATAGTTTCTGTGTTTTACAAAATGAGCAACCTTCAACACCAGCTTAGCTTAGCATTCCTGCTGACTGGCACAGATCTGTCATTCAGTTGGTGATTAATGAGCCTCTTACGGATCCCCACCAAGTCCCAAAATACGCCATTGCTCCCAATTATCCATCTTGGAGACTGAGATTGTTCTACTCTGGTAAGGAGGTGAAAAATCAGCAGTAAAAAGGAACAGCCCAGAGGTTTTTAGGTACAGGTTCCTCATTCACTGTTCCATTATAATCTGTCTTCAGCACCCTCAAGTTGAAAAGTTGCAAACCCATTATTTTTTGTTGTTTTTTTCTGTTCTTTTGTTTTCCACAGTGAAACAGGCAACATCCGAACGCTGGTTTTCCCAGTGATGTATATAAATGAGGTAAATATTTTTTGTTATTTCTTTGCAGCATTGTGGTATGTATATGCTTGCAAGAATACTGCCTTTGAGCTAATCAGAAAATAAAATGCTGTTTTTCTTGTTGTTTTATACAGTGATAGGTAGGAAGCTGTTGCTGTTTCTTAACTAGCATCCTCCTGCTGCTTGCTGACATAGCATTAATATCAGCCCTGCCAAACCCTCTCAGTCAGACAGTCCTTTCAATTTCAAAGGTCCTGGCCATGAGGAAAAGGGATGCTTAGATGATGAGGCAGGAGTTCAGAAGATCACATCTCTCTTGAGTTGCCTTTTATGAGTATTCCTGTGCAGTAGTTGGATCACAGAATTAATTGGATTGAGTTTTGATTATTATTTCAGGCCTATATTCCACTCCTAAACTGGGAGTTAAGAATACCTACTTTCTTCTGAAATGCAGACTAGATGGTCCCTCTGGCCATACAAGGAAACCTAAGAGTTCTTAGAGAGAAAGTATATTAAGAAGCAATGAAGCAGAGGGGGAGCACTTGTGGGAATCTTCTTTCCCTACCCTTCACAAGAGTAAAGCAGTCTAATGTAAAGGAAGAACAGAAATGAATCTTTTTTATTCCTTCTTATCCATCTCTGCTCCAGAGTGTTCTGATTGATGAAGCATCTGCTACCAAACTCAAGCATGTCCTGCTGGAAGCCAGTGTTGTAACTGGAATCCCCTTCGTAATCTTGGCTCTAGGAATTGTTTTTGGGATTGTTTTTATTGTGCTCACGTGCAGGTCCCGGGGAGTAAGTGAAGAGGTCAGTAGCATTTGAATTTGACCATGCTCACTATACATCTGCCTGTATTTGATTTTCTTTTGGTTGATTTTACCTGTTCAGTGTCTTTCTGCACACAAACATTTTTATATGTTGTTTTTGTTTAAAATGACCTTTCTAGGGAAGGGAAGTTTTAATTGACTCAGAGTAAATGCACCAAAGCAAAGGAATGGAGCTAATAGAAGAAAGGTGGTAAGACAGGTCGTGTCTTCTGTGCCTAATTCCCTTGCCAACAGTAGTAAAAAAAACAACCCAAAAATCAGCCTGTCTAGAGGACCCCAAAGGATGAGCTACAAAAAGTCCACCATATTTGATGGACAGATTTAGTCAGCAGCAATCTGGCAGTGTTCTCAGTAGAAACAATTGTGTTGTGCCAGTTGATTATTTTTCAGAATTGTAACGCAAATTTATGGCCAAAATACAGATGAATTTTGCAGTAGTCAACAGCATGCAGAAAGTTTTATCCAGACTGCACTAGTTTGCACATTCTGTCACAAAATGACTTGCTGGCATTAAGGTTGCTAGTCACATTGAAGGCCAATGGCAAAATTTCACCCTGATAGGCAAAGCAGTTGAATTCAGACAAGACAAACTATGGACCTTTCATTAGAGACACAGACTGGGTACTCTAATAGGCTGGTTTGGCCTTGTAGTTGCTGTGGAGTTGAGTGTTCTTGCTTCTGTGATCTTTCCTAAATAACACCTTACAACAGTGAGAAAGCATCCTCATGCCTGCCTCGAGCATCCAGCCACACTGTGTGTATGCTTTGTGTTAGTCGGCGGGATGCAACTAGGTCTGTGTGTCCCACTGCCATCACATCTCCAGTGGGACTACGGGATGATGGTGGTGACGGCAAGGGGTGCAGACTCCTTTCCTCGAGCAGTGGCTTTGAGCAGCACATCTTTGGCTCTCTTGGCTTCATTCTTGATTTTTGTTTGGGGAGCATTTCACCAGCAGATGCTGTCATGGCTGTTCTTCAGGATCCTTTACAAGAGAGCCTGACACTTCTGAGTTTTTGAGCCTGCCTGTTTTATTGGCACGCTCAGCTAGAGAGTCAAAACTGTCCCACCACATAAGGCGCCTGTCCCAGGCATTCCTACATAGCAGCTCTCTTGGATGTTCCTGAGCACTGCATAGGGATTAAAACAACAAAGGGACACTTAAATTCTATGTCTTCTCTACATTGCTTTTGTTGTTTTTCCTGCAAACCAGCTAGTTAGATCTCTCCTTATGATCCCTCTCTCACCAAGGTGCTTATGGCCTGCCATCATCTGTAAGGTGCTACAGGGAGCCCGAGGTAAGGTCCCTGTTCAAGGTGCACCCACCCTCTGTTGCTTTTTTAGTGCAGTGGTGGTTCTCTTAGAGGAAAATGTACTTTGAAATAGGAGCCAAGAGCTTTTTCCTTTGCTGTTTGGAGTCTTAGCAATCCAGCTTCCCCACCATGGAAGCTCTCTAATGGGCCACATTTAACTTTGCTGTGTTTGTTTTTTTTTCTTTTAGAGTACTGAAGATGAAAGGTCCCCACTCATCAGGACGTCTTAGTAGATTTTCTTTTAACATGTGAGCTTGGAGAATAAACTATTAGAGCTGCCCTAATACCAGCTACCACTACACAGAGTTGTCCACTGTGGAGAAGCGACTGTGTCAAGTACAACTTTTTGTGATATAGAGATGGAAGAGAATCTGCACTATCATCATGAGAGGAGACTTTCCTTACCAGCTAAGTTACAACTTAAAAACTACATTTTAAAACTTCCTGAGATCCTGCTTCTTTCAACCCTGCACTCTTTGTACCTGCACTGGCAGCCATAGAGGATCATAACCATTCTGTCAGCGGAAATAAACTGGCCTGATGCATTACAGGAATGACACGGGTAAAGTTTGCAAATGGCCTTAGGAGTGTGGGCTGTGAAGTACCCTTGTGGAAACAGAGCAGGCTCCTGTACCGCCCAGCAACAACGGACAGTTTTCCCATAGGCCTAGTATTGTCTTCTCTGTAAAGTGTTGTGTGCTGCTTATTACTGATATGCACTGACTGTTACTAATGTCTCGGTCCTTTCACAGAACTGATTTGTACAACTAATCCAAAACACTGAGTGAAACTTTGTTAAGCATCTCCAGTTACCAGATAAAAAGAAGCCAATGATTTTGAAATGTTTTTCCATACAGACCTCTTTACAGTTCTGACTCTGCACAGGATCCCACTGCATGTTAGTGATGTATTTATCTTAAAAGTTTTTGCTTTTTTTTCCTTCAACTTAAACCGCAACACAACACTGTTCTGGAGGGTGGAGGGTACAAAAACAGTGTTCTTTTTCCTCTGGTGTTTGTGTGTCACAGTTATCAGCTGTGTGGTTTGATGGGAATGCAGCCTTGGCAGTTACCTTTACTGTTTAGGATAAAAGCACACCTCTGTATTAAGGTTTGTATAGGGACTTGAGAAGTCATAACACTTTTTTTACTTGTAAAGTGGAAACTTGTTTTAAAAATCACAAAAGTATTTTTTCCCCAATTAAAAGAATATTGTTATTGATAAGTATTTCCACTAGACCTAGATAGTGAAACATATTTTAAAACTGTAATATTGTCTTCTAAATAAGAGGCATTGGTTTTTGCATTGTTTTGCTTTGAGGGTTTTTTTTTCCTAGCTGGTCATTCGTTCAACAGTTTTGTTCATCTGGAGCCTGTTCCAACCAGGAAGCTTCATAGTGGCTGCAATTATTTATTACCTTTATTAGCCAAAAGTACCTGGCACAGCCCAGGTCCTCACAGTACAGCAGCTGCAGCTTTGCCTCTGCCATGTGTTTGCCTCAGAGCTGGTATCCTAAACCTCAGCCAAGAAGCAGAACACTGACAGGACATTCACCTTGAGAGCTGCAAGCGTATCCCCTCCTGAGAACGAGAAACTCATCACAACTTTCTACGGCTTCACAGGAGCCGTTGCGGAGCAACAACCCCTCCATTTGACTTCGTGGGCTAAAACTGTCACCTCTTCTCCACACCTCCCAAAAATGTTGCTTTCTGGGCGGCTAGGCTGGAAGTCACATTCTGTGAAAACACCTCGGGAACTGTCTTTGCTGTGCTTTTACCCAGGTCCTGTTCTGGATACCTTGGTGGTGTTAAAGCCGCCTCAGCGCTTCTGTGCTGCTGATGTCCTTCACTGGCCGATAGCTGGAAAGAACCGGTCACGCAGGGAAAGTCCAAGTGGATTTTCTTTCCTCCAGCGGGGACAGCCTGAACCCACAGTAAAGGTGCCAGGCAGGGAACAAGGGACAACTGTTGCTTCCAGTGTGACGCAGATTCCCAGTAAGAATGGGGTCCTCCTGGTACTCTGTGGGTATGGAGAGACCCCCATGGGTACTGCCATCAGCACGGCACAGCCATCTAATCGATATTTTGAGTTTAAAAGCCCTGATTTTTGTGGGGATTCACGAGTTCCCGCCATGCTTCGAGTTAAAAGCGCCGCACAGCTTCCCCTGCGCTCGTAGTGGTACAGTCCTCGGCGCTCGCTGCTGGCGTCACCGACGCGACGCTCTCCGCTGGCGGGTGGGGGTGCCGCCCGGAAGCGAAGCGCCTGTGGTTTGTTTCTGGCCGGACTTAGCCCGGGCTGCACGCGCCTCCCGCGGCCCCGACAAGCGGTGCCTCATGGCTTTCAACTTCGGGGCGACGGGAGGCGCCGGTGCCACCAACCCGACCGGTGAGCGCGGAGGGGCTCGGGCGGCGGCAGGAGCCGGGCAGAGGGGGCGGGAGGAGCCTTTTTCTCTGCTGCGGCGCTCCTGGCGGTGTAGCCCAGTCCCAAGCGATCCCGGGCGCGAATGCCCCCATCCCCCTCAGCGCGATCCGCAACCCCTCAGCGGTGGCGGGACGCGTGTGCCTTCCCCTCAGTGTGAACCGCAACCCCTCAGCGGTGGCGGGATGCGCGGGCTCTCCCCTCAGTGGGGTCTGCAGTCCCTCAGCGGTGACGGGGCGCGCGGGCTCTGCCCTCGGTGGGGTCTGCAGTCCCTCAGCGGTGGCGGGATGCGCGGGCTCTGCCCTCAGTGGGGTCTGCAGTCCCTCAGCGGTGGCGGGACGCGCGGGCTCTGCCCTCAGTGGGGTCTGCAGTCCCTCAGCGGTGACGGGACGCACGGGCTCTGCCCTCAGTCTGGTCTGCAGTCCCTCAGCGGTGGCGGGACGTGCGGGCTCTCCCCTCAGTGTGGTCTGCAGCCCCTTGGTGGTGGTGGAACGCGTGTGCTCTCCCCTCAGCGTGGTCTGCAGCGCCTTGGTGGTGGTGGAACGCGTGTGCTCTCCCCTCAGCGTGGTCTGCAGCGCCTTGGTGGTGGTGGAACGCGTGTGCTCTCCCCTCAGCACGATTCACAGCTCCTCAGTGGTGGCGGGACGCCCGGTCCCCGCTGAGTCCGGAGCGCGGTGGCCACAGCCATGCGGAGCTGTCCTGGGCAAGGCTTTGCAGGGCCGGGTGTGCTGTCTCCTCTCGCCTCTTCTCGGTAGAGCCACTGATCAGAGCGAGCTATCCCCTCTTCCCCCCGTTTTTTTCCGCCTGCCTTCGGTCCCCACTGTCCGGGCCGGTTTTGTTCTGGTTTTGAATCCCTCCCGCTCCCGCCTGAACAGCTCCTGCGCAGTGGGAGCGGGTAGTCGGGAAGCGGCCAGGGCTTGGTCCTGCCGAAAGAGTCAGTTGCTCTTAGGGCGCTTGTGATAATGGTGATGACTGGTTAGTGTTGCCGAGTCACTCGGATCGTCCGTTTTGATTGCAGTAGTGTTCCTCTGTGGATGAGATGCTCTTAGAAGTTACTTTCTGGGCAGTGTAAAAGACAGTATTTAACTTGTAAAGGAAGAAGTACTTTTTCCTTCTTGGCAGCCTTCTGGCTGTTAGTCTTGGTGAAATTGTAAGCCAGAGCTTTCCTTACTCTGACTTAGTAGAACAGTTCTTTGTTGGCTCTTAGGCACTCTGAATATATTCAGTGTTTTGGACAGGGGTCATCTTCACTGTTGTGAACAGCTTGTACACTGTTACCAGGTTTATTGTGCTTGTAGACCAATATTAGAGGGAATTTGGGGATCACACTCAAGGGCTTGTTGTCTGTCTGTCTGGCATGGACCTGTTCTTAGGTGCTCCTGGGGAGGGAATCAGGGAGCTGCTGCATGATCCCGCTTTTCTTAGTGTTGAAAAGCCTGGATACACCAGGTAGGTCAATAGCAAGTGCTGGAGTGGACAGATTTTGCAAATCTTGGAAGTCCACCCTGGAGTATTTGAGGTATGCGTGATGCCTCAGCTGCTGGAGTTGTATTTTGTGGTTGTTCTGCTATCACTGCTGGACTGTGGGTATTATGTTAGCATGAAGATGGTTTATCGATGCCTTCTTAAATGCTTAAGAAATAATTATGCTGCTGTCAGTTACATGTGTATGGATGCAGTTAAAAATTATTCTTAACAGGAATGTTGAATCACGTGGATATTTTCATGTATAGCGTAGAAATAAGATGGGGAAAATGTTAGCTGCTTCATGTGCAGTATAGCTGAAAAATAACATGCTTACAGCTTTTAACTGTCCTCCTTGTGTTCAGTAAATAATGTTTAATGCCAGTTAACATCTCATTCTTGTTTTTAACTATGCCTGTCTTGTCTGTGGTGACGCAAAAATATTTTGGCTTTTCTTTCCTCAACCTCCCTTCTACTTAGAACTAATGTTACCTTGCTCTTTTTCTGCTTCCCACTTGTCAGGATTTGGTGGGCTTGAAACTACAAACTCCACTGCCAGTGGGTTTAATTTTGGGGGTTTCGGATTAACTGCTAATCCTGCAGTGAATTTTAATATTGGGAATTTCGGTGTTTCCACTACCTCAACTCCACCATTCAATTTTGGTAACAGTCTGGCAAGTGCAGGTAGATAATGCATAAATACTTGTTCTATAATAAATGTTAATAGCAGGGGTCCAAGAATTACATTCCAAACTGAGAATCTGTGTTTTGTACTAAAGATACCCAGTGAAGACTGGAGATAAAAGCTCGGGAAGTGGAATGAGTTGAGAGCCATCGGCTTGCAGGGATTTTTTTGCCTATTACATTTTCAAGATATGGCTGTTGAGACATGAGATTCTTGGACTACTGCAGTCATGTTTTTCATCTTCCCCTGTGTCTCCTCATTGGCCTTCCATTGGCTGTCATGAATGCACAACACCTCAGCAGTTTCTGTGGAGAAACAAATTTTATACGACCAGCACAAAGTGCACAGCCCTCTGTTTCCTGCACACCCTTGTGCACCCAGAAACAGCACATGGCCCCAGTTCTCCTACGAGACTTTCTGCACTGCTGCATGCTGTGTG
This sequence comes from Galbula dea, assembly GCA_013399015.1. Classification (NCBI taxonomy): domain Eukaryota; kingdom Metazoa; phylum Chordata; class Aves; order Piciformes; family Galbulidae; genus Galbula; species Galbula dea. The sequence continues at coordinate 2,025,209 of VWZX01009068.1, read as the reverse complement.
TGCTGGCTATTAAGAAAACCATTCATGGCCCTGTGGAGATCCATCAATTCTGAGCAATCAACTGATACAACTTCAAGTTAAATCTTTTCTGTTTCATACAAAAATGCTTAACTGTATGGATTTCTAATGCTTTTACTTGTGTAGAATCAGCCTGTGGGGTCTCGTTGCCGCTGCTCGTATAGGAATTACATTCATTCCACAGCATTGTTGCTCCGTCTGTTAGTGTACTCTTACCTGTTCCATGCACTCGAGGGATCTGATTTAGGTTTTATTTGGTATGAGCATTATTGGATTGTATTTCTTTAGCTGAATTTGAACTACTCCAGAAGAGAACTTGGATACTTAATTTTGTTTAGCAATTTGCAGTCTTTTTTTTATTACTATCCTTTTTCAAGAAAGGATAACTAAAGTGCTGTGAGTACAAAACTACATAAAAGTTGTTATCTGATGGTAGTCCTGCTGGGTTTCCCACTTGCAGGTAGGACTGAAACTTGAATGTTATAGGGAGCAACTTGTATCCATTCACATTAAGGTGTTTGCTGAATGAAAATAAAATGCAATTGCATGTCAACTTTGGTTTAAGCTTTGTATTTAGTATGTATACTAGAGGATGAAAAGTGTAGTAGGTCTAAAGAGATGGGTTTGTGGATTGTTTCTTTTGCTGTTGACATGTGACTTAGCATTGGCAGCATCTTTTTGACAAATCCTTTGTAGCAGACTGTCTTGCATCATTTCAGTACCTGTAAAATAGCTTGAAATTGTTTTCTAGGACTTGTCAGGAGTTCCCAGGCTGTACCTTGGGACAGTGGTGCGTTGGTACCACCATAGCACAGAGATGATGTGGTGGCACCCTGTGCCTGGGCAGCCTCATGCACTGGGATGCTATCTGGGCCAGTAGCACCTGTCTAGGCATAGCTGCCCTGTATCGGAGCACCTCTTCTAAGGGGGCAGATGGAAAGATGGTTTCTCAGAGCGGTCTGTGGCACAGTGTAGCTCAGGCCCTTGCTCAGCTGTCCTCCTGCTAGTCAGTGGCTGGTTTTCCTGAAAACCTGTGGAAAGCTGATTTCTTTTGCATCTGATAGTGGTTGCACCTCAAAATGAAACTTAATGGGGAAGACGGTAGGGAAATTAGAGTGTGACAGCCTTCCCATGTAAGTACAGCAGTTGTGTGCACCCTAGCCTCAGGCTTTACTTGATTTGTTTCCTGGTTTTGCTCTGAAGAGATTAGGGATGTTTAAAAAGATCATAAAACATCAGATCATTTGTTAAACACTTAGCAACAACACTGACTAGAAGTATTCCTAAGAGTGAATCTGAGAAATGCCATTATTGTGTCTGTCACTAAGGAAAGCACATCCTGCTGGTAGGGAACAGGATGTCAGTTACCTGCTGCTTTTTCATTTGCATTCTTGACACACCACAGATGTATTTGCTTTCTGGTTTGTTTTCTCCTCCATTTCCTCAGACAATGAACTTGATACCCGTGATCACTGTGAACTACATGCTTGTAACATAACACATCCATCTGTCAACATCTCATAACACCCTTTGAAGTGTTTGGGTTACTGTTGTGTTTTGCATAGCTGCCACTTACAACGTGCCCTCTGCCTTACTTGCAAATTTTCTTTGTTAGGTGCATTTGGAGGATTTGGGACAACTACAACCACTGCGGGAACAGCATTTAGTTTTTCTGCTCCCACCAATACAGGCACCAGTGGTAAGAGACTACAAGTGTGAAAGTATTTGCTTTAGAATGAACTGTAAGGCATCAGCCCTTCACAGTAATGTTTTGGATTCTACAGGTATTATTCTCTTTTCATCATTAATTCTTTGCTTCTTTCCCCAGGGCTCTTTGGTGCTACGCAGAACAAAGGCTTTGGATTTGGTACTAGTTTTGGCACAGGAACTGGAACTGGCTTGGGTAGTGGGTTGGGAACTGGGCTGGGCTTTGGAGGCTTTGGTACCCAGCAGCAACAGACCAGTAAGTGTGACCTTCTCTGGATTTACCTCTTCCTTAGTAGTGAAAGCATAAGGCTGCAACAGGAGCAGAAGTAGTGGGACAGAAGTATATTGTAAAATGAGGCTGTTATATCTTGATTGATAGAGAATTCTCCAGAATTTGGCTTTTGAAATGCCTACATTTGCAGCCTTTGCCTTTTTCTAAAATGAGCTCTATCAAGTTTCTGAGCTACACCCTTGAGTTTCTGACATTATTCACCCCTTTGGCGTGGCAGTGATAGAAAGAGTAGTTACAGAATTGATGCTGGCAGTCATGACATTACTAGAAAGGGGAGGAAACAGTGTTGAGTTTAGTTTAAATGTGAATTGGATAATGACAAGCTGCAGATGCTGAGTCCACCGAATTTATTATAACAAATCTGCCCTTCAGATTGAGAAATCAAAGGTGCCAGATGATGTCATGGGCCAGTATACACTTCTCATTTAAAGCAAAATGAGAAAAATCTAGTCTTCGAAGTCAGCATTCAGGAACTTCTGTTGCTGATGAAGATTGGTTGTAAAAAGACACTCTCGAAAAATGTTATCTGATACTCATTTATCTATTTGTTCTGTGCATTTATTCTGCTTCTCAAAATGTGAAAAGAAGTGGTACCAAGGATATGCAGATGGTATGTGTTAGCAAGCGAGTTTGTCTTGGTTAGTAGAGGAATTCATTTGTTTTTCTTCATCCAACACAGCACTAGGAAGCGGCTTGTTCAGCCAGCCTGCTCAGACACCAGCCCAGTCAAACCAGCTCATCAATACAGCCAGTGCCCTCTCAGCTCCGACGCTCTTGGGAGATGAGAGAGATGCTATTTTGGCAAAATGGAACCAGCTTCAGGCCTTCTGGGGAACAGGCAAAGGGTACTTCAACAACAACATTGCTCCGGTGGAGTTCACGCAGGAAAACCCCTTCTGCAGGTTTAAGGTATGCAATTGTTCAGTGCCTGCGAATGGGTCTGAAGCAGTTGCTCTGCTTGCTGCATGTCTGTCTCATGAGTGTTAAATCAAGTTTTGTTACTGTTAAGAGTATTCTGAGAAAGCATTTTTTCAGGTACACAGTTCTGATGCATGCTCATTAAAAGGTTTGAAGATGGAAATGTGGCCAGTGTTGAGGTACTAGATTATGAGTGTGCATGTGGATCATGAAACTAACGTTTTTCTCTGATAGCAGTCAGATTAGTGTGTATGTGGCTGGAGCAAATATCTTGAAATTATTTTTAATGTGTATTTGTGTAGCTTGCAGTATTACAGAAACTATGTAGCATAACCTCCACATCTGAAAGAAACTGTTAACATCTGGAATAAGAACTTCAGGGTCTGTCTTTGCCTACGTTATGTAGTGTACCACTATAGGCCACCAAGGTTCCCACAAAAGGGAAACTAGACAAAAGCAGAGGTCAGATTCTCACAGGAGAGAAGCTGGACTAGGGATGTAAGAGTAGCTGTGCTTGCTTAGCTCACTGTACAAATAGGCATTAGAAGGTCACTGGAATACAGTGGCAATGTCTCATGATGGGCGTCTTAGAAATAAGCGCAGGTGATTCGTTAATACATGCTATCTAACCGAGCATCACTGTAACAATAAACCATCTCACTGGCCCTCTGACCTTGGGGTCTGTGCCTTCATATGCCACAACATTAGAAAAACCCTATATGAACCTGGCCCAGGCATACCTTTTTAAATAGCCCGGCCTTCAGCTTTCTTCTGCCTTTATCCTTGTCAATGCCAAAGCTGCCTCCTCTATTCCTCGTTACGGTATCATCAGCAGTTCCAGATCTTGCTTCTCATGTCAACAGATAGTATGTAGCTCTTCATCCTCCTCAAGTTTTGTGCCTTCTGACTTTCTTGCTAAGCTTTGGACTTCAAAGTGGATTTGGGTCAGACATGGAGATACCTTCATCTCCCAAGCTGATTCTCTGAAGTGCAAACTTTCTAACCTGAATGTAGGTTAATACTTAAGACTAGTTTTGATTATGCACATTGTGACACTTTATAAAATCTTTGCAGCAGCTGAGTGCCTGCCTAACAAGTTTTTGGCTTCTGTTACATTGCCTTTTTTAGGTATTACCTTGAATATTTTGTTGACAATGCCCCTGAAAGCTTTCTGTCTTGTAAGTTGTTGCCTGGAATGGTTTGAGAGCTATTTGGGCTATGAAAAAAAATTGCAAAGTGTAAGTTGTGTGATAAAAAATTGGTTATTTTAGAGTTCATTTACCAAAAGGAGAAGATTTCTAGTTAGACAGTGCTAGATACTAGGTTTACTTTTGTCCTTATGACTTGACTCATTACTAATGCCATTAGGAATTCACGTATCTTAAGTGAAATACTGAACATTTCCATGTGTGCCAGCAGTGGCAGATGCCTAAGAAACAGTGGAGAGGTTGGCCGTGCAGATGAAGGCGCAAAGTGTCATAAGCTAGTTTGCTTTGTTGCCTCTGTAAGCATCAGACATCTGATAAGAATAAAGCATTACTCAGAGGGTTTCACTGATGTTCAAGGAATCCACTTGTGCACAATTCCAGCTCAGGAAGAAATGAGAAGCATGCAGCTCTTAACCAAGAAAAGTGTGCTTCTAAGATATGTTTCAACACCTACTGTACTGATAGCCTTGTGAGAGAACATTTTAAAAGGGAATTGATTTTATGTTTCTGCATCTCTGAGTATGCTGTAACTTAAATTTTGCACCAGTTGCTCTAAAAATTAAGGGGTTTAGCCCCTTCCCTTCATGCCACATAGACAAGTTTTGCTAAGTAATATATTCCCCATTTTTGTTGTTCATTTGCAGGCTGTGGGTTACAGTTTAATTCCCAACAACAAGGATGAAGATGGCCTTGTGGTCTTGGTCTTTAACAGAAAAGAAGCAGATATTCGAAGCCAGCAGCAGCAGCTTGTAGAATCACTACACAAAATTTTGGGAGGAAACCAGACCCTCACTGTCAATGTAGAAGGTGTTAAAACAATGCCAGATGACCAGTATGTGAACTACTTGCAGCCTTTTTATCCAATCTTGCATATTATAAAGGGTTATCGCTTAGTCTGCTCCATCTCCTTTTCTCCTTGATTTAGATCTGTTCATCCCAGATTCGATTCTGTGTGTCTCATTGCTTCATGTTGCTTTTTATTAAGGAGTTAGTCCAGTATCTTCCCTCTGTATATTACTTGCTTTTTTTGGAGCACACAGCTGAGAACTTCAGCTCAGGTCACAGGCTTCTCCAGCCCCTGCTCAGCAGCAAAAATTGGAGATAAGGATGCTAACCATGAGGGTGGGATGAATAGTATTTTAGGAGCTGGGAAGTATTATTCATCACTTGGTCATACATGGGGTAAAAGGGCATTGTGGTGTACAGTAATAGTGTTTCTACAGTGTTCTGTATCGCTAATACTTGCTCTGGTGGGAAAGCTGTTCCTAAGCTGTTGAGCTGGCTCCTTCTCTCTGTGTTATGTCAGAGAGTAGCCTGCTTTGACTTGTTTGGGGCCTCAGGCTAGTCTGCCTAAAGTCCTTCAGCAGATGGACATTGCTGCTTCTTACTTTCCCACAGTTTGTTCAATCTGTTTTAAAGAACAAAGGTTTTAGGTTATTCTTAATCTCTTAACACGGTTCCACCATACAACACGGTTGTTAGAACTGGACAAGGGAGAATGTAATTTTGTAGGTTATTTACAGCTTTTCTCTTTCTGCCTTCCTGTGTTAAATCCTGCCTTTGAGTTACTTTGTATGTCAGTTAGGGAAAGGAAGTTAACAGTCAGCTGGGAAAAGTGGTAACTTTGTTTTAGGGTTGTTATTTATTGTGTTAGTGTCTGTATGCTGCTGAGCCTTTCCTGACAGTACATATTTTGTCTTGCCCAGGACAGAAGTGATCATTTACGTTGTTGAGCGCTCTCCCAATGGCACTTCAAGGAGAGTTCCTGCATCAACCCTCCACACCCACTTTGAACAAGCCAACATAAAATCATCCCTGCAGCAGCTGGGGGTCAGCCTCTCCATGGCCAGAACAGAGCTTTCCCCAGCACAAGCCAAACAGCTCCTGCAGAACCCTCCTGCTGGTTGGTGTTCTGGGTCTGCTTAGGGGTGCGGTTGGGCCTCTGCTGGGGCTTTTTTGGGTCTCTTGGAAAAATGTAGGTGTCAGCCCACTGAAAAACACCTTTTAAAACTATAAGAGCGCTCTGACAGACTGATGTAGTGGTTTTAGTTACAGCCAGTTCTACCACTGAAGTGAAGTGTAGTCTGCCAAGACAGTTGTAATTTATCAGTAATATGCCACTAAACAACATGCTATATGATTTTAGCCATCATAAATCACTTAAAATTATCCCATTATAAAAAAACAACCAACCCCAAAACCCCCAAGTATCAGAATAATCATGTCCTATATTCACTTCCTAGTGTTCAGAGGGGTCACTTAGCCTGTATATGTGGCTGCATCCACAGCTTTGTTTTAGAGTAATTAAGTGCTGTTCATGCCATTTCATAGGATAATTGTAGCTTATTCTCTGTCTATACACTATCCTGTATAGTACCTGCAGTGAACTCCCTGCAGAGGCTCAGAGAAGGCAGCCTGTGGTTTCCAGCAGGTAGTATGTAGCATGTTCACTATGACCATACAGCAAAGGTTATCATCTCTGGATTGCAAAAAGAACTTGCCCTACTCTTGCAGAAAAATCAAGAGACAAACAGCAGTGTTTTCCAGCTGCTGCAGTGTTGGGAAGAAGTAGTTGCTGTGTGCACAGGCAAGTTGGTTTTCTCATGAGGAATGACTTGGAGTGTTGTGCAGCGCAGAATTTTCTGGTAGCTGACTGTTCTGGTCTCCTCTTAAGATGGCCTGAAATTGTAAATTATTTGCAGTGAGGTTTGTAGAATGTAATAACTTGCATCAGGATGTTGATGTACATGTACAGTTAGGCTGCTTTTATTTTATGTAATTACCTGATGAAGCAGTTTATGGTAAACAAGCAACTGTTCTATCAACAGATTAAAAACCTTAGAAAAATCCTGTTAGGAACCATGATAATTCCTACTGGGGTATTTTGATTACTTTTAATTAGTGATTTTTAAAATATTTTGAGGTTTTTTACACAATAAGCAGCTTAAAGATGAAAGATGACTCAAGTGTGCTTACACTGAAAACAACAGGAGTTTTTCCCTCACAGTATGGATTGTCTGGTTTGATCATGTATGCCTCACATATGCTTTCCCATGCAGCCTTTTGGACTGAATTTACTGCCATAGTCCAGGACCAAGACTTTTAAGAACTTCCCTTGTTTAATTAACCTTAATTTGTATAACAGCCATTCAGGTTAGCATAGTTCTTAGGATTTTTGTATTTCCTGGTATCTTTTCCTGCTTAACAGCTGTAAGAGTTGGTATCTGTTCAGAGCTATCCATACTAAAAACTCATTTGTTTGGGTTTTTTAAGGTGTCGATCCTATTATATGGGAACAAGCCAAAGTTGATAATCCTGATCCTGACAAGTAAGTCTGTCTATCCAAGTATTACAAAAAGACTTGGAAAGGAGGAAAATATCTTAACACTGTGTAGTACCCACTTAGAAGAAACTTAGTAAGAGTAACTTTGTCTAGTGCTGATCTCATTTGAAGCAGTGAGGATTACTAGAAATGCCTGTCTAATCCCTTAACCCATTTAGGTGCTTACGGGTTGTCAGGGTAGGGCACCTCACTTGCATTACTTTGAGTTGTGATGTCCTCCTTTATATGGGCTAGTTATTGTGACTTATTTTTTACAACTGATATGTTTTTTCTCTTTATTTCTGCAGCTGAAAGTGGTTTACCCTTGTACCCTCCAGTGGTTACAGATAACTTAGGCTGATTTCATTATTAAAAAGGAACAGGTTGTTAGGAATAATGAGGACTCTAGAACTCAGCAAAACAAGATATGTTTATATATTAATTTATGATAGGCCAAGATTATATGTAACTTTATATTAATGATTATTAATCCATACCATGTGCCTAATATTGAAGTGTGTTGTAAGAAATATTTATATTCTTGTAGGCTTATTCCTGTGCCAATGGTGGGTTTCAAGGAACTGTTAAGAAGATTGAAGGTCCAAGATCAGATGACCAAACAGCATCAAACTCGATTAGATGTAAGGTTTCTCATCTTCATCCTGACTGCTTGCTGTCATCAAAGGGTGTGCTATTAAATGAGCCTCCCCCTGTACCTTCTGTGTGTTGAAAACTGAAACTGGACCCATGTGCATGCATGGGGCTGTGACTCTTTAGCACTATTCTTAATATATTTCTTAATTATATCTTTGGGCCAAAACCTAAGCACTGTGTTTTGGTTTTTGTTTTCTTCAGGTTCAAGCTTGCTGTGTTGCTATAGGCTAATTCAAAACAGCTGAATTAAGTTGCACTGGCATGGGCTCTGATTTGGGCACTCAGTTTTCTAATGCCTTCTGAAAATCCCAGTTGCATATGAAAATTAATAGAAAACAGAACACTGGATGTCTAGCAAAAAGCTTTCTGAAAGCAGCTTTGGCATGGACACTAAGTTTCTGTCCTGAGTACTGTTTTGAGACAGTTTCAAATCAGGACTGTGTTCTGTTATCAGAAACTCTTTTAACAATTTCCAACTGAATCCATCTCCTCTGCAGATAATATCAGAAGATATCAGTGAGCTGCAGAAAAACCAAACAACAACTATGGCAAAAATTGCACAGTACAAAAGGAAACTGATGGCACTTTCTCACAGAACGTTACAGGTAACATGGATAGTCTGTAAAATTCATTCTGATAGACAGTCTAGTGCTAGAAGGCAAACTGAGAAGAGGCAGGATGACCTGTACAATCCTGTGCATGGCCAGTGTTAACAATTAAATTCTGGCTTCACCTAAATGGTATTGATTTAAGGAACAGGCAGAGCTATCAAGGGACACTTCAGGTGTGCAGCATGTCTTACTCCTTTGGGAACCTTTTCTCTCGCTTACTTAGAAGCCATGGGACTGCCCTGAGGTCTTGGACTAAACAACAGAATAAATCTCATAAGACACATGCAGAGGATGGGCAAAGAGACATGTGGATGGGCTAGTGGGGAAAGAGATGGGCAAAGTCTTCTCTAATGAAACTCAAAGGCTTCTTTTGTAGGTGTTAATAAAGCAGGAGATCCAAAGGAAAAGCGGTTATGCCATTCAAGCAGATGAAGAGCAGCTTCGTGTACAGTTAGATACAATTCAGTGTGAACTTAACGCGCCTACACAGTTCAAGGTGAGTAGTCAATAGAACTTTGCCAACAACTGCTTTTTAATTCACAAAAGAAGGTAAGTTTTCCAAACCCTGTATGTGTATTTGTTGTGGAAAGCTTTCAGAAGGTAAGTCCAGCAGTGTTACTAGGCTGTAGCATCATGCTCTTTGCTGCACAAATGCTAGGTATTTAAGTATTATTGAGATCTCGGAAGTACTGGAGTTGCTTGCCCCTTGCATGTCTTCGAACAATGGAATGAGTAGCAATGGTTCCTGCCCTGGTGACTCGAGGACTGGTACATACTGGAGCTCTGATAGATGTAAACGAGCAGTGTTTGATTTAAGCCTTTTTCTCTTCCCAGGGCAGACTGAATGAGCTCATGTCTCAAATCAGGATGCAAAACCACTTTGGAACAGTGCGGGCTGAGGAGCGCTATTACATAGATGCAGACCTCTTAAGGGAAATCAAGCAAGTAAGTATTACTGGGTAGAATCTTGGGATACTCTTTGAACATTATTTAAGCCAGCTATGCACTAAACTTGGGAGATGTATAGAGAATATCAAGGTTTTGTAATCGTTTGAGAATTTTGAATTTTTAGTGTTCTCAGTGACAGCACATCAAGGAGTTAGTTGTAGAACACCACTCTCGGCAAAGTATGCTGTTTAAACTTCTTCCAAAGAAATTATGCCAGGCTTTCCAATGTGCCAAGGCCACAAGCCATGGCACCTTTGAGAAATATTACTTAAAATCTGTGTACTATGCTCATGCTATTTTTTAAACTTTCTGCAGCATCTGAAGCAGCAGCAAGAAGGCCTGAGTCACCTGATTAGCATTATAAAGGATGACTTGGAGGACATCAAGCTTATAGAACAGGAGCTGAATGAAAGCATTCCCAGCAGAGGAGGAGCCTTCAATTGATGTGGTGGATGCTCCTGGACTTACACAGAAAACGTTACTCAAGTTCATGGTTCACCTTCCAAGGCTAAAACTATTGAGATAAAATAAAACACGTATCTTCCAAGAACAAAAGGTATTTTGGCTGTTATCTTTAGAATTAGCAAAGCCTCGTCTAAGCTTTTGAACTTGACCTTTGGAAGGTTTATATTTTATAAAGTTCTATATGCTTTAATAAAAGAACGAAAACTGAATCTGTTCAGATACTGTTTTACTACAAAACTATATGTACTATTGTACATTTTCTTTTTTTTTTTTCCTTTTTTTACAACAGTATTGTCCTAGGAATACAGTGTTGAGAGACTTGTTCCACTTGTGACGTGGTTTGTGGAAAGCTTAGCCCGCTTCCATGTTTTTGTCAAAACAGTCAAGTAGCATCATTATGTAAACAGCTAATTTAAATCATTACAGATATGTCTGTTGCTGTATTTATCTCAGTCTCTGCAATACCAGGCGTTTACTGGAGCAAGCTGCAAGTTGATGTTTCCAGTTTCTGTCCTTCCTTTGGACTGCAAGGATCTGAAGGTTCTGTTTTTATCACTTTACGTATGTGAATTACACAAAGCTTTACTGCCCCTTAAATAACAGAATGTCTAGACATTGTCTTCTGCCTTTTTTTAATTGTTAGAGAGTAATAAATTCAGTCTGACTTTGTAATAACTCATGCATGGTGTTGGCTCTTTCTCAGCTGCAGCAGCTAAGCAGTGGAACTGCTGACAACTCCAGGTTAAAGCACTTCACTCTCCTTCAGTCCTGCAGGTGACTGGCTATCGAACCCAATCCCACAGAGCTGCTTGGCACCCCTGCTAGAGTGACTCTGCTGCATATTTGACATCAGTAAGTTGATTTTTCTTCACAAATACTTCAAAACACACATTCCTTCTCCCCTTTTTTAAGCTGCAATTGTACCACGCTTTGAAAACATCTTGAACATGCAGCATAAGCACTGTAGCAGGGGCTACTTGATCTACTCCCTGGCCTTTGAAAAAACTGGTCTCAACAGATGTCTTAAACATACAAAACTGTCTTCTAGCAGGGGGGCTTTTTTGAGATAGATAGTTTTTTCAAAGTGTTGCTCCACTGTACGTATTTAGTAGCTTCAAACTTACAGAACAAACTTATCACAGCAAAGGGACAAAGGGGAAGTAAATATTGTTACTGAGCAGCCCTGCTGCTAACAGAATTGACAAACTGGAGAAGGCATGAACAACCCAGAAGCAGCAATCTAGAAAAAAAAATGTTTATTGAAGGGAAAGCTGTGCTCTAGCAGTTGCTACCTGGTTAAAACACAGCCTACAAGAAATACCTTTACTTCCATTTTACTACACTTGAATATACCTGTAACACTTCATGGCATGCATTGACAAAATAAACTAAGCTGCATCTTCCCTTTGAGCAGGAATTTCTACTTATAACACAGCTTTATTTTTTTTAAAATGGCCAGAATTGAAGTGCAGTTTATCTATTTTAGCCATCACCTTCCCCAGATGGATCACAGCTGTTGGCTATGGCAGTCACTGTTTTCAGCCAGTAAGTGCTACCAAGTACCTGGCTTCCCTTTCCCTGCTTCCCATCTGCAGGCACGCTCTGCGGTGAGGTAGGAAGCGGTTCCCCTGGCTTTGCAGACAGTCAAGGCAATGGACACGGCAGCTTTCTCCAGGTCCTCACTACTGTGACTGTTTGACAAGGCGGAAGGCTTCTAGGAACTCGTTGAAGTCGATGTTTCCATCCTTATTGAAATCAATGCTGTGAACCAAGTCACTGATGCCGTCATCTGTGAGTTCAATGTTCATGTGGGAGCTGAACAGCTTCCAGGTTTGGTGGAATTCCTCAAACGAAATGAGACCTGTGGAGAAGGCAGGCACAGCCACTTGAGTGTAAGGTCACCACATGCACTGCTGCCAGTCAGTCCTCGCTCAGCCTGCAAGGAGGGACCCCCTGCTCTGCTTCGATCTCTCATCCCAGTCCTGCTGCCTGCATGCCTCAAAGGGAGGAAATCACTCAGTCTACATTCACACCCTGCAACTAAATTTCCTGGCATGGAGAGCAATGGCTAAAATACAGCATAAAGCAGTAAAGAGACATAATACAATTTGGGAGAACAAAAGAAGGCAAAGACTGTGTATTTTCTCTTTCCTGAGGTAATTTGGTGCAGATGACTGCTTGAAAGCAGGTTAACACTCAAGATCCTAAGTACACTGCGTTACCATCATTGCTCTCATCACAAATTTTGTTCAGCTGAACTCCTTCAGAATAAGTTCATTAATTCTCTACCTGGACTGCACACAGTGCTTCAGAATTTATCATGTTTGTAGAAACATGCAATAACATTTCAGAAGCTCTTGACAGAGAAAGACCCAAGCCTTAAAAAGTATTAAACAAAAAATGCCCTTGTACATACTAAAAGGAGCCCAAAAATAAGAACAAAATAATAGCGGAGTGACCAACACCCTCTTGCCCTCCTGCTTACCTGAATGATCTCTGTCTATTATCCTGAATATGGTCTCCAAGTTGGATCGGTTTCGATAGATGACTTCCAGCAGGCTCGACTGGATGTGCTGAAAGACAACATGGCCACACTCCTTCTACCCTTCTGACAGCTCTCTACTTTCTCTGAGCATTTCCTGCAGATCTTCCCATCAATAGAAAAGGTTTACTGCTCTCAAGAGTTTGCCAGCAATGCACTTCGCGTCATGTGAACCTTACGAAGCAGGTTTGTCATAGCAGACCCTCTGTGCATTTTAGCACATCAGCAACCTGTCGCTTCCAGACAGAGCTTTCTGGACTAACAGAGTGACTCAATCTATGGTTATTAACCAGGCAGGACAGGCTTGGTTTTGCTGGGTGTAACTAAGAAACAGTGATGCAGAGAATGGAACGTAGTTTTCCTACTAAGAAGCCTGCATCCAAAACTACCTCTAGGTTTTGATTTCACATGCATCATCTAATTCCACAGTGGAATGAATGCCTCTGGACTACCTGAATTCATGCAAGCTTTTCCATCAGCTGCAGCATGACTTGAGATTACCATCTCATTGAGGAACCCATCCACTGTCATACCATACTTGGTTCCACATGCTGGGGATCTGGTCAGATGCTTTGCATCACACTTTGGTGGAAGAGGGCAAGTCCTTACCTCTTGGCTCCGTTGCTCCATGGCCAAGTCATCGAGCCAGGACTTGTACTCCAGCATGCCATCTGCCGTGCTGCGCACCAGCTGCGGCCTCAGCATTCGCCAGGGCAATCCCAGGTGCAAGACTGACTCCACTGCCGTTGCCCAATTGCTCAGTGTGATCCTTCCTGTAAGGAAAAGGGAGAGCAGTGGAGACCTCAGAGACTGGCAGCTGAAAGCACTTGAAGGCAAAGCAAAAAACTTAGAGCAGTAAGTAAACCCATGCTGCAGACAACAACAGCATTATTTCTCTGTGGCACACAGGAACAATTTGGTACAGGAAAAATCCTATATGGTACTATTGTTTCTGCAGTGACCCAGGAACGTGGAAATGCTCCTGATTTAGCAGCCTGCTTTAACAGCTGAATTGGACTTCTGCGAACAATTTTGCTGCCAGGGAAGGAAGCAAGAGGGCAGTTCTATCCACAAAGAAGTAGTTCTGTTAACCGGTGTGTCCGTTTTCTCCACTGGCCCACAAATGGACAGATCTAAGTACTACATCTTGGTCTCTACACCAGCAAAGCGTTCCTGTCAGCCAGAGAATTGTGAACTCTCAGCTCCTTCCTTGAGGCTCTGACAGACACAGCTGCTGTGCAGGACCATCCCTCGCTTTCCTGTTCCCAGTGATTTTATACTCCAGGGATGAACGGGCTCTAGAGACCACCCTGCCCTCCCCAAGTGACACAACAGGCATGTTCCAGGTCGTCTTTTCCAGTGCTTCATTGATAATCCTGTTCCAAAGGGTTCTCCTAGTACCAAGCCTAAATTGCTACACATTAGGCTAATCACTTTGACACCTTGTTACAATGCCATTCTGAGACATTAACAGATTCCCAGCAAAGACACAGACTAACAGCAGATGAGACCCGCTGTCGGGCAAGGTCTGACACAGCCTCTCCTGTGACAGTCACTGACAGCTATCTGTGAGGAGTCTCCCAACTATCCATGCACTCAACTTAGCTGCTTCAAAAATGTCCTACTAGGGAATTAACCTGGGTGTCCCTCAGCTCAGATTTACCTGTATTGTCCTTATCATAGGCCTTGAACGCACTGATGAGGGCTGAGGTGTGAGCAAAGAGCTTCTCCCGCAAGGCTCGAAAGGCTGACTCCTCTACTCTGCTGATTCTGGAGGATGCACAAAAGAGAGAAGCACATTAAGGACTTGCCACAAAGCACAAGAGAAGCTGCACCTTCCCAGTCCTCTGGCCGGTCCATGACCCTCACAAAACTGCTCTGCACAGCTACAGCTGCAGCTCCGTGCTCGTTACAAGGCACTGCATGGCTGGAGCACAGATCCCCACAGCTGATGCAGAAAGAAACCTCAGCAAGGAGCAAAAGTTAAAATTTCACATTGAAAAGAAAAGCTGGAAAATAAGCTTTTAAAAAAAAAAAGCTTTTTAAAAAAACCCGAAGAGTCTCCTTCTGATCTTGTAATGCTCCCTTCCTTAACCCTTGAAACCTTCCTCAGTAACTTCTGCAGGAAGCTTGAATCCTCCTCTACCACGTTCAGCTCCAGGATCAAGCTTTCTCAAAGCTCCCAAAGTCTTCTGTGTCAGAATTTTGATTTGGTGAATAGAGAGCATCCAGAAAGCCTTGCCTTTGAGTCATGGTGAGGGTATGTGCTGCCTTATTTGCTTGGTACTGAACAATATGGGGGACAAGATCCGGTCCCAGCTTCACGTAGGCTCCCCTGTTGCTGCCAATCTCATAGTAGTTTGAGGCTGAAAATATGGTCAGCACCTAACTCCCAAAAGAAGAGAGGCATTTACAGTCAGTACATATATCTCCTATTACATATACATGTATCAGTGAAAACAACAGAACCAATCCCATGTGGAATTAACAGACTATGAAAGCACCATGTTTTACACGGAAAAGGAAGAGGGAGGTGGCAGCTGGCCCGAGAGCCTTATAGGTGCGAGTTCCTCGAGGGCAGCACTTGTCTCTTGTGGATCTGGCCACATGCTGAGCTTCTGTGATTTCCCTATTCTCCTGACAAACTTCCACTCTCTACTGCAGTAAAGAGAATCAAAAGTGCCCCTGTTGAAGTCACTGAAATGACCCTGAATCTTCTGAGAGCAAAACTGCTGCAGCAGCTTAGTAACACCCTTTTGTATGTCATCTTCAGAAACAGCTGCATTAAGTAGGAGCAATGGCACAAATGGGTTCAAGACCTTTTCTCAGCTACCACAAGGATATGCTTTGCCTGCACAACACATGCCCCCGCAGTAGGCAGCTCCAGACTATCCTGACATAACACCTCAGCTGGGAACACAGTTCAGTAACCCCCAATAAGGCTGTTCAATTATTTTGTACATACTTAACAAAGCCTCATTGGAAGAAATGCAGAGCTGAGACAAGCCACCACCAAAACCCCCTCCTGGCAGGATTGAAACTTGAAGTTTCCCGCTCACTGACCTTCCGGTTGTGACAGAACTCATAGCCCTCTTGCTTGCACTCGTGGGAGCGGATAAGGAATTGCAAGTTGTACTTCTCAAGGATCTTCCCTGTCACGTCAGGCCCGAAGTAGCAGCCGCCACCTCGCACCGTATTTACTCTGCAGCCCTCCTGAGGCATGGGGTCACTCCAGAGAATGTCTAAAATCTGAAAGGGTTGGAAAAGTCCACTGGATAAAGTGTACCCAGCAGATATCACCCATCAAAATTTACTAAGCAAATACAGCTCTCTCTCTGAATCCCCCCCGGGCTGCTGCTGTTAACCCACAGCACAAGGCAACAGAGACGTTTCCTGCATCCCAGCTGAACCACCATACTGCTCCACAGGACCGTCACAGACCTGGTCCACCATAGAGATGACAATACTGTTGGCCTTAAGATATAGGCATATCCAAAATGCCTTGGGGAAGAGGGGAGTCTATGATCAGGCCTGATACAAGCTTTGCCTTTGCTGCCTCTAATATTTCAAAGAGCCTTGCCTGTCCTCCTCCCTCCCAAAAACCAGGTCTCAGGGCAAGAACAGCAGCAGATCCTGAGGCCATGAGCCAGCTTACTATTAAACTCCTTTGCTCTCTAGCCAGGACATTCTGCAGCCTCCAGAAATATAAGTGCTGACTCAATAACCACTATTTGGATTAAAGTTTAATCTCTTTAACCCTGACCTCAATATATAGCTTTATCCTGATAAGGTGTGCAGTGCTGGGATGTCATACGTAATGAAGCAAGTAACAATGGTTTCAGAGCACACAGAACGGGCTTACAAACAGACTAGCCTAACATAGAAAAAAAAGTTCTGAGGCTCTGACTTGCATAGCAGTCTACTCTCAGTGCAGCCCAGCTAAAATCCCAGATACAGTCTGCTCTTAGTACCCAAAATCAGGACTCAGCAGCAAATGACATGCTCATTCATTACCTCCAGAGCTGACTTCACATGCCTCCTGTACACAGTAAGTGATAAAACCACTGGGCTGTATAAGCAGTCTTGTCTATTATTTCTCTCCCCTGCAGTGAATCAAGAGAACTTGTTGCCCCACTTTATGCCTGAGCAGCAGTTTTTATACAACGGATGAGTGCTGTGCTAGGGGCAAACGCTGGGACAGAGCTTTGAGCACAGAAAGCTGAAAGCCTGATGAAGAGGCTGACTTGCAAGGGCAGGAGAAAGGCACCAGCAGAACAGCAGCCAGTGCCAGTCTTGCACGCTGCCTGCATTCTCTTGCATAACTCTCACACAGCTCTTCAGCTGTTAGAGAACCACACCACAGGATGCACTGGGCATAGTGCAAGTATCCAACAAAACACCCCCAGGCAGCAGAGATCTCATGCACACAGTGCAGCCCTTCCTGAGCACTTGCCACTGAATCATTGACACCAGGCTGTCTTGGGGTCCAAAGCAGTAGGTACAAAATAGAACAAATCCCACTAGTCTGCCCACTGGCACTTCAACACTGAGTTGCTTATTAACTCCACTATACAAAGCAGCAAAATCTTTGCAGAGAGTTTTGTGCACTGACCTGCATATTTTGTACTGAGATTCCTTGTAACAGAGTGCAAACCTGCAGGGGGCACCCACAGCCCAACGAGCTCGGGGCCCTGCTTAGACAACTCACCTGTTTCCATTCCTCCTGTCGAGTCCAGGACAGCCCATCTGAATCATGCAAGGAGACCATGCTGGAACAGGTGAGCTCCTCTGACTCCGACTCACTGATGTCCACCAGCCGACGGCACCGCTCGATCTGCTCCTGCACTGTCTGCCGGACCCACCTGGAGAACTCCAGCCTGTTGGTCATGCTAGGAGCCTGGGTCGGCTGGGGCTGCAGAGGTAAACTGGGGTCTGCTTCGTTTCCTGCTGGGTCACCCTCCACTTTGCTCTCCCCATTTATTATTTCCACAGTTCTATTTGACTCCTTTCTTTTCTTCCCTCTTAAAACAGAAATAAACTGAAAGAGGTAAGAGAGAAAAGAGGTCACACCTCTCAGAAACCTACATCTCCATGTCTAACAGGTCAAGTGACCCAAGCCTCTGAGCCTCAATTCCCTTTGCTGCCATCAAATGCTGATTAATTGTGGAAGATTACTAGTGCCACCTCCTCAGATGTGCCATTCATGGGTTACACCACATTCATCCTATCTCCTGATACTCATTGACTTCATGCAGTTCAGAGATTTCACAGAAGGCAGAATACATGGATTTAATCTGCGGTTGGAACTAGGCAGCAGAACAAGGGAAGGACTAATAAGTAACGCATTGCATTTGGAGAAGGGAAGTGGTATTTTCCAACTAGAATGTGTGGCAGAGACAAACAACTTATCAAAATAATTTTGGAAATCATGGGGGAAAAAAAGGCTAAGGAACTGTGGGACAAAGTCACATCATCACTGTGTTTTTGCAGTCAGCACCAGCATGTCTGCTCATGTTATTATCCACCACTTCTGTGGCTACAATCATTAAAACTTCAAGAAGCCAAGAATGCTTCTTCCCTTCACACCTCCTGCGCACACACTATTAAAGCAAAGTGATCCACTCCGAGCAGGTACCTACACACATTTTGTCTAGGAAGACCACTGGTTAGATTTCACTCATCAACAGCCAAGTTGACATGCAGAAATAAGCTCCTCACCACAAACCAGCAGCACTGTTGTTTCTTGCAATATGTAGGAAATAAAACCTACTTTGTTCCTTTGAATTTTCTCAAGCATGTCCAAATCAGTGGTGTCAGAGATACCCCCATGTATAATGAGGACTTTGTGATCAATCAGGGTGGCCAGGGGCAGCCAGCAAAAGACATTCTGAATCATCTTCAAGATTTTCCTTCCGTGCACCTAGAAGGACAGATCAGAAAGGAAAAGATGAAGCATTAAGCCTTCAAAATCCACGTCACCTGGTAAAGGAGACACAAACATATACCTACCTTGTATTTCTGCATTACT
Source organism: Galbula dea (assembly GCA_013399015.1). Taxonomy (NCBI): domain Eukaryota; kingdom Metazoa; phylum Chordata; class Aves; order Piciformes; family Galbulidae; genus Galbula; species Galbula dea. Next base: position 2,006,496 of record VWZX01009068.1, on the reverse strand, counting down.
TCCTTGGTGAAACCATAGCTAAAGGAATAGGAGAAAGGAAGTTCAGTGGGATTTTGCAGTGATACCCTTGACATCATGAGCAGCCCCACACAGAACCCATACCGTAAGTTGACCATGTGGTCCTCATGGTTCCCACGGTTGAGGTGAACCTCCTTTGGATAGACCAAGAGGAAGGTAAAAAGGATAATGAGGATCTCAAGGGACTGTCTGCCTCTGTCTACAAAGTCCCCGTTGAATATGTAGGACTTGGAAGGGGAAGGAAGGCCATTCTGTAAAAGCAAGGAACAAGTGGATGTTACAAGAGAGGTCTCACCATGATCTCGTTATACCTCACCCCTCAGCTGCACATTCTCTCACTCCTGTCCCAGGTCTTATACAATAGATCCTGACTGTTAGTTTTATCCTGTAGTCTCTCAGTGGCAAATGCCCTGGAAAGTGAAAGGTGGCAGTCAGGAAGGGTTACCACTGGTGGAAGCATGTACAAAAATGTCCACTGGCATTTCCCAAATGTACATGTATATCACATTTCAAAGTCAGCAAGGGAATAAGCTGCTGCTTTGTGAAGCCATTTAAAACTAACCAAATTGACCTAGAGAATCACACGTGAAGGGTCCAGGGTGCTAGCTTTCACAATGCTTGGCCACCCTTTCTCTCCAGATATGGTGCTTACCTTATAAAAGATGAGGAACAAGTCATCTAGCTGGCCGTGCAAGTCTCCTAACAGGCACAAAAAGACAAGTCACAGTATGCTTACCTTTAACTTTAAACAACACTACTAAATAACTTCGTATGAAGTTATCTATGAGAGACCTCCTCTGTAATTTAACGACAAATACTGTGGGAAGTTCAAGGTACAAATTTCCTTACACTGTAGCCATGCACCCACAGGAAAAGAATATGATGTAAGGGCTTGAGCTGAAGCCAAGAAGAGTAAAAAACCTACACCAGCTTCTGAAGACTGATTCAGAAGGTTTGTTCATTTATCTTTTACAACGACACGACAGGGCGCAAGACTTTGACTTTGACCATTACGTAGGAGAAAGATTTGCATACAAAATAATAATCAAACTAAATTCTCATTTAACTTGGTATTGGAGAGAGGTTTGTTTTCCAGAAGCTGACTGCACACAAAAGTCTGTGCTCAGTACATATTTTTCAGAAACATCTTAAACATTAGTAAAACAACTCCATGTCTGGGGTGACAGAGCAAGGACAAATTTGAATCCAGTTGTAAAATTCCTTAAATCTTTTTTTGTAATATAGGAGCCACAGGCCATCATTGTCACCTTTCATCTTCCTCTTAGACAAATGTATATCCTTATCTTTTCCATTCACATCCCCTCTCCTTGCATTTTTATAATCACCATGACAGCACCACTGCTACAGCAGGCTATGCCAAACTCTACCAGCCAGAGACAGAGCTTGCTAATGATGTGTACCAAATTCTCTCATGGAAGCCAAACAGTTTACAGACAGGCAAACCACCTTCCCTCAACACCATCATCCTGTTCCAGACCAAGCAGAAGCAGGGTCATGATGCGGACCCACTCCCCCCAGTCTTCAGGCTGGTCTTCACAGCAGGTCACATACAACATCAGAGGGTAAATCCAGACATTTTAGACAGCCTCATTTACCTCTCAATGCAACATGCATTTTACATTTCTGGGTCACACTCAATACAGAGGAGGGCATCATGCTCAAACTACCATTTGTCTTTCCCACCCCTTCCCAGAGACTGTGCAGTGCCCTCCCACCCAGACGTACCACACACAGTGACCTCCTCACTATAGCAGGTGGAGACGTGACTGATGTTCGGCAACTGCTTGAGATGCTTCCTGGTCTCGTGCAGAAGGTTTAAGACATAGCGAGCGTGGAGCTGCTACTAGGAGAAAGCGAAGGGATTAAAGCAGGAAATCAGTGACCTCTGAGCAGTAACACAGCTCTGTAAAGACCCCTAGGATTTGTCACAGCAGCCCCGATGGTAGAAAACCTCACTGGGACAACCTATAGGCTTACAAACAAGATGAAGCAAATACTGGGAAACAGCAGGACAGAAGAGACTTACCCAAAGCAGCCCAGGACTGGCAAGAGAACCCAAAAGCCTAAAAGAACCCTAATACCATCTCCAAGAGCAGCAGGAATTCCAGCCCAGTATCACAGGTAAGTGCTGCTCCTCTAGATCTTAGCCACATTAAACCAGGCCCTGAGCTGCCATGTGTCCAGCAGAAATACATTTGCTCCAAGCCAACATGTAGACATTTAATACTAGTCAGAACACTAGAGACCTTTGCTTTAGAAGTTGCTTTTGTTTGGAGAGGAGATGTTTTGGCCTATTTTACAGTTCAGCACCATGAGTGAGGGATGGCAGCAGAACACTATAATTGTATGAGGACTTGTCTTGTTAGTGCTGCTGAATTGGTAGTGGACTTCATTAAAAAAAAAAAAGCTGCACATTTTAAATATAGTTAAAATTGTATGGCACAAAACAATTTTAATCAGCTGTTTCCATCTGGGTCATCCTATACATTTTTACAAATTGAGGAATTGCAGCAAAAAATAACAGAATGTTTCAACATGTGGAGTTTCTCTTTTAAAATGAAATTCAGGTTAATGCTGGCACACCTACAAAAAGTTTTCAGCTTTGTCAGAAGTGCATTTTCAGAAAGGAAAAAAGTTCCAATGGCAGGGGGAAATACCAGATCCTTTCCACCCCCTTCATTTAACAGCCTGCCAGCTTGTTATACTCCAATCAGCTTAGCTTCTTAGGAAGCTTCTTCCCTACACAGAGAAGGGGAAAGTGCGGTTGCTTTTGGGATTCTTACTTGTTTCTGTTTGAAAGCTTCCAGCAAGGCAGTTGCATGCTCAGGAAGGAGCGGGAAAGAGAGATGGGGTCCGGTGTAAGAGTCTGGCACCTCCATGGATTCATAGTCACAGTATTTTTCCAGCTCTGCCTCTTTGAAGCTTTCCCCACTTACGAACATGCGACTGATAAAATCCCCTGGGTGGCAGGTTAGTTAGTTTGATTGTTTGTTGGTTTTTTTAAAGAGAAAGAGACAAGAAAAAGTTAAATTGACTCAATACATCTTTCTAAAGAAAGCAAATTCCTAAAAAAATTGCATAAATACAGATTTTTTTATTCTGTAGCATCCCAGAGCCCAACACAAGAAACAGAATGTTATTGTCCTGTTTTATACAGACAAAAAAAAAATCTTCCACAGTAAATATGAGAGGTAGTGGTGAGTTTGAAAGGAAGGAGCAGATTATGGTCAGCAAAGTAAATGGTTCATTATGACTTACAACCATGAGGTTTCAGAGTTATTGGTTCCCACAGTACTTCTTCCCTCTCACCCCAATTATAAGTGAAAGACTAAATATAAATAGATACCCTAAAGCATGGTTCCCTACAGATAGATTCTCTCACTTCAGAAATGGCCTCTTGCAAAGCCCTGGTTACCAGGGTTCACTGAAAGGAAGGCAGATTTCTAATACTGCTCTTAGAAGCCTTTATTCCCCCTTCGAGTTCCTAAGGGGCAGGAATCGCCCCACATCCCTCACACAGCTCTGACAGTCTCCAGACAATTCTCTCCCTGTCCAAATTCCTGATGTCATTGCTCTTTAGACTCTCTTGCCTCCCTTTGTTATCCTGAAGGGCCAGTACAGGGCCACGAATCAATACAGGGTACAACCTTCTGAGCTGCCGGTGCCACATCTACCTAGAAACTTACTCTCTTTACTGCTGCTTGGCGTGAAATGGTCCATGAGGTAACTGAAGAAGTTGTGAAGCTGCAAGAAGAGAGAGTAAGCCCATCATCATTCACCCTGGAACGAAATTCTACAGAGTGGCAACTTCACATATCTTCTTTCTGGAAGTATTATCTTATCCCTTCTCATGTTGTCTGGTATGTACAACAAATAATACTATAGCAATTCTAATACCTTATGAAATCAAAAAAGCAGCTTTATCTTCAGCCATACAGACAGAAGAACAGGTAGAATCCCTCCCTCTCCCTGCCTGACAGCAAGGCAACCATATAAAAGAATATTAATGAAAGCTGAAGTATAACAAACCAACTACACTTGCCTGTTTTATTCAGACTTAAGAAGTCTTACAAAGTCAAATGTTCCTTATAGCTTTCTTTCAAGACTGATTACTTAGGATTTTATCAGACATCAGCAGGCAGGAGACCAACAGACTAAAAAGGGGCAGGAAACCCAGTCCTTGGGCCACTGAAGCATTTACAGGGTTAGAAGCTAGTAGCCAGGAACAAGGGAGTGTGTGGCACAGAAACCATCTTCCTATGCATTTTCCTACCTACTCTTTTCCTTAGCACCCTACCTTGATCTGATCCTGCTCGCAAGCATACTCAATGGACTGGAAGATTCTCCAGGTGCAACGGCGTCGCATTTCCAGCCGAGCCACGTAGCGCCGATACCACTGCTGGATCAAGACAGCTGCCTTGAAAGCTAGGGGGCAAAACCAGAACCAATCTGTTGAGCTGCAGTGGCTGCAGCTAAGGTACCCTGCTACTGCTGCTTTCCCCACCCTGAAAATTAAAGAAGGACCTTTCTGTTTCAGAAGCAAGTTTTCAGGGAAGGTGTTCCAACGCCTAAATAAATATTAAGGATAATGAAACTCCTACTTCTTTTCACCATATTGCAAGAGGTTGGTTTGACCCTGCCTGACTGGAGACATCTGAAGCACTTCTAACCATCACTGCTGGCTCCTCAGCACCAGTATTAACAACAACTTATTAGGGCCTAAAGATCCAAACATGTTCTTCAGTATTAATAATTTCTTCCCTTCCTGTCTACTTTGGTCTTTTCATGTCCATCTTACAGTCTAGGTGCTGGGGCTTCAGGAATCCAGAGATTTGACCTCAGCTACACAAGGAGGTGGGGGAAAAACAACAAGACACTGAGTCCCCCTTACAGAGCCTTAAAAATATGGAGTTTGTCTTCCTTCCTTTAAGCCAAATAAAACCTCAGCTTTTGCAGTTCTGAACAAACTTCAGAAAGGATCTATTCTAGTGTAAATGTTAATATACCATTACCTTAGAATAAAATAAACACAAAATTAACACTCTCAGTGAAAAGAGGGAGACAGATCTTTGGCCACTTAATAACACAGAAGGAATGAAATGCCAGGAATTTCCTGGTGCCTGGTTGTGGCTCAATCCACAGGCAGCTCTGGCACCAAGCTCTTCCCTCCAAGTGATGGCTATTTGCCCTGGTCTTTAAAACACAACCATTCCTCTGCATTTCCCCAGTTCCAGTGTTTTTCATTAAAAGATTATTTCAGATGAGGAGTGTGCAAATTTAAAATGAAGTACACTGGCACAGCTTCCCATTTATTTTTTCAAGTTATGCCACAAAACTCTTATGTACCTCTGGAAACTTCCATCTACAGGCTAGCCCCAAAATCAAACGTAGGCAGCAGTGACAGAGTTAGCTCTGGTGCAGCAGCTTGTATTCCCTTGACATCTGGTTTGTGAGAGAGCAGTGCCCTGTTCACCAGAACAGGGAGAGCAATGCAGGGTGTGGGTGGAAAAGCTTTATAAAAAGGAGGAAATCCCCCACCCCTACCCCAGAGGCTGCTAAGCACTGGTGAGAGACAAGGAGATCACATTAATATAATTAGCTTGCATTAATTATATAACATATACCACCCTCCATGTACTTCAGCAGGAAACACTGACCTTTACCTAAAAAGGGTATCCTGATGGCTTATATATTGAAAGTAATCTTCTAAATTATGTTACTGTTACAGCACCAGGAGCTTCAGAGCACAAAAAGGGGAAGAGCTATTGCAGTTGTGCAGCAGGGGAAACTGAGTCACCGTGAAGTCATGAGCAAGAAGGTAAGACTTGGCTAGCCTTTACCGCAAAAGCAACGTATTTTTCACCTTATATCTTGTCGAGTAAATGCTTACTGATCTGCAGAGCTATGAAAGAACAAAAAAGGCTGACTTGTTTTCCCACAGTTTGGTGCTCCTGATGCTACTTCTTCAAGGCTCCTTTCTAACAGATCCAACACTAGCTACCTTACTCCCTGTACAGTAATTTAGCTGACACATAGCCAGTCTCTCAGCCACACTCACTCTAAAATAAACAACTCCTAAATATCTTACATTGCCCTAGAAGTGGATAAGTGTCCAATTACTGCAGTAGGAGTCAGATGTATTTCAACTGAATCCTGAGCAGAAATTCATAGTTATGACTCCACAGGGAAAAGTAGATCTTCTGAAACATTAAAATCGATGAAAAACTTATCAAGTGCACAGTGAGCATATACACCACCATCCACAGCATTTTAAGCTCCAGATGGGCAAGGCACTGAGGTTTTGACACTACTTTTACAGAGGCTGACTCTGCAACTAAAAGAGCCAGATACTCTATCAGCTTACCTGGGTGAGTTCCATCTGGCAGTGTTTGTACTAGTTTAGAAAAACAAATAATAAAAAAGGAAGAGAAAGATTTATCCACACTTTGAGGAACCAAGCAGTAAAGTGATTCATACATCTTGATAGAAGCTACCAAAAGCATGCCAAAATAGCAGCACTCAAACTAAAATAAGCCTGCTCATGCTAGCAGTACAGTTCACACGTTAGCTTACAGGAGGGAGTCTGCACCCTGTATTGGGTTCCCCATCCCCTTCACTCCAGTGCAGGGCCGGTTTAACAGAGCTCCTTCCCTTGGGAACAGCCTCTGGGCCTCGTACAAGGGGGACAGAATCACACTTGGCACATTATACTTGGGTGGAAAGTCCTAAGAAGCTGTGAAGGATTTTGAGAGCCAGATGCTAGAAATTCAGAGTAGTTTTACTGCCGTGGGAAACTGTTGATGAGGTATCAGATATAATGCAGTTTCAAATAACTAACTAGTTTTATATTACACTTTGCTTGTTATAGACAAGTTGTGTTCATAAAGTAGCCCTACACTTGCTGGGGAAGTCCCTAGTTCTCTGGTGCTACAGGCAACAGGCAAGTCTAACTTACTTAAATAAAAGGTGGAAGTTTTCAACAAAAAAATTACAAACAAACAAAGAGTCCCAACAGTATCTCTGCTTTCTTCATTCCTAAACACAATCACTAGTTTTCTCCTCAAAGCACTTGCAGACAGTTTGCACTATACTCCTGTTCTACCAATGCTGGTGATTGAATGATTCAAACAAACAAAAAAAGCAATCTGTTTACTTTTTTACACTTCCTTATGTGTAAAGCGTCTACTCAAACTCCCTTTATTCCACAACAGACCTAAGCACACACCCAGAAAACTCATACTATCATAGAGAGGGTTTCTTAAAACTAAAATCAGCTTTGAGAGCCATAAACAAGTCTAGATTATTAGCAGAGACTAAGAGCATTGTGCTGGTATCATTAGAAAAAAGCTCACTTTTTGCTTTTTGGCTTTTAATCTAATCCTGGTCTAAACAGGTGTTTTTTTCTCAAGCCTGTTGGTCTTCTCCCTCACAGCTGAGACTCCTTGTCACAGGATTCTGAAAGGCATAACCTGACCTGAACATTATCAAGAAAACCAAGTATCTCAGAAATAAAGCACATCTACTGCAACCTCCCAATGGTGTGTGCAGGAGCAGCTAGAAGATTGCTTTTCAAAGAGTTACTCACCATTTTCAGATTTCTGCAGGGAGTAATTGTAGTTGGCATTTACAGAACTCCCAGATCCCATGTTCTCCAACCAATGCTTCTAGATTGGCCCACTATCACCAAAACCACAGAAGAGATGCAGGAAAAACCATTCAGTCAGAATCAAAACAGCTACAACATGTCCCACAGTGCCGAAAATCTATAATCAAATATATTAAATTATTAAGATCAATATGCAGATAGCTTCTCTTATGCCCTTGTGCATCTTCCAGTACCAGTTTTTTTCAGGTGCTTTGTCTTCTAGACAATCTGAGATGAGGAATTCTGTCTTACTGTTTCAAATTTCAAGCCAGCTACATGAACAGGAATCATTTCAGCCTTTTTCCTAATTGTATACAAATAGCAGAGATTGCCTGTCTAGGTACTGTAATTGTACAGTAGATGTATAAATCAGGCATTCATTTACTCTCACAATGCTTCACATGCATAATTTTAGGCTTTTAAACCGGAAGCAAGATGAAGATGCTAAAACTCTACACATGACTGGGCATAGGAGGCATTTGCACACTGTAAAAGAAAAAAACCCAGCAGTTATCAGTACTGGTCAGGAACTGTAAAAGTCATTAAGGTGATTCATTAACAATCAGTATATGCAGACAAAGATTCATGTATACAGGCACCTGTGATGGACAATTCATTATGAGAGATAAACACACAAATGATTTAAACCTATTTACAGTACCACAGCTAGAGGGGATATAAACCTAAATTAACAATTAGCTGTCATAAAAAAAAAAATCTCTTCCTAAAACATCCCTTCCTAAAATCCTGTACCCAAAAAAAGAGGAAGAGGGGCTTACCAAGACAGCCTAAAGACTTGATGAACAGTAGCATCATCTCAAACTCAGGCTGTACTAACCAACCAGATGATACAAAATGATCCTTTCTCACTTTTGCTGTTAGCCACTCTTCCCCTCCAGTAGAGATGTTTAGATTTTCTCTGGGGTAGCTAGGAGGCCTTTGAAACAGGCTTTTCCCATGCCTTTTGAGAAACTGCAATAGAGCCATGAGGCTATGCCCTGGCACACACTGCTGCGTAGAGTACGTGCTGTCAAACATGCATGCTAAGTAAAGCAAGGCAATAATATCTACTGTATGCACTTCCAGCAGGGCAGAACTAAACCACCACCAAAAATACCCATGGACTCCAGTTCCACGTGGACATAGACAACTAACAGAACAACAACATTCTGTGCCTCCAGAGAAGACGTGTAGAAAAGATGCATGATGCACGCTCCCCACTTACCAGAGTGAGTGTTTTAAAGGCAAGAGAAACATGCAGCAGCCACACTCTACATTCACCTCCCAAGCCAAAAGGTAATACACTCGTTCTTGCAGCACTTAAAACAGAAGCTGCTACATAAAACTCATTGAAGGAAAACTTGCACAACTCCATCTGGTCACCCACCCCAAAACAAGAACAGCAGCCTAGGTAAATTTCCTGGTTTATTATAAACATTATTGTAACTCCTTCAAAAGCAAAACCAGTGACAGCATTTTGAATCAAGTCCTACACAGTCACATTCATGTGGACAAGTTCAGCACAGAGCTGTGCAGAATTTGGTGCTCCACCCACGTGAATTGAAGGCTTCCCACAAGGAACACTGAAATTAACATGAAGCAAACTCCAGAAGAACAGGGCTCCTAGGAAAGATGACTAATTCCCCATTAACTTTACAATTTTATAGGCATTTATAGAACTGAGGGAAGAGATGAGCAAAATATGGAAGGCAATGGGAGGATACAGACTTAGTGAAAGTTTACTAGGAAAAAACCTGAAAGATGTCAGAGGGAAACGGAAAGGTTAAGCTCTGCTAAAAGAAAAAACAGCAACAGCTTAAGAGCTACAGACAAATTAAAAACCAGCTTCAAATACTACTCCCAGTAATAAAAATCCTAGCTAGCACTAGGGAAAGTGACAATCCTGCCTTGCCCTCCTAGAGTAAAGATGTGTATGTCCCATGAGTACATCAGACTTGATATGTCTTGCAGCTGGAAAGGAGATGAAGCTTGTTTTATTTTACACATGCACCAACCTGCACTTACTGCAGTGCCACAAAGTAGAATTTCAGAGAGAAAATCTCCAACTGCAGTTTTATACAGCTTAACATATGAAAAGGATGTTTCACCTCGAACTAAGGGTGCTGACAAACTATTTCTGAACGCAAAACATTGTTGCAGAGGAGAAAAATCGCAACTTACCTTGCCACCAATTTCTGATGGATTTATTAAGATAAACACAACAGAAGCTCTCCACTTCCTAAAATTTTTGTTTCTATTCAGTACCCAAATTGATCAATAATCTCTGAAGCAATCTTCTTGATTACAGGGTCTCTTGGGCATGCAGCAGAAAGTTCCATGTCTTTCAGCACTTGTGGAATAGAACGTGTGATGTTCTGCACCAAGTGCAGACAGACCCTTTAGCTGTTTTGAGCAGCCTTAAGAATCCTCTCTCATGTGATGCTTAAGAAAGGCTACAGATCTGAAATGGATTAGGATTACTGAAGAGGATTACAAATGAGAAAGACAGTACCTTGGCCTCTCATCTTACAAGTCAGCTCTTACACGCTTTAAAGTTGCCTTTTTGCTAAATGCAAACTTCTGGATGAAAAAAGAGTTCATCGAATTTCCCCCATTCCCTGCCTTGGGCTGAAAAACCTTTTGGGCTTTATAGCTATAAAACCTGTACTGCAGAAACAAAAGGATGAAGGAAGCAAGGACAATGTATTTAACTTAGTTCTGTTTAGCTACTTAACAATTCTAAGTGATGACTCTGACCAGGCTTGAGAAAGCAGAAAAGCTATTTTACCTCCCAGTCTCTAAAAAGCAGACACGCAAAGCAGATAAAATCTCAAACAAGGACAATTCAAATAACTACAAACAACCCTCTTTTTTTTAAAAAGCAAACAGCCCACAAAACACCCAAACCCTGAGCACTACATTTTAATGTTTCCAGCATTAAGATAGTTTTATTTAAAGGACCAACGATCCCCTCTGCATTTCATCAACTTTAAATTCTTACAGAAAAGCAGCTCCACACATTTCACAGGTTAAATCATGTAGTTTGTAAGATGTGTCCTTTACCAAGTCCTTACTGTTTATATTTTTAGCTTGTCATTTCTGTATTCTTTTGGTTAGCAAAAAAAGTATTCAAGCTGAGATAAAGGCTTTATTTTGTTGGTGATCAGTAGGTCTGAACATTTCTATGAATGGATGAAACATGGCTTTCTTTAAAACAATCATTTAAAAGAAAATAAGCAAAGTAAAATTAGACTTCTTCAAATCTCATTTCCTTTCTTGTTTAAATCTCAAAACCTCCCTATTTCCCACATCTGCTCTGTGGCTGGGCCCAAACAACTTCTGAACAGCTGATAAGACAAACGACAGGAGCAAACAATTGTTTCCTGAATATTCATGGATACCAAATATTTATCCACTCCACATGTTCTTACACATTGGAACAAATACCTGATTAAATGTATGTACCACTGAGAATCTGGGCATGCCACTGCCAGAAGATAATCAGCCTAATGCTGCCGAGGTGAAGATGACTATACAGTGACACACCTGTAAGGATCCCTTTGTCTTTACCTATGGGTGTCTGTTACATAAAGAAAATCTGCTGATGCCTGCTCTGTGATTTAAAGCAACAGCACTTGGAAGTCTCAAAGTTCTCATGAGTGCTGTTATTCAGCGTCCAGGAACTGTGTTTCAAGTCTACCCTTCTGGCATATGACTGCTGATATCATTGTGCAAAGTGGGTCAAGGTAAAGCCTGCAGTGTTTTCATGCAGGCAGAAGTAGAGGATGCAGGTAAGTAGGTCGGCCAGATGCAGCACAAGATAGAGTCCACAGCTCCACAAAGCTCTCAGGAACAGTGCACAACTACTGCAGGTGGTATTGCATGTATCCAGAAATGGTGCTCTGAGCTAACACTGATCACCTCATCTTCTCTCTCATAGAATACTCTAGGATTTAGCAGGAATTTTGTCCAGGGAAGAATGGGACCTCTAAGCTGTATGTGAAGGCATGCACTGGTCTTGACTCTTGGATTTACTTCTGTATTTCTGGGCTGCTCCCAAGAAGTGCCTGAATTTAATACACAGTCACAGCACAACCTGACAAAGAAAAACCCCTCTCCACTACAGAAAGTGGTTGTAAACTTTCTGTTGAAGGCAATTTTCAAACATAGAAAAGGAAAACCACCCCTTTTTTAACTTCACTGCAATCTCATCACAAGCTTCTCTCATCCACTGGGGGGAAAAGTCTGCATTATCACCACACCTCCCAAATCAGCTCCTGATGTATAAAATCACTGTAGTCCACAGCTATGCACACAGCTAACTGCTGCCTCTGACCCTGCTAGGCTCATGAGCACAAGCCCCTAACAGAGCAGGGAAAAGCATGATGACATTAGGAATAACACCACAGCTCTTCATAAATCAAGCAGCCAGCTGCATATTTTTATTTCTTTTTATTCAGGCCTCAAGGCCATAGAAAATATGATTTATTGCTCAACACATAAGTACATTCAAGTTGCACAATTCTTTCAAAAACCAGTAAACACATTTTTTAGCCATCAACATTTGCTAGAACAGCCATGTAATTAAAATAAAATCAAGCTTCGATGGCAGTTAATAAACAGTATCATCTGCAACACTTTTAAGAATTAACAAGTCATGATTTCCCAAATGGTTCACATAATTGATAAGCCAAACTGTACTGCTTGTGAGAGTGATTTAAAAGGAATCTGCCTGTCTTGGAAAGCTTCAGCTTTTCACTCGTTTTGTCTGTTGAAATAAAAAGATAAATTAACAGTACAGATTGATATAGAGCTAAGAAAGAAACAAACTCTTCAGAATCTCTAAAAGGAAGGAATTACTCTTGCTAAAATCCAATGTCCAACAGAACTGCTACAAATGCAATACTAGTAAGAGTTTAAAAACCTATTCAAACTAGAATGCAGCTTCTTGTGCTGCTGGCAAGACAGACACCAGTTTCTCGGAGAAGAAATAACTTAGTATCTTTCTCTGAAGACACTGAAGCTACTACTGAGGCACCTTGTTAGGACTTTTTCCTCCAGGTTCACAGGAGAAAACTCTCACAGGATGCTCATGTTCAGCTGCCTGTGAGCAGCTGTCACAAATTAAGCTTGACCTTTCATGGTGCCAAGTGTCCCAACCCTTTCTCCTGGGATCCAGTTCACTCTGGTGGGGCTTCTGTCAGTCAACCAACTGGAGACATGGGAAAGTAGTAGTGGTGCACAGTGGGAACCTCCACCTTCAGGTCACACCACCACCTACCCCTTCCTCTCTGATAAAGCACTTTTCCTAAGATAATCTCTAAGGGGTTTGCAAAGAAAGTCAATATTTCATCTAAAACAACAGGGGAAGGTATTTATCCAAGGTCAGAAAGCAAACCATGGGGAGAATCAGGAATTCAGACTAAGTCACTTGACTGTCACTGCAGTGCTTTGTGCCTCAAGTACTCTTCAGCTGAAGTTTTTACTTTAGTACAAGTGGCAAAAAGTACCAGCATGCTACTTACACCTCTTCACTTCACAGTTCTGATCCATGTCTGGTACTTGTCTGGAAGGGCTGCGCTCATTACTGTGGTATACACTGTGTTACTGGGAGGGAAACAGGAAAAGGGTGAGTGACATTCCAAAGGAAGGAAGCTTCATTTATAAGACTAGAAAAGCAGCAGAACACATTTTAGTGGAAACAATGTTCTGCTTAGGTACAGAAGGGTTAGAAAAAGTGGGAAAGACTGCTAAAAATGAAGGCTGCTGGCACAAGTTTTTAGTATTCTTCTCCCATTTATACAGCAAGGAAAGTATATTTCTACACCCATTTTACCACTGTATTAAATAGTTTTACTAATCCTAGCAGTCACAGACAAATCTCCTTTCCAAATGTCCTCACAAATGACTCTGCAGAAAGTCCAGCAGCTCTTCTAAGCAGTCATTTGTTTCACTACTGCAAAGGAACTTCCCCATTACCAGACTGTGCCTAATGAAGTGCAGTTTCTCGGCTAGAGTGGCAGACCAAAGAGGAAGTGTGCTGTGGAAGTGAAAGCAGAGTGCCACATGCCCAAGCTGAAAACTCAGCTAGGAAACCACAAGACATTCAGACACTGATAGAAAGATCCTAAGGAGATCTGAGATTGACTCAAGCAGCCTAAAGGCAGGAGGCAGAGATTGACATCTCAGAATCTAATACTTACTTGTTTAAGACTGGCTTCACTGACAACACCTGTAGAGAAAGTTTAAAGAGTTGTCATTTTGGTAAATTAAGAGGGAAAAGGCTATTTACAAACAGCAGTGGGATGAAGTTATGAGAAGGAATAATGCGAAGTCAAGGATTCTTTTTCTTTAAACATCAGACCCCTTTACAAAAATATTTTTGAAAAGCCCTCTGAAATACACAACATTTAAGTTCTCAAAACTAACTGGTAAATATCACTCCTAACACTGCCTGCAGTAATATCTAACTGTGCTAGAAATAAGGAACTGCACAAAGATGGTGATGGGAGTCACCGCTTGCACTTCCCATGTGGATTGGCAGACTATTACAAAATGCCTATGCAAGGGAGCTCAAACATTTTGACAAAGTCCTCAGTCTTAATCTCTCCAGAGCTGGTTGTGCAGCACAGCTTTTTCACCACACCTTCCTTGCACAGTTTTTAAACCCCTGACAAAAACACAGCCAAACTTCTGCTTTGGAAAAGCAGAAAGTCAAAGTCACAACACAGAATTTAAGAAAAATACCTTAAAGAGCGTATCAAAATTGATGTTCTGCTGCCCAGTAGCATTGAGAGCTCTGATGGCTGGAGTTCTGCAGGAAAACAATGCAGTAGCATATTAAACATGTTTTACTGCTCCTAAGAGCACCAAAATGAAGACTGTCTCACTAAATACCTTTATACTGAAATGGTTGGTTTAGCCTAAAATAATCCAGAGTTCTGTGGGACTAAATCTAGTCTCACATTGCTGAAGCTACTTATTACACCCAGTACAGACCAGAGAACCTGCTAAGAGCTTTTTATACACTACACAGCCCAAAGACTGTGATGCCTGCGACCACCTTTCCCAATCCCATTAAAGACTTTTTCACTCTGACTCTAAATCCTTTAACTTTTACTAAACTTTGCTTTATAAATACATTTTTGGTATGTGCCTTATCCTTACAACTCCTCATCTCTTATGCCATTCAATGCCACAGACTTTCTTCTGGCATACGTGAACATCGCTCCTTGTCTCATCTGTTCCCTGTTAAGCAGCATTACAGAAACTGAACAAGCTGCCTGCTCAATAAGCTAACACCTGCTAAAAGAAGAAAATAGTTTTTCAAAAGAAGTGTCACCTCACCCCAGAGCTCAAACTAGATTTACCTTCGATCATCAAAAGGAGGAGGGGTAGTCCAGTGGTCATAGTTTGTCTCCACACGAAACCACCTGTAATGATACAAAATCAAAAGCAAGCAAAAGGCCAATCAGTAGGTAATTAATAAAGACCAAGAGTATCTCTGCATTGCCAAAAGGAAAAAGTTCCCTCAAAAGCTCTTCCGGTGCCTCTCGCAAACCCAAGCGACTTTTCTATGACATTGAGTCAAAACTGATCTGGAAGCACAGAATTCACTGTGCAATACTTGGCAGACAGAGAGGAAAAGCCCTCAAGTCTTGTCTCCTTTGGAATCTGGCTAAAATATCAAGATATACAGATGTTTTTCCCATGCTAGACCCTCTGGACTGCCCCAGCCTGATGAGAGGTTGGAATTCCTTCTAAAGAGAAGGGACTGGGGTTCCTTTCAGAGGCTTTCAGGGTTTCCCTGTCTAACTACACATTGGTAAGAGAAGGCTGGGTCTCAAGAAAGTTGTGTCACTAACCCTGCCTATCACTCAGGGGGGAATAGGAGAAAAGAAGCATAAACTAGTTTTTTTTCTACTTACGCTCCACTTAAGGGATCAAGAGGCCAGAGATCTGCTGGCCCTCTTCTGTTCCTGGTTATGACCATGCCTTCTTTGGGAGATGCACCTCCTACAATATAGTAAACTTCAGCAATGATGGGAATGCCAGCTAGCCTGAGAACAGCTGACTGAAAGTCCTCTGCTCTGCTCAGGGTCTAATGCAAAAAGGAGATCACAGAGAAACAAAGATCACAGAGCACAGTCAAGCACAAAAACAAACACTGGGACATCTGAAACAGAAAAGGTTCAACTTCTTTGAAAATGGCAACTGACTGAAGTGCCACTTGAAAATACTTCTCTGAAAAGGGTTTTCCAAACTGACTAGCATATTAACCTGAAATGTGTATGACTAGTAAATGAACTCAATCCCAGCTTTGCAAATATTCAAAGGAAACAGTAAATATGCATACAAGTAAGTGAAAAATCTGCCATTCAAAAGGCAGAGGCATGTTCAGACTCTGCAAATTCAATCCTCAGCGAAGTCTTTCAATGCAAAGAAAGGGACAGTGGATAAAAGGCAGAAAACTCACTCCATGTCTTTGTCTCCAGCAATTTTAAGAGGATTTAGATAACACTGGTAAGGGAGAGGCACTGCTTATAGCACACCAGGCTTCTCCTACCATAACCAGGTGACTAACTTGACAAACTGACTGTCACCTCAGCCAATGAAGCTGCTTTTTTTAGGCACAGGGCCGCAACCTACTGGAATACATCTTTAAAAATGAATGCTATGCAGGAATTAAAAGCCAGTATGGAGAAGAGGCAAACAAAATTGTTCAGAAGAAACTAAGAAAACCCTGAAGAACAATCAATTATTTCTGACAGCAACACTGAAGCTAGTAGTCTCAAGTCACAGCCTCACCTCACACTGAAAAAAATATGGACAAGAGTCTCCAGTACACATTCCAGTTCTGCACGGAGTTTATCTACAAACCATATAATTCATGTTTACTGGAATTCATTTTTTATCTTAGTGCCCTAACACAGCATTCATAAAATATGCTATACAAAATACCAGTCTAGCTCCTTCCACTCACCAGAGAGCTCTACATTTTCCACATTGTAAGATATCAAGCACAGCGTAAAATAAACTCTGGGTCAGATACTAATGATCCAAGAGTGCAGCTGCCTCAGTTTGTTAAGTTATAAATCACAAATAGCCAAAACAGTCCCGAGGAAGGCAGTCTCTACACAGCTTGACTTTTGGCACTGGTTAGAGATCATCCCCCCTCAGTGACTGGCATAGCCTTTCATACACATCACTGATGATTTGGGGACTACTTATCTCCTCTTATAAAATGCATTTACTTATCAGTTTATTCAGTTTCCAGTGAAACAGAGTTGGAACATCAAATTTACTAGGAGTTTGTAATTAGAAATGACATCCCTGTGAACCATGATAAAAGAATTCAGAGCACTTACGTCTCTGACAAGCCAGCTGACAGGGTAATTCCGATTCAGAAAAGCAGCTATTGCATTCTCCCACCATCTGCCACCCGCTGGAAAAGAAACAAAGTTACTATACCTGCATGTTATATGCACTCTGAAATCTATCCCCCCTGCCTTCTTTTCTTCTCCACATCCCATCTCTAGCTCTGCAATTTTTCCCTCTACTACATTACAAAAGAGCAGTGCAATAAATTCTAACAAACAGCTAAAAATGCTGCTTAAATTAAAAGGAGAGGGGAATGGATGGATGAGGCAAAGCCAAGCTCTGAGTTGGACACGTCTATCAGTATTTGTGAAACTCAGCTGCTGATGAAAAAGGCAGTGACCCTTCCTCTGCCTTCCCATTACAAGCCCTTTAATCATCCAGTTTTGGTTCTCAGTTGCAACATCTCTCAACTTTCCTCTACTACCAGATCTTTCCTCTGCTGCCTTTCCAGTATGCCCCTGCATCCTCTCGAGTCCTACTGCCTTTCCTCTAGATCTGTCTTATGCTTCTCTTCCCATCCTCTCTTTCAAGCTGCCTTATAGGGACAGAGAAATACAGCATACAGAGGAAGGGACAGAGAACTAGGGAAGCAGAAGTTTATTTGCTATATATGACTATCTTTTTCTCTCAGCCCCTAATCTGCCATCTCCAGTTGTGTCTCTTGAACAGACCACAGTAGTTTGTCTCTTGCAGCTTTCCCCACAGTTCTGTCTCCTTTGACAGTTTTCAAGCTCAGATGACACTATGCTGACAAACACCTCTCTCCTATGCATCAGCCAAAAACTGACAGCACATGCACTTTCACTCCCTGAGGGCTAGAGAAGTCACCCAATTTCAGCTCCTTCCTGGCAACCTTAATATTTTTCCCTCTAGTAGATATGAGAGAAGAGCCAAAGCAGGCAACAATCAACTAAAATAGCACACAATATGAAATGTGGAAGACAATTTTTACCTCGTTCATCACCAGAGATTGTGAACTTGTGTGGACTTTGTCCAGTCCATAAGCCTACGTAACCAAAAAACGTGGTGCCTTGATATGCTATCTGAAAGCAGGAAACAAACAGCATTACAGCATTCTGGAACAGCACACCATTTAAAATACAGGCAACATTCTGAAGCAGCATCCAATGATTTTTTTTCTGTGACTTTTATACCCAAGTTGCTATAAAACGCTTAGTGAATTTTGGTCCTCAGTTTTTATACAATTAATTTTGTTTTACTGTCTCATTTGTTAACTGCTACAAGGGTTTTGCTCCAGTTAGCAAGTAGCCATGCAAGCAACAAACAAAAAGTTTTCCATGTGCAAAATGGAGTAATAGATGTTTTAAAAAAAAAAAAAAAAAAAAATCACACTAAGGAATGCAGAAGCAAATACTGTATTTTTGGAAATTTTCATCTACAACAAAAACTGATCTCTTTTCTATACTCTCTAGTATTTCTTTTCTTTTTAGTCTGTTGAGATTACTTTCTTCCAACATCTCCGTCTAAATAATGATCTCAAGACACTAGGTCATGCTGTTCTATTTGTTCCAGTTTATCACCACAAACTAGATGCCCAAAGAGGAAAGGAAACCAGCATTCATCCCACATTTTTAGAGAGAACAACTGTGGTGCTCTAATAGTCTAGTAAATTGGGATGGCAACTACATTCCTACATTAAATCCCACTGCCTACAGACCCTGTTCCTTCATGGAATACCATCCCATCCATGCCAACCACAGATCATACCTGCCCACTTTTTATAAACTGCACATCAATTGTGATCTTGCTTAATATATCAACGAAGTCATAATCCAGGTTCCGGCCATGGTAGATGTTTCCTTTGGCATCCTGAGCAACAATACTAGTGCAGAACCTTCCAAAACAAAAAGGAGGAAGAATGAGTTAAGAAAAGCCTATGACAATGCTTTCAATATTATAGTTGAACTACCTGGACATAACTTATGCATGATATGCATAAAGGAAAGTCCTCTCCCACACCGTTTAATGTATACAACTCTACAGCACTAAACAGATCCTGCCTGGGTCAGAGAGTCAAAAGTCGTTGTCCACATCACGGCAGATTATAAGACTATGCAGGAAGCAGCATCTCCACTCAAGAAAAATTTCATCATTTCATTTTGCTATTCTAAATTAAGATGAAAACAAAATCTAAATATGTCCACAAAGTACCAGTCTGAAGCTTTCTGAATTACATTTTGACAATTATAGTTCTTGTCATTTCAATTTGGACACTTGTATTTGCAGTCACACCTCAATAAAAAGTTTCAACAATCTTTAACAACTGATATTTTCAGTTGGAAAAGTGTCAGCCTTTTCAGTAGCAGTCTAACCTCTTCTCTAGAAAAGGAAATGTGCTGAAATTATTTTTTAATAGCAGTTTTGCTGAAGCAGGCTTTTTAATGCAGTATACTGAATTAGCAGGGAATTAACAAGTTTTCTCTGGAGTTATGAGTGTCATAGCAGCAATGCATAGCACTGTCTTTCAAAACTACAGAAAAACTGCAGACAAATGGTTTGTTCCTAGTTAATGTTTCTTCTTCAGTATTGTTAAGGCTGACAAAATTTCACATGCCAGGACTCAAAAAGACATGTGTCCTCTGAAATACCAAGAAAGCTAGCATTGAAACTACTATCTTAGCTGATATTTAAAACAACAAATCACAAAACAAACAAACAAAAAACCCAACAAAAACCCCACTATAACTAAATACCACAAATCAAAAAACCCAGTAAAACGTGTACAAGTGCTGTATGTTTATTATCTCATGCACATGCTTCTAGGGTAAAAAATGCCAATAAAACTAGATATTTTTGCTGCTGAGGTTTTCTTTGCTGTCATGAAGATATTACATCTATTTTCCATTGTGCAAATCAAAAAGTTACCTTACACAGTCATTATGAACATTCATCCAGAAAATGGCTTGGAAACAACTTTCTCAGATAAATGGTTAAAATAATGAGATTGCAATTAACTATTCTACATTCCTTTTTAGTAAACTATGACAATTTAAATGAGAAAACAAGTGGTCTTTGAAGATAAATGAACCCAAATATTTTGAACAGACCTTCCTTATTAGCAGGAATTTTCACACTTTTCTACATGTATATCTACACATACAAAAAAATACAGCTATACATTACTTTTATTAACAAAACCACTGCTCTGTGTTTCTCATTCAGTCCAGGACACAAAGTGCCTATGCAGAATGAAACCTTCCAGCCGAATGTATGAAACTGTATGAGAACAAGCAGTGTCAACCATCTGCCACATCTTCACCTGCCCTTCTGTGCATCCTCCCCCACTGAACGAAGCCAAATCTCTACCAGATCCATCACCAGATGTATTTCTACCAGATTCTGTAAGCACCACTTACGCCGTAGATTCATAGGCGAAGTTCAGCAGGAGTCCATCTCCAAGACTTATTCCCAGTGCTCTGCAGAGTCCCAGAATTTCCCCCACAAAGGGCTGCGGCATAAAGAACTCCAGTTCTGCTGCTATTGGCTGAATAACTTCGTGGACCCATTTTGGTACTCTTTCACTGCAAAACACACTCATGGCATTAGCTGAGAAAAAATTTGCAGCTTACGCTTGGCAGTCAGATACTCAAGGACTCTGCTGCTTCTTTCATCTGATACTATCAATTAACAGCTTTTCCCAAGCTGGATCAGACATCCTGCAAGCCATCCCTCTCCAAATCTCATCGGCTTCTGCATGTCCCCAGAGAACCCTGCACACTCTGAACAAAACATTCAACACAGGCTTCCTACTTACGAGACTTTTTTTATTCCTACTAGGGATCCGTCCAGTCCATCCTCTCACAGGTTAAGTGTACAACTAGTGCAGCGCACTAGATTAACACTCAAAAAAATCCCCGAATGTTTGCTTTCAGCAGCCATGCAGCATCACTACCCCCTCCGCGTTCAGACAACGGCGCTGGAGGGGAGGAGTCAACAACGAGCACTCCACGGTCCGGGGAGAAAGGAAAAGCGGGTCCCGGCCCGGGTCCAGCTCCCGGCAGGACGGGCGCTGCGCCCTGCGTCCCAACCGCAGCCATTTCACCCTCCCCGAAGGGGCTGCCAAGCCCTGCCGCCGCCCCCCCCACTCACTCGATGACCCGTGCTAAGGCGGCGCGCAGAAAGGCGGGATCGAAGTGCCGCAGCACCGGCAACCACCGCTCCTCGGCAGGGCTGTCCAGACTCACGTTACAGAGCAGCGGAGCCGCCGCGGGGAGAGCCGGGGCAGCCGTCGCCGCCGCTACCGCCCCGCACAGGAAGGCCAGCAGCCCCCACAGGCGGGACCCCCGCGCCGCCGCTCGCCCCATGGCGCTGGAGGCAGCCGCAGCAGGGCGCTGCGCTAGCGGTACGGGCCACCCTCAGGGGAAGGGCCTGGACATGGCGGCGGTCGCGGGGCGCTGCGGGCGGGAAACGCCTCCTTCGCCTGCCCGCCCTGAGGCGTAACGATCGTCGTCCTCCTCAAGGCTGCGCTCCGGGACCGGCGTGGTGTCGCCTCGGAGAAGGGACCAGCCGACAGCGACCCCGAATCGCCCCGTCGCCTCTTCGAGTTACCGACGGGCTGCATCCCCTCTCGGACGCCTCCCTTTCCCACACACCGGTCGGCTGCCAGTTCAGTAGTGACTAGAGGCACGGCACGACGGATGAAAACACAAGCATAAAAAAAAAAGGGTAAAACTAGCTGTTAACATCTGTATTTCATTCCTCCATACTTCTGTTTGTCAAAGGGTTCAGACAAGGCAGTCACCACTCATTTTAAAAGGATGGGAGAGAAGACCGTCCCACACTTAGCAGCAGCTGGGCCTAGCTAGGCCACACTGCAATGCTGTAAAAGAGGGAAAAGGGAAGGAGACTAACACACTTGTAAGCTGTAAGGGGACAAAGAAAAAAAAATATAATTGCCTCTTCCTTTCAGCCTCAGAAGTCACTAGTTTTTGGATACCAGCAAGTCCCACCCCAAATTCCTTAATTCACCTGCAGGTGATGCTACCTTTCCATTTAAATGGCAATATGAAAATTGTCTCCCATATAATAATAATTTTATTCATAAACCATAATAAAACTCTTCTTCCCCTTATAACTGTTCCCTTGAACCTACCTGTATTACAAGGATTTGGTTTTGTTATTACAAAACAGGTGAAGCCCTGCTCCTTAGAAAATGGCTTAGTCTGTAAAATCACATTTTTAAGACAGGCGCAGACATTACATGCACACACTCTATAGACTGAGCCAGAAGATTATTATTCTCTTAATTACCTATTCATTAATTGCTTCAGGTTTTTTGGTTTGGTTTTTTTTTTTTTTTACAGTGCATGTTTTAATACTTACACATAGAAAACTAGCTGTTAAGTTACACTCAATAAAAGATAATTGTCTTCTTCCCTAGAATGCTTTAAAAAAAATAATCAATCCCACAAGGATTAAAGCCTCTTCCATCTGTTCTATAGATGCTATATCCAACAGCTTGGAAGCATTCAATTTGTAATTCTGAACAGAACAGAAAAATCATAAGGCATTTCAGTCTTTTTCCTTCGGGATGTTTGCATGTTGGAAATAAACATTGCTAGGGCTATTTCTTCAGCAGTGATTAAGTACTCTTCCATTACTGTTCCATTACTTCAACAGTCGTTTTCTCTTTTTCAGAAGTGCATCTCGAAGAGCCAACTACATATGGAACAAGAGAGGAATGTTAGGTAAGGAGACAAAAACACTATCAATAACGCCCTCAATTTCTTCAGCCTCAGAGAAAAACATCCATACAGCTTATTAGCTAAAACTGGGAGCAGTAACAGGCAAGTACTAACAACTACAGTGGCAGAAGCACTGGGTGTTTTTTAGCTAAACTTGATAGCACAACTAAGGAGCTGGGCTTTGAAAAATATCCCAAGTGTTTCAGTACATTAGCAAATCCTGTGTAAAAGATCAGAGTAACAACCTCTTCTTCCACTGACTTGTATTCAATTAGACAAGATTAAGAAAAAACTCCAGTCCAGCTGAGAGGCAAGTAGGATTAAATGGCATTTTTGGGGAAGAGTATTACAAGACTTCTTTTCAAGGGAAAAGAAGGGATGCTAGAGGTTTTACATATAACACTAAAGAAATTTTATGTAATTCAGACATGTTTTAGTTGGTATGGGAATCTAACACTGAACTGTAGACAATCCACTTTATACTGCCAAAGAGAGCAGCAGAATACAGTATCCTACAGTTACAGTACTCCAACCCACTTTTAACAATTCATTCCAAATCATGGTCAATGGAACTAACGCTGTGGCTTAACTTTAGTAAAAGCAGTATAAAAAGTTATCTTTTGGTGTTTAGCTGTTACATTTAAACTCAAAACATTCATCAGGAGTAAGGACTGAAACCATTCACGATTGCTTCTTAGGAAAAGTGAGTCGAGTATAAGAACCATTGCCAACAGCAGTTACCTAGAAGTGCCTGGATCATTTGTAACATTGTGTTTTGAGAGCTAGGTTAATGTGGTCAGCTTTGTTTGGGGCTAGGCAGAATTACAGCAAATAAGTCTAAAGAGGATATTAGTCGAAGTGTTTCTGTTTGACAGGAACACAACATCTTTTATTGACTCTACACAGTTTCAGTTTTGCTGCTTTGAAGGCAATAAATTGCAGATAAACATATACCCTAACGATATGAACCAGGAAACAATTCAAAAGAGGGCTTCTAAAAGAAGCCTCTGAATGCACTCTAGCACCAAACAGAACCTAGCATGAAAACACAAAAAATAACACCACACAGAAATAAGACCCCTCTGTAATTGGATTATTCTGTGAACATATTCAGAGGAATCCAATTTTCTAACACCCTAGAAATCCCCAGGCTGGCCATCTGCCAGGCTGGATAAGGGGATTTTAAGGCAGATCGTTGTTAGCAGACACTTAACCTGCCAAGGTGAAACCCAGCAGGGCAAGGCAATACGCCTACACCAGTGCTATGGCAACAAGCTGCCACCCACAGTTCAGCCATTATATCCCCAGTTCAGGTGCATCACAGGAGCAGTTTCAAATAGATGATATATAATATTTATGCTTGTGCTTTAAGTGCATTTGTGACAAGCTGTTAGAGGACCTGAATGGCAGGACAGACAAGTACATAATATAATGTTACCCGGAGAAAGGTCAAAGAAAGAATATCAAGAGTGTAAAAAACTAAAATCCTGTCCTGAAAAACAACTCTTCCATATCAGGGAAATATTTCTTCTATTACAGAACTATAGTCAGGGCTCTAATATGATCTTTATATAATATGCTCTTCCCTATACAAAGGGAAATAAACCACATCATTGCCTTCCTAACCTACACACAACTTAGAGACTGACAAAAGCATTCTTCACCACTGCAATCTCTGACATACCTCCTTTAGGGTAGGATTCAAGGGAAGCCACCTAGTCCACAGTCCTTTTCAACAATTAAGCCAAAGTAAAGAGCACCAACTTAGGGCACAGGATAGACAGCACTTCACCTGCTGTGTAAGTCTGCTCCTCAGACTGCCCCGTGTTTGCAGCAGTAGTTACCTGCTTTTCCCTGAAAGAACGCTTATTCTTTGTCCGGACACTATGGCTGTATCTCATCATCATGAAATTCTTGTTCTTTTTCTTTTCTTTGTTGGAAGAGCTGGCAAATGGGTTGATTCTTGTTTTCTTTTTCACAAATTCTTTTCTGTCTGTTTTTCCAGCCTGGAATAAACAATGTAACACCACAACAGGGGGTCACTTTCCTTTCCTCAACAGTTAACATCAGCTACTAAGGTGACAGGTTCTATGACAGTAACAATAAATCCAGGTTCAATGTGACTATTACATGCAGTTGTCCATGCTGGCTGTATTTCTTAAGCCAGTGAAAACTGAGTGTCTGCATTTTCATTGTCACCTGTGAGCAGCAAGAGGCTGTTTGTTTATTACAGCCAAGATGCAACAGCAAAAACTGTATAAAAACCCCAAACATGTACAAAACATCTCAAAACACTGATGTCAGCTGGGTACCCATCTTACAGATGCATCCCCACCACCACCTCCTCCTGCAGGAAACAAAAACCCAACCCCAAATCTAGCAAGACGAGAGGGTATGAAACAGCCCCATTCCTCACCATTGCAGTTGCCAGTCTGGTCTCCTTGTCTGATTTGGGCTTCTTATGCAGATGTTCAATATCTCTGAGCGAAAGCAACTCTCCCCTACACACAAAAATCCAACAAAAGGCCATCACACAACTTCATCTGGCAAGAAGATGCCCTCCTGATCCTTTGTCTCTCAAAGGTCCTACCTGCCCTCCTCCTCATCATCATCTATTTCAATATTCTTCCTCTTTGCAGCTTTGCCAGGTGCAGCATTAACTTCTTTGGAAAGCTGGGCGAGACGTATTTTGTGGAAGTCTTCTTGAGTTAGCAGCCTGCTTGTACTGACAGCTGCAGCTTTGGCTTTTCTTTCCTCCATGGGCATGCATTTCATTTTCTCTGCCTTTTGAAAAAAGTACAAAAGAATCATCCAGAACTTTGCAAACCATTTCTGTGCCACAATCCATGACCCTTGCCTCTCAAATACCTACACTGGGGCAATATTGTTGGGAAATGCTACAACAAGCTGTTAGGATTCTTCATAATCTTGCACCCAACATGTAGGAGTAGAATGAAGTACATCCACTCCATGTTTCAGTGAAAAGCACTCCTGTAAATATTACAGCTTCAAAGGAATTTAGCACAAGGACAGAATTCCCCCATCTCTCCCCCTCACTCTAAGCACATGCATACTTCAGCACAGGTGATACGTACTTGAACCTCACCAACTCTGGTGAAGTTACTCCACAGCTCTGTACAGTTATTTCTGAGCAGCCATGTCAAGGTATAGATCAAGAGAATCTACTCTGCTATTCACAA
The DNA here is from genome assembly GCA_013399015.1 of Galbula dea. Lineage (NCBI taxonomy): Eukaryota > Metazoa > Chordata > Aves > Piciformes > Galbulidae > Galbula > Galbula dea. The sequence goes on along the minus strand of VWZX01009068.1, from coordinate 1,980,526 downwards.
GATTCAGTTGGTTTGGGATAGAAGGCACTCACTACTTCTTGCTGCTCCTCATCTGAGGAATGAGGCACATCAATCCATTCTCCATCTTCATTATCTTCTTCCCCACTCAGACTAGCACTTTCCCATCCATCTGCTCAGGGAAAGAAGTACAGAGCTGTTAGTACAGATTCTGCTTAACTACTTGAGCTCCAGTTTGCGTGGAGCACTTACACAGGAAGGGAATGAAGTAGTTTTTGGCTTCATTAAAAGTATTCTTTCAGTGTCTTATACATAAACTTTTCCTTAGGAAGAGCTGAACAGAGGAAGTTTCACAGCTGTACAGTGTCTCTTCGCTCTTCCATCCTTCAGTGTCAACCATACAAAGCAACACAGCAACAAGCTTCACTAGATAAATTGCACTTACTTGAGGATAGCATCAGTGCTTCTTAACAAAGATGTGCAAGCCACACAGTGTGTGACAGCAGCCAATGAAATGCACAGACACCAACTTTTATGTCCAAATAAAGTCTTAATGACAATGATGCTCAAAACAGAAGTGGTAAAAAAAAGGCCAACCTTCCTCTTGGGTTCCTCCCTTCTCCTTTGGGGTCTCAACATCCAGTACTTCTGCTCCTGGAATATAATCTTTGGCATCCAGTTCTCCATATTCATGGATCCTGGCTTCCAATGAGGCCTCAGTAGGCTTACCCTGTAAGTTAACAAAATGTGTTAATCAGGCTGCTATATTCATGCCCAGAAATCCAGGAAAAAAAATGGGAGATGAGGAGGTGATGGGTGGAAAAAATTCTGCCTGATGAAGTAAGAAAAAAAATCTTGAAATACTAAAAAGTAGAATGAACTCTAGAAAGATAGTTGAGCTTCTGTAGCATGATCCTTCTGACAATGAGTTTGATACATCTGAACTAAGGAAATCTTGGAATAAGAACATGCCATGTCAAAAGGCAGCAAGGGAACAGGCAGGGGAAGAGGGCAGCCATAGCTCCACCTCATTCTCAAGAGGCTATGAAACCAGTTATCATTTGAGTAGATGAGCCCATGTTCATGGGGAAGGCAGTGCGCATCAAACACCTACCCTGAACTTTTTCTGCAGCATCTCGGGATTCAGAGAACGGAAGAGGTGTATCAGAGTTCTTGCAGACATCATCACATCTACCCAGAAAAGAGAGTCAGAAAAAGTACACCAAAAACCCAGAAATCTGAGCATACTGAAAGCCCACTCAGTATTTACAGCCTGCTCAGGCTTCTGAAGTTATAGCTCCCTCTAGCTTCCCAAATGCAGGATCCACCTTTTCCTTGGGGCTAAATCTTTCTTGGCAAGCAGTTTCCTTCCTTCGGTTCTGTCAGTTAGTCTTTAGTCACCCTGCCACAGCTACCCTTGACTATTTTGTCTCCTACATACATACACTCGAAATACAGAGAAATGCAGAATTAAAAGTGATACCTCTCAGCCCACAAACAGTAAGACATCATTGCTAGGAAGCCTGTAACAATGGAGGGCCAAATGATACAGGAGAGGAAAGATTTAGAAGTCACATCCGTGGAATGCACTTACTTTTATTTTTATGAGTCTTGTACTGAACAAGGTCTTGAAGCAGATCTTCAGTCATAGCTAATGGACATCTTGCAGTGATTTCTTTTATTGCATTGATTCTGAAACATTGGAAGTGAATTATTTTCTGAGCACCACAGTTGAGAGAGACTCTCACTGGCCCAGTAACAGACAATTATCTGGAGCTTGAAGAATCCTGTACAGCATTTATAGAACATTTAGCATATCAGAGGAGACTATCCAAGGAGCTCTCTGTGCCATAGTTCCCCAAATCCCTCCATCTTTGGCCCATACTCTACTCTCCAGCTATTCTGCCTGATCCTAGGCCCCAGGATTCTGCACCTGAAGTCTGTGTCCAGGCAGACAGCAAAAGCAGTCAAATAATCACCAGACAAGGGGAAAAAATAATCAAGAATGGATTTACTGAGTCAACCAGGAGCAGGCTAAGGGAAATCTGTGGGGTCACACCTGTTCCCTTCTAAACCATCTTAATGCACTTAATACACTATATACTTGGATTAAAACCATGCCAAGAGAAAAACGAATAGTCCACAAAATACAAGCATGTCTACACACTAGCAACATTTAAACTGTTGTCAGTAGTAACATTTCATCCACAAAACATCAGTCCTGAACTATAATGCTAACCACTCAGTGAATACATGCAAATGTATTCATTCACAGACAAAAGGTCTGCTTTCAAAGTAAAAATAACAATACCCAGGAAGAAAAAACCCAAAACTAAACAAGAAAGCAAAACCACACCATCATGAAAAGCAGAGAAGTCCCAGCACTAAGCACAGAAACCCATCATTCTGGGGAACTTACACTGCCAACAAAAAAAAAAAGTGATGCTAAGATACTCTCCATAGTACAGGTGTCAGGAATAAGTTGCAGGTGGTTTAAAAATATTTTCCCCACCTTCAGAGAGGTGGATAGCATCTACAGATAGGTTCTGTACTCACCCAACAGTCATAACCTCCCCAGAATTCTTGTCAGTGACAAAGTTGTTGGCAATGGTCATTAACACTGACTGAATAATCTGAAAAGAAGAAAGGTTAAATATCCTTAATGCACATTTAATAAACTTGTGAAAGTGATTACACATTATTAACCAAGTAGCCAAAATGGTCTTTAGTTGCAAAGGGTCTGACCAGATCCCCTTTATCCCCTCCCCATGAATGCACTCAGTTGTATGTCCATGCTAGCCTGCTGCCAATTTTTAGCATCACCAAATACAGGTGGAGTACTGACCTCAGGGGGCACTAGCTGATGTGAAGCCTGTGCAGCAAACAGAAGAATCCTTGTCACTTCTGGAAGAAAAGTGGGAAGACAACAAAGCCTATTGCTGCAGCTTAGTCTGACCAATAAACACAGCCACCAAAACAGCTAACTCAACAAGCTGCTCAGTCCAAGTTTCAAAGCCATTTCAGTCTGAAGTTATTTAGGACAACTATTTCTCCTCTCCCACCACACATTAAAAACTCATCTGGTCTCCACCCCAGCAGCAGTGCAGGCTCTTAATTGCCAGCTAAGACAAAGAAATGCTGTAGAAACACCAGTAAAACAAAGCAGTGCTTTGCTCAGCTCCTCAGGATTTGCAAGGTACTAGGGAGTCTGATTTTCTTCCCTTGTTGGAGTTTCTCAAATGCTCAGGTATGGAGCACTGAGCCCAAGTCAATGTCCAAAGCACTTTGCACTTCTGGCAGTCAGGGCCTTTTACTTCCTTCATCCACACTACACTACTACTTTCCACTAAGCTACTGCTACCTCTTCATTTAGGGCATGACTTCTAAGAACTGACTGTACATGTGACATGATGGACCAACAGTGTTATCTGCCAGTAGCTACTTACCTCTCTGATGGGGCTGTAGGAACCTCTGAATGAAGGGGTAGAAATTAAAAACAAAAAGCTGCAGGAAAGAAGTTATAACAGATTAGCTTCTTTTTACTTGGTGACCTTCATAGGCTGGTACACTGTAAAACAATCAGTACAGCACACTCTCCAAATGCCTTCCTTGGATTTTAATGCATGGCACATTCTTCCTGTCTCAAGTTTGATAAGTGTGGAGATGAAGAAATGTACAAAGGAAATAAGGTTCGATTCCAAGCTCTGTGAAACCCAGAGTAGTTCTTGTGAGACTGCACAGAATTCTAATTAGGGCACTCTGCTGCACGATCCTCCAATGGGCCACTTCCCTTGGCCTTGAGGCCAGTCTTTTCTGCAAGACCTCCTTGTTAGAAACAGCTCAGCAGCTTTCTCTAGCAGAGCTCAGTTAGTACCACACAAATCTACGCCACTGTGCCATTCCTTGAGGCCCATTAGCAACTACCTGACCATCTGCACATGTCAATCTACAGAAAAATTAAACCTCATTTTCCAGAGCCACCAAGGCCAGAGCATGTCACCACCCACATCAGGCTGGCTACTGTTGGACCGTTATTAAGTTATCAGAGCATGTACCTCATGTATTCCAACCAGTCTGGATATTAGGTCCATGAGCATCATCTTCACTTCAAATCGTTCCTTACAGTTCTCCAGCTGCTTTAGCAGTTTCTCTGCAAAGTCTAGAAGAAACAGATTTATGGTAGACTTCAAGAACACAATGCAGAACTCAGCTGGGATTAGGTTTAAAAAAAACCAGTCAGTTTCTTTAGGTTTTTTTTTTAAGCCTCGGTGCCCTTGCCCAGAAGAAGTCAAAGGTGGCCAGAGCACTTCTCCCCATTCCTTACACATGCCTAGGCAGTCTAAAATCCCCACAAGTTCACTAGATCAGATTAAGACCAAGTCAAATGACACTAGCCAAACATCAGACTAGTAATAGAAACACATTTGAAGCTGAAGAACCAACAGTAGACAGACTACTCCCTGTGTTCACTAAATTATGCCTTCACACATACAAGAAAGGGAGAGAGCCACATCCTGACCTGTAGCAACCTGAAGCAGATGCTGTAAATATTGCTCCTTCCTTGTCTATCTACAAGTGCTCCACTATGACCTGCTCTCACTGTTTCAAAGTGCTCTGAAACCCCAGAGTAAAGCACTCTAGAGTATCACATTGTCACAGTTGTATCTACTTGTCCCTTTCATCCTCCTTGTAGAGTTGTGTCTAAGCCTTTGTGTCTACAGCTAATGCAACTTGAAAAGACAAGGTGTAATGCATGCTTACCTTGGGGATCATGAATCAAGTGAATTGCAGAAAAGTTGAACACCTCTGGCTTGCTCTTCTTCTTCTGCTTCTGCATGGCAAAAAGTGAGACATTTATTTTTGCCTTTCCATGAAAGAGCTGCAAGCACTTCATAGAATCATAGATCACTTCAGTTTCAGGCTGCTCTGAAAAGCTGCCATTTACCATCCTTCTCTTCAAAGAGGCACTTTTATTTTAACAAATAAGTTATCACTAAGTAAAGTGAAGAATACAAGTAAAGTATAACTTAGGTAGCTAAGACAATAGGGGCAACAAGATTTCTTCACTTGAAGGACTAAGCTGAAGTGCTGGCAAGCCAGAGGCCACTCTCCTCACCTTGAGAACCTTCATTGCTTTCTCCAGTTTCTTCTTGCGCTTGGTGCTTTTCTTGTTGGTCGCGTAGCGCACCAGCAGGTCTCTGGCTGTGGGAAGGTCATCCTTGGGAAGGAATGCAAGGAAAACAAGACTCAGCTGTCACCAGGCTTCAAATGGTAAGCAGAGAAACAAAGTAGCAGTTTTTCAGGATCATGTACTGTACTGGAAAAAGCTCCCCCTTCCTGAATTTCATCATACAGAAAACTTATCAGCCTTGAAGGTAAACGAATGATGTTCATTTGTCCATAAACAGGAGGTGAAACACAAAAGGGATAATCAAAGACAAAACAGAAACATAATTAAGCCATTTCCAATACACTAGGAAAAAGGCTCTTCCCACAACTCTACATGACAACCTAGCAATTCACATCTTCACAGAACAAACTGACCAGGCCCTGCTTAGACTTTCACAGTGATCTGCTTCCTTTACAAGGAGAAAAGGAGCTCTCAGCATTAGTCTTTACACAAAGTCATCCTGCTATCAGTTCAGACCAGATGTCAAAAAACTTTTTTGTGAAGCACAGAATCACCTGGAGGAAACAAGATGGAAAACCAAGTAACAGAGAAATTGACAATTGGCAGAGCCTGGGTCACCAGGATGACAGACCTGGTATAGTCTGAAGGGAGAGGAGAGGATTTAATCCCAACACCCACCTCAGATTCTGAGTCACTCTCTTGCTTCTCATCTTCATCTTTCCCAAGAAAAAACTTCAAACCAGCAACTAACACCTGAAAAGCAAAGTAAGTTTATGTAGAACAACACAAGATTATTTACAATAGCCCTACATCCACGTCTTAGCTTATGCAAAGACTCTCCCAGGTTTTTATAGGCATGGACATGAACAGAAAGGAAACCAAACCAGACTAAATGCTGCAAGTGTTTAAGATAGTCAGTTTCTACTGCCTATCCTCAGAGGCACAAAGAGTTAAAAAGCAGCTGAGCTCCACAGCAGGTGGAGCTACTTAACAGCTGCAGATTCTCTTCCCATCATTCTGCAAAGCAATTTAAAAGTAATTGCTGTAATTCTGTTCTCACCTTTGTCACTTTTGAAAAGCAGGCCGTTGTGATGACATTCACTGTTTTGGCATCATTCCTGGAACAAACCAAAGCATCACCTTTTACTTTTAAGTTTGGCAGTTTCAAGTTATTTTCAGAAAATTAAGTCTCATGAAATGTGACTCCTAACAAGAAGGAAGCCTTATTAGATTTAAGACTCGATGCTTCAAGTAGATTTACAAGCAAAGAAATTAAGATTGTTATTTCCTTTTATTCTTCTAACAGTGCAGTAGCTTCATCTAAATAAACAGACACTTGTGTTCATCTAGTTCACACTGTGACTGAAGAGATATAGGAGTAAGTTCCAGTAAAGGAAGACGGATTTTACCAGTGGAAAAAATGGTAAAAAAAATAAACTCTCTGCTTGATAAAAAAAAAAAATCCATGCCAAATTCTAACCAGCATAGAAAAGAAGCTGGACGGTTTTTGTGGATACACAACTTCAGTTTCCAATGCAATACTCACATTTTACATACCATTTTCAACTAAAACATCAAACATTCAGCCTAAATTACTCCCAGACTTCACACAACACAATATTTCTTCCCAACTAAATTCAAAATACAGCCCCACTCCCCCCAGTACTGCATTAGAAGTGATGTCAGGATGGCTGCCACACCACAAACAGGGAATCAATAGGAGCCCACTAGACCTACCAGATATTCCTTCTGTAAAGTTCAATCATCACATCCAGAGAGATCTTGGCAGCAGTGGGATTGCTGTCTCTCAACATAGTGTACATGAAGTTCTGCAGTGTCTAACAAAATGTTTGGGAACATTTTTCATTAGAAGTCTTCTGCAATATCCAGAGGTTAAATTGAAACATATGTGCAAGCTGCAATACTTACTGTGTTGACTTTGTTGTTTTTGTGTTTAGCATTGACATTCTTGATGTCAGACACAATGTGAACATACAAAGTCTGTAAATGGAGACATAAAAGGAAGTTACATAAGTCATGCAAATCTACTACTATTGCCCCAAAATCTAAGTACTGAAATGAGACCAAACTGATCACCACTGAGAGTATTATGTTCTAAGATACAGTCCTCCAAAGTCTCATGCATGCTTTATTTGTGTATTTAAAAATTTTAATTTACATACAGTAATGCAGAAAATGAACAGCATGAAGTATTGCTTAAAAAATCCCAGTCCTGCTTCATTCAGGCATGCTCTGATGGCCAGTTTAGTGACTCTGCTGGCACAAAGCAACTGTTTCCACTTTTATGGGAGAAAACCTGAAATGCAGCTTTAACTAGCTGCTGATTTCAGTTTACTTTTTTACTCAAGAGGCTCTCACAAAGAATTCCATAAGACCTACTCTGAAAACAAGATGATTATGGTTTCCACCTGCAGACAGACCTGAGCTGCTCAATTACAAATGCAGGACAGCAGCAAGAGCACAGTAAAATGTTCACAGCAGGATGTTTCCTTACCACCCACACGGATCAGGTCCTGCCTCTGGCACTGGCACTACTCAAAAAGCAGAGCTGTTTTAACTTTCTTGCTTTGTTACCAAAGAACAACTGTTTGCTGGTGCTGTATAACTTTTAGCAAAGTGGTCAAAACCCACCAGAAGTCAACACCCATTTTTTGTAAGCAAAGCTTACTTTTCGTAGCAGCTTATCATGACAGCGCAGCAGTTGGAAGAAGAGCTCCAGCAAACTCGTCGGGTTTATTAGGTTCTTGTTTCTTAACAAGATCAAAGCCTTACAGAAGGTCTGTAAGAGAAAGTGGGAATGAGAACCCAGATGTCATAGTACTCTCCAGTTTCCATCTTTATTAACAAAACAAAAAGCAGACTATAAACTCTAATCTCACATTTTAACCGCAGAACACTGTCTGCCCCAAACACCTTTCAGCGTGGGTCTTACCATGCGCAGGTCTGCATCCAGGACCGTGTGGTGGTAGGAAAGCAGCTCCTTCAGCTGCTGGGGAAAGCTGGCCATGTGTTCCGGGTAGCAGTGGGCGACCTGGGCAGAGACAGACCCTGCAGAACTCTCTCATGGAAACCTCGGGTCACCTCAGAACGCTGGGAAGGTGTGAGATACCCCTCAGAGGGCAGCGGCTTACCTGGGCCAGGAACATGACCAGCTCCGCCAGTTCCTTACTGGGCTTGTCCGGTTGGAAGCTGAAGATCTCCACATGGGACTGGTAGTGGTGATACTGCTGGAGAAACTGAGCACACACAGGGGCGACGGCTGCTGAGCGGAACAAGCAAGACTTGCCCTCCCCCTGACCCACAGCCCCACTCAGCTTCGCCTCTCCCCCGGCCTGGTACAGCCCCCCCAGCTCCGCACCTCCTCGGTGTAGGAGGTCGGGTCCCGCTTGATGAGGTTCTGCAGCTGCGGCAGGTTGCTGGGCAGCTTGTTTCCTTGGCGGCCCGACATGGCGGCCCCAACCCGGTGCCGGTACCCCCGTTCCCTCTGCTCGGAACACGTGAGCAATCACTTGGACGACGCCATCTTGACCCGCCCCCAACCAGCGCCGCCAAGGGACAAACTTGATCGGGATGCACATCGTCCCACGGCGACCCCCGCGGTGAGGCGGCAGCTGCTCTCTTCCTCTTGCCTCAAGGGGACAGCAGGCCCTTGTGGCGTCTCCTTACCGACAACCCTGGCAAAGCGAAACACAACACCAGCCAAATTTAGCTTACGTCGCTTCCTCCTCTGCACCTTTCCGACCAATTTCTCCCCTCTGACTTGCATCACGTTACTCCAGCACCATGACCCTGTAGTCCCCCCAAAAAAGGGTCCTTGACCTGGTGTGCAAAGTCAGTTAATACATAGAGATACTTGCTTTTTCTCTTCTACAGAAACAGGTACTAGGTGATAAATAGCAAATTCACTACACCGTTACTTCAAACAATACTAGTTTCTACATAGCACAAATAAAGACACTGTATATGATTGATTTCTTCATTTTAAAACATATGTATCTCTGTATGCATGCTCCATCAATTATCTAATTCATTACACTACAGTGGTCCTACATTTACCTTTAAAATTCTTCTCTCATGGGCATGCTTTTCAGTATTACAATCACCACAGATTACATACATGACGTCATGTTTTTATCTTTGTCCAAATCTCTCTGGTTTATGTAAAGAAGCCATATGAAGCATTATCTGCAAAGGCTGACAGATTTCTACTGTATTTAGATGCTACTCTTACTGTGTCTTGTTTCTGATTATTTTAACCTTTGAGGTCATTCCATCCTTTAGACTTAGGGGCCCTCTACTCTTGTTATCTTGTTAATGCTCTGTCACTCTTAACAGAGCTAAGTCACATGACAAATACTTCTCTTAAAATATAAGTTATGCTTTAAAGTTATATCTCCTTTGTTAAACAAACTATTTTTTTTAAATAACTCATCCTACCATCAGCTCTGCATTTCTGTGTCTTCTTAGAGAACCAATTGCTTCCATTTACACTCACAGACTAGCCAAGCAGTCGAGTTATATATAGGGGAGAAGGCGGGGTGAGGAACTAATAACAGCCAATAAATTGGTGTGATTGAAGCTCTTTGTTAACCTGATTTATTGCCTAATTTTCAATTTTTTTTTAAATCTTTCTAAGTATGGAAAAAAATGTCTAAAAAGCTTCTTGTAAAAACTTCTTCTATAGTAACATTTGGAACAGTTTTCCTTTTCTGTATAGCTGATGCATAGTTAATTATGCCCTAAAAAACCCAAGATGCTTCAACCTCAAACAGTGCTTTCTGTTCTTGGGGTAAATCAGGAAATTAGGTTAATTGGAAACTAAAGTAAGCAGGGAAAGCAAATTGTTGCTTAGGTCACAATTAGGGCACTGGGATGTTTCTCTGTAGATTACTTCTTAATAACTTCTTTAATGGATTAAGCAGCATTTGGAGTTGCAGTGTTCATGGATAAAATTTCATGTGACTGTAGGCTGGAACTTTGGGCATGAGCAGTTACTGGCTCTGGTTTGCCCAGCCCTAGATTTCACTCTGTTTTACCAGATTACCTAGGTCAGGGGTGATTCACGTAATGAATGTTTGTTCTGGTGCTTTTGCTTCAGACTAGCTCTTAAGCTCTCTAGCTCCTTTTGCATAGAGCAGAGCCTGTGAGCTCTTAAATAGATTGGGAAAAGCACTTGTGTACTGAACTGCAACAACTGGAAAGGAAGAAAAATACAGCTGACTATAGCACACCACTGGTCTTTCAGCCACAGCTTACCTTGCTGCAGTCAGTCCCCACCTTTTGCTGTCCTATCAAGACCTGTAGTGTTTGAGTAGGGTTTTCAGAATGTCTGGGAGGCTCTGCTTACATTCACATAGTGTATTTGATGGCTAACAGATCATTTAAAATCTGTGGAAATCACTGGTATTCAGTTGTGACAGGGAATTTATCTTGCATTTTTGGAACTGAGGAGAAGAAGAAAAAGAAGCAAGTCTCAGAGCCCAGCACCAATATATTCTGGACTCATAAATTATTTGTGGATTGAAACATCCTAACTGTGAACTGTTCAACGAAGTCGGGTGATGTTGGAGTAATAGCCTTGACAAATGCTCGGTCATTTGCGGCTCTGCTGGGACAATAACAATCCTAGTTGATTCTTCTGCCGGAAAGCAATCTAGGTGGCACTAGAGGATTTTCAGTTCTAGCTTTGCCTGCGGAGGTGTTGCTTTGCTTGCAGAACGAAGGTACCACTGTGTTGTGTCAGCTGAAGACAGTGAGGTTTTTTGCAAATTGGTTTTTAAAAGGTCAAACTCACTATGTCCTGAAAAGTAACCATATTTTACTGTCCTGGTCTTTCAGGCAAGAATTCAGAGCCTGATTTAGCTTGCTGTATTACTTTGAGTTATTTAACACCTAACCCCAGCCGGTACCAAGGGATGGGTAGGGCTGTCAGCCTAGGGCTTCTGTCTCTCCCAAAAGACGGGGGAATGACTCTTGCTTTATTATAAAGCTGAGTAGCACCTGGGGAGTTTGCTGAACGTTTTTTCTTGTTCCAGTGGCTATTTGTTCTGCCCAAGAACATCTAAGCAAGTACTTCTTCACAGGTCCTTGGAAAAGTCTGTGCTTTGATTCCTTTGTCCTGCATGCATCTCATGAGTAGACATGGCAGGAGGCTTTTTGCCTCTCTCTGCATCTTGTATTTCTTTCAGGTTTTTGTTCTGAGTTCATTTTCTGTAACTCTGATGCAGCATTAACATATTTGCCTGCCTTATTTACTCTTTTGCTATTCAAAATTTGTCCTCACCTGAGACTGGTTTTTTCTGTAGGGCAGACACCTTGCATATGAATGGCTAGCTCCTGGTATGCCTGTCTTAAAGTTAGTTTTTTCAGTGGTGAGGTAAAATTCTGATCTGAAGATTGCAATTTCAATAGTGATGAAGTGATGGTTTGTTTTTCAAACTTTCAGCCTGCACTGACTCACAGGGCCTTAGAGCAGCTCAGTGGTGTGAAGCTGCTCCTAAAATCATAAACCAGTTCAGCCTCAATCTGTCGTAGTTTCTACCCCAGTATTTGAGGAGGCCTCAATGATAAATAGTATGTAAATATGTAAATAGAAGCAATTATTTAGGGAGAGCTTCTTACTTCACTGTGAAGGAGGAAAAAAATGTTTATAGACTTGACTTTTTCTTAGGAGTTCTTATTGAACTGGAATATGACACACAGACTGCTGCAGAAAGTTTATTTAATGTTTCATTAACAAAGCTACAATTATGGGAAATAAGGCTTTTGCAGTTTTATTATTCCAATTTTGTATGAAGCCAGATAAAGACTCTTCAGAACAGCCTAAGGCTTTACAATCAGCTTCTGACAACAATAAGAATCATACCAGACACCCCAAAGGTCATGCTGGACACCTTATGCATTCGTATGTTTGTCTCTATGGGCAACACTGAGTGTAATGCACTGAAATGTGAGGTGCAACAAAGAATCAGCTCCTTTATCTGGTGAGGGTTTATTTTATGAAAAAAAAGACTACTGGTGAGAGAGAAGGAACAAACTAGAGTCCTGGTCTAGCAATTGAGTTACCTTCAGAGGATTTCTTGAAGTCTTAAACATGAAATGAGGAACAAGAAAGGAAATTGGAGCCAGCTGGATTTTTAATGACTTGAACTGGGAGCAGAGGTGGAAGAAGGCAGCAATATCAATGAATAAGCATGGAAAGTGAAATACCTAACATGTCCTAGAAGAGTTTACCATTCCTGGCACCTTTGCAAAACACTTCAGAGGATTAACATCTTTTGATCTTCTCTACATGTATGTGAAAACTAGAAGCTTGCAATTGTCAATGTGCTAGAAGGATCTAGAATGTTCAATTGCAAAGTAACTTTGAAATCTGAATTCATGGTCTCATCCCTCATCTTTCCTCACAAATGATTGTACCACAGCCTTCTAATAATGGCACAAGTAATCAAAGGCCCTTGTATAAAGGTGCAGAGAAGTTTGCTTTAGGATGCTCAGGAAGGGAAACACACAGACATTCCTACTGATGTCCATGGCAGCCTTGCTCAGATGAAGAGCAAAAAAAGAAGGAAAAAAAGAACAAAAAGACAGGTTCCCCAGTGTTGTAAGTCAGTGTAGTTCCCCTGACTTCAAGGGAATTACTGATTTACATCTGCTGAGGATCTAGCCTGTATGGTGATAACATCTGAGACCTGTACTAATGGCACTGCAGATGTGTGAAGGGTATGAGAACAGTCTGTGACAACCAGTAGCTGCTCTTGGGAGCTGGCACTAATCTGGTGTTGAAAACAATCTGAAGAGGCAAGATGGCATTACTCTGGGAGCTGATATCTTGGACACTGCTGTCCAGGTACTAGGGTTCCTATACATCTATTTTTGAGAGAAGCACTGAGTGCAACAAAGCATTAGTGCAGCAGTGCAAGGAACTAGTCAGGGTAGCAGGATTCTGGTGTAAGAGCTGCTTGAACGTTTCTTGTCTCCCCCTGGTAGAGGAATGGGAAGGTTGTGGTGTAGCACTTGTCCCTGTTGTAGGTATAGCAGGTTTCAGGTTCATCACAGGAGGTGCTCTGCTGGGCCTGGTAAATCTCACCACCTAGATTAATTTCTACAGGATCACATTTTTTGCAACTGGAAGAGATGGAGAATAGAGCAAGAGTTAGTTATGGAGCTAATGGAGGTAGCTGTTTGTTAGCTTGCAACAGAATATGAAAGGCTCTGGGGGGAAAAACTTTTCTCACCTTCTCTACTGGCCTTCAGGCACATTTTCGAGCTTCTGTGGGCTATGCTGCAGGGGAGGTTAAGGCTTAGAAAATGAACCTAGTAAATAAAACGACTTACAGTTCAGTCATGCGGTAGACAAAAGTGGTTCTGAGTGGGGATGTGGGATCAGAGATGTTCTCTCGAGCCTTCAGGGGAACTCTGCAAAGGATGAAAGAGAATTGCTCTTATGAAAACTGCTTGTTAAACAGGGATTGCTCTGCTGGGAGCAGTTCTCAACTCACATCTTGCTCTTCAGGTTACTTCCATTCTGAACCTTCCCCATAGCAAAGCTCAGGAACAGCAGACCTTGGCCCTTCTGTGCCCTTAAAGGCAACAACCCTCTCTGAGATGACTGAAGGAGCCACTTTCGAGGTAAGAGTGATGATAATCTTTTTTTTTGGTCTGGCAGATGCCTGAGAGACTTGCAGGATATACAGAGATGTTGAGTTTCTCTTGTGAGCTCTACCAGAACTCCTGCAGGCCTGAGCTTGAACTTGGTCCGTGTTTCCAAGAAGCACACGTGTTTCTGTGAGGTTTGTGTAAATAGAGGACAAAATTCTACTCTTGAACTGATGTCTGCCTTGTAGGATTAACCTTTTCTAATAGTTTAGGCATTGATTTTACAGCCTATAAAATAGCAAGCTTGCTACTGGATTGGTAAATACATCCAGTGTAATAGACACAATTTGGTTTCAGGATAGATCAACTGTAGAAACGTTAGTTAATTTCCCAAGCCCATTTTGTTAAGTTACTACTGGACTACTTGAAACATGGACATGCTTTTTGTACCTGAAGGGACAAGCACCAAATGTATACACGTTCATGTGAGACAGAAACACATGAAACAAGGAAAAACGGAATAACATAGAAAGCCCATGGGAAGAACAGTTCACTTCGTCAGTGCCAGGACATAGAGAACAATGCAAAGGCAAAGGAACTCCTGTAACCCTTCACCTCCTGCTTGCCCTCTCCACATACACTTAGTGCCGTACTTACAGGATGCGTATGTTTCTTTGCAGGATTTTTTCTTCAGGATTTTCTTTGGAGGGCACTAACTCTGAGGTCACTGTTACACACTGACACTTGTTGTTCACCAGCACATGCTCCTTGTCCTCAGACTCCCAAGGATAACCTGCAAGCACAGGATAAGCAATTCCAGGGTCAAGAAGAAAAGCCTTGAAACCTGCTCTAGCAGAAAGGCAAGTGATGAGAAAGGTCTCTTTACAAGCATTGAACTATACCTAGCAGCTGAAGCGCTGCCTTTTCCCTAGTGAGGGAGGTTACCCAATTCCTCTATCCTGCATCACAACTACTGTAACAGTCCAAACCCTAGTTTGGATGTGTCTTCTAAATGTCTCTGACCTTGCTAGCGTGGCAGATGTGTCAGTTTTCTTTAAGTGGTATTTTGTCTTTCAGGTCCCTGAGGTAACAGGTGCCTAAAAGCTGTACCAGACCCAGTTAAGAGGGCAGCCCGCTGACCTGGTGAGGAAAGGCAAGGGGCCCTTACAGTGCTTGTGGTTTGCATGGAAAAAACAGTCCTCCTTTTCTTACTCAAACAGAAGAACCAGGCTGGGTATGTCTCCTGCACTGTCAGCACGCTATTCAATATGAAACTCCTGTCCAAAGCTGCTGGGTTTTATGAACAACAGACCTATTGCTATAGAGTGAAAGTCATAGTGCTCAAAGCCTGTGGGAGCAATAGCAAAGCTGGGATCCAGGAGCAGCATGTGGACTCTGAGTTGGCCTGTAAGTTCTCTGGTTGTTACCCACTATTGACAGCAGCTTAACTGTCACCTGAAACTGTCTGCAAGCGCAAACAAGGGCAGGTATTGAGTCCATGTTCTAGTCTGTTGCTCTGCATACTTCCTGCCAACTCATCACTCAATATGAACATTTCTGTCTGAGGCAGAAGCTTACTACAAAAGCCTCTTTAGCCTCTGCTTCAAGTCTTGGCTTTTCTTCTGTCTTGTAGAAAGTTTTTAGCTGCTTCTCCTTCAAATAGACCTCCCTCTGGTGTCTGTCACTGTATTCTGCATAATGCTGTGTGCAGTGTTTATTAAGCCCTTAATCCAAAGCCAATATTAAAGTCAGATCCTCTTGATTTTGGGAGTTGTCCCAAAAACTTTGGAAGCAGGCTTGAATTCCTCTTCTAAAATTCTGTTAACATAGTTTTTTATTAATATGCAGGATTTTTTGGCTGTACTCTAAAAATACTGTCCTGATTTAAGTCTTTGTGTAATACTCTTGGCTTCAGTAACCATAAAAGTTACAGGTTCTCTCTCTATATATTTTAAGTAAAATTACAAAGCTCAAAAAAGGACAGTTTTATTGGCAATACTTCCAGGTATCACCCAGTAAAGTCCCTCTGGGGACAAAGTAGTTAGATACAAAATTTCTCAATGCCCTTCTGCAGGTTGAATTTCTGGTGTGTGATTTACTGCATATGGTGTTCCCTCCCTCCTCAACATTGGTGCAGATATTTTTGGATGAAATTTCTTATCGTCCAATATTGAGTTTTCCTGCAGTACACCCTGAAGCCCAGCAGAATAGCAAAGAAGCAAATGCATTCCAAAAATATCTGTACAAACTCTGCTGCAGGTCCAAGTGGCTACTTTATTAAAGTAGGAAGAGGATCAATTAGCCCCAAAATACATTAATTTCAACAGAAGTAGTACAAACAGCACTCTGGTAGCTGCATGTATCTTTAATTTGACTTCCCCTCTCAGCTGCTTATATGTACATATATACACACATCTTAAGCCCTTTGTATGAATGGGGAAAACCAAACAGGGCTCTGTGTTGAACTGGCAGTATTTCTCAACATTTTCTGCCTTTTCAGCTATCAGGCTATCCAGCTGGTTGCTTCTTATTGGAAGCAGTGCTTTCTAAAGATCTGCCTGGGTGGGCAAGAAGATGCCCTTCTCCAAAGGCTGCAGGAAATGCAGGGATGCTATTGCCCACGCTGTTGGGATGGTTCCCCCTGCGCATCAGTTCAGTCCTGCAGATAGGATTCAGCGTGCGAATGAGGATCGCTTTGGGCTGTCTTATGCAGGTCTGGCTTTAGTACAGTCAGTATCTATGACCTGTGAGCTACATCTTACCTCAGCCTAAATCAAGAATCTGTAAGCAATTCAGTGGAGTTACATGATAAACTACAGTTTAATCAGAAATAAGTTGCTGTAGCCATATAATGGGATTACCAGGAAGATTTTGGGAGCCTTTAAATCTAGGAGGTAAGAGAATTGCAAGCCTTCTAGCACTACAGAAGAGTGAGCATGCATGTTTGTAGTTTGTTGCTTCAGAAACCCCACCAAAAATGGCTAATCAAAGTCTTAAATATGCAGCTATTCACCACTTTTTTAGCCTCAAGGCAGCAATTAAAACCACAAAACTCGGTTACAGAAAGACACTGAAGTGTCCTAGCACCATTGAAGTGTGACTGATGAGAAGGCTTTGAAGTTTGATTTTTTGACTGTTAGAATTCCTAATTCCTGATTACACAAAACCCATCACTGATACCTTAAACAGTTTTCCATTCTCTCTCACCTACCTCCCACCAGGATGATCCCCAAGGAGACAGCCCAGGCCACGCACAGCAACAAAGAGTTCTTCATCTTGCCTTCCCTTCTTTTGAAGAACACGAGTGGGGAGCCTGTGCTTGCCTATAAGGGCGTGTGCAAATGATACAGCTATTGGTTTCCTAAAATAAACAGCCCAGACAGCTAGTGCTCACACTGTGGAAAATGTGGCTGGGGACTGAAACCAGGCATGTTTAATGTACAGACCTCTGAACTCAGAGGTGAAGAGGGCAAGGGCTTGCACTATCACTGTGCATTTTTATTCTGTTCATCACCAACAAGCCATGAAGCTGCTGAGTGCAAAACCACACTGGTCTTAGGGGACATCTTGCCATCAGGGCCAGTGGCACTCTCCCACCTGAGGGCAAGGAGTGTAAGGTAAAAGAATGTGTCCAGGTAGCCAAGTGGCCACAGCTCTGCCTCCTAGTTTTGAGAAATCCAGCTTAGAGATCCCTTGACTCATAATGGAAAAACACTTCAGGCTTCAAGATCAGAAACCTCTTTGCACCAGATTCTGTGCAAACGTGTAGGAAGGACTTGACCTGCCCCCAAAACACTTGCAATCAAAGCAGACAAGGTTGAGAGAGTGGAGGGGTAGAGGTAAAGCAACAGCAGTTCTGCAGCAAGGCTGAACTCTTACTTTGGGTTGTTTCTTTCCTTATGAGTGGAAAAGGGACTGACTCCATGGCATTCGTAGTTTTTGCAAGGTTCTGAGTGAGGTCCCAGGCAAAAATCCTCTGAGGTCTGGGTAAGCAGGCTTTTCCTGAAGGAGAGGAATAGTAGTGAGGATCTGGGCTTCTTTGTCCCAGATTTGGGATCACTTATGTAACTCTGACAAACCTTACAATGTAACCAGCATTGATACCTGAGCTGTCTCTGTGCTGTATACAAGTCTTGCACAGAAAAGGCCACTTTTTGAGGGAGGCCCAGTCTTAGCAAGGGCATCCAAACATCCTACATCAGGGGACAAGAGGGGAGGCAGAGCAAAGTATGGTGCTGGCAGGCCCATCCTTAGTCAGGGTTATTGCATCAATGTTTCCTGAATTTCTGCTACCTGCAATGTGTTTTTCTCAGTTAACATCAGTAACACGTGGTAAGTCTCCTGGTGTTCTCCAGCTTTACCTTGTGCAGCAGAGCTGTAGCCCTGTGAAACAGGCCTGTGATAGTGGCATTTCACACCACCTGTGCCACCCTTGGGGTTGGTTGCTCTTACCAGGCTCTCAAGAGCCTTAAGTTGTTACGCAATACTTCCAGGTATCCCAGTTCCTGAAGGGCAGCCTGTTGCCTTCCAGACTGTCTTCCTTTTCTTCAGACCTTGCTGGCTATGTCCCAAACCCTAAAGCTGTTCAGAGACACCAGAATCTGTCTTGAGCTTTTTCTGCTAGCACAATCATCTCACCTGCGAGTTCCATGATGCAATGAGCTTTTATGTTGCATCAGCAGTGCTCACATGCAAAGGGTTTCCCCTGGGAGGTGGTGGGGGATAATGGTGTAAGCCCAGCTCCTAGCAGGGTGGTAGGTTATGCCATAATTCTTTACAAACCTCATTTTCTCACTAGGGCTCCATCTTTAAGAGTTTGTCTCACTTTCCCCTCCCTAGACAGTATTGCCAATGGAGTTTTATGTGGAGTTCTCCTCTGAAGCAGCAGCAAGATGTTCCCTGTGCCTTGTCTTCTACAGAAGGTTAAAAATAAACCTGGCTAACCATGGGGCAGTATGGTTGTCCATCTAAAGCCCTATTTATTGCAGCCACCTTTTTTGTAACAGGAGGAGATTTTTAAAGAAATACTGCAGGGGAATTCAGGCAGCAGAATAAAGCACATGCAAAAGAGGCTGGTTCTGGTCACTTGCCAAACTACACTGATAAAAATATAACACTGATAAAATCCAAGAAGAGCCATCCATGACTATTTTCAACCCAAAGGGAGAGACTTATTATGAGCAGAATTATGTTGTGTTTCTGATGATTTTGGTGGTTTTTCCCTGGCTACCAGTGCTCTCTACATCTGAATTTCAGTTGCTAAATCTACATGCCTGCATATGGTGGAGCAAGAACTATTTTTAGTCCTGCTCAGCCACCTGCATGTCTCTGGGGATTTCTATCTCAATTGCAAATTCTTCAGAAGACTTGATGTATGGATTGTTACTTTTAGGGACTATCCTCTTTATACTGTGTGACATTTTCAATTACCAGAAAATTATCTGGGGAAACAGGTATTGAAGAACTGCAGCAGTTTGACAAGGGGGTGGCAAACCACCCCTGGCTTAAATTCTGGGCTGAGTGGTGAGCTAGACTCCCAACCTCACTGTGAGGCAGAGGCTAGCAGAGGAATAATTGAGAATTTGAAAAGAAATGGGAATTAGTCTTGTAGTCTCAGTCTCTCTTCTTTTGTCCTGTGCCTCCAGTTGGCCTTGGACATGCTGATGTAGGATTTTCCAGGTGAGAAGCTGGGCAGGTGCCTGGATGGAATGAGGCAGAATAATTGTGTCTTTTTGTGTCCTTGCTGTGCTGGGTGAGGAGTGGAGAGGAGGATGACAGCTGTACCAGGTCATGGGGTATCTCCAGCTAACGTGCCATCCACTAGCATGCTGTCCTGTGTTTTCTGTTCTTGCTTCTCACTCAGAAGCAAAGATAATGGTGGATTAAAACAGACCTGCAGCAGTCACTGATTATCTTATTGGTAGGTGTGATTCCACTGATGCTTGCAGCAAACAGGTGTGATTTGGCTTGAGCAGTTGTTGCTAACTGGATGAACCCTGCTTTGCTGATGGGCAGAGGTGGCTGTGTTTTAGTGGCCAGCTAGTATAAAGTGAGAATTTCCACTGAGGTGTGGCTAACAAATTAAATTAATGGAGTTTTTCACTTACCAAAACCAAGTAATTCTTGTCGCTCTTTCTTATACAGGCCTGTATCTAGGGAATATGGTGCCTGAAAACCAGCACACACAGGTTTGGAACAGGTGTCTTCCTCGGATGCAAAACTTATCGTTGGTGCAAGAATATACATGGAAGATTTTTGACCCAGAGGTGACCATGGTAAAGCCGAGTGTGTGATGAAAAGAGCTCCTAAGATTTGTCTGCCATCAGATCTACCAGAATCCAAAGGAATCACCAAAAAGTGAGTAAAGTTGTGCACACGTCCCCCTCTCCATCCCCAATTACAGTTAACTTTAGTGTTTGCTTGCCGTGTTTTTCCCCCCAAGAAGGTGGACAGGAGTGTTTATAAATAAAATTGCACCTGTTCTGTGGTGAGAGAAAAGCACCTGCACTTGTTCTCAGCAGAACTCCCCTTACTGGAATATGTGCCCACTTAAATTATCAGGCTCTGGGTTTCTGAGCTTGTACTAAACTAAGGAGATGTTGGAGTAGCAGCAGCAGCCTGGCTTTGCAGCCTGCCTTCGCCTTACAGCCCACAGGCTGATCCACAGCCTCTGGGAAGGGGCCTGGTTCTGGCCAGGAGTTGCCTGAATCCCTGTAAAGATGCCATTTGATGAAGGGAAGCATTCAGAGTTAGTGCCTGTACCTCAGATGTGTCCAGGGAGATTATAAAATACTTTTTCCTCTCTGAAGACTGTGGGAAAGTGAGTAACAAGTTTTGGTTAACAATGGCACAGATGACAGGTGCCTTTCTATTTTGACTACTTCTTCCTCGTTGTAAGTTACAGGCAGCAGTTGTATGTGTCTGTGCTTTTAGGTGAAGAAAAACCCCAGATGAGGAAAAAAAAAATGCACTTTTTCCTTTCCACGTGGTTTTATTCATTGCTGATACATGCCACGATTGACAAAAAAAAAATCCACATACACCACCATCCAATAGGGGCTGCATGACCCTATTGGAAATCTAGTGTCAAACTCACTTACGCGCCCGAGATAGCGTGAATGAATCTATAAGTTTAATTGAAAGGGATCCAATCTGAACTTGTAGGGTATTTCCCAGGCATATAGAGCTCTGCCAGCAGCTACAACAGGGCATCGCTCCCCTTCAGCGGCTACTGCCAGGCCCGCCCCCGCAGCTGACGGCAGGACCCTCCCCGGGCGGGCACGGCTGGAAGAGCAGGCGGCGGAAGCGGAAAGGCAGGAGGCAGAAACGGAAGGAAGGGGCGCGGAGGCGGAAGGGCCAGAGTGCAGCCATGAGGACCCGGCGCGGTACCGTCCTGCGGCCGCCGCCAGACGCCGCCGAGGAGGATGATGGCGGGGAGGAGGCGCCCGGCGACCGGGCGGGCCCCGAGGACCTGGCCGATGAGGTGGATAATTTCCATGAGGCGCAGTTCCAGGCTGTGATGGCAGCCCTGGAGAGCGGTGAACAGGATGGGGACAGCGAGGAGGAGGAGGAGGAGGAGGAAGAAGTGCTGGGGCTGCAGCTGCCCGAGGAGGACAGCGAGGAGGAAGAAGACGAGGAGGTACAGGGAGTGGATCTTTACATAGACCACAGCGCAGAAGAAGATGGAGAAGGTGAAGAGGAGGATGAAGATGAGGTTGAAGATGAAGATGGGGACCTGTCTATGGAGAGCGACTTGGAGGACAAGCGTCAGGATACCAAGCTCCCTCATGAGCTCTCCTGGGGAAAACGCAAGCAGTTGTACTATGACACAGACTATGGGAGTGATGCCCAGGCCAAGGGCAAGCGTAGCCAGCAAGAAGTTGATGCTGAGGAGGAGGAAGAGGAGCAGGAGGCTCAAGTCATCCAGAGGAGGTTGGTGCAGGACTTGGGGGAAGATGATTACGGGCTGGATGTGATCCAGGGCTATATGTCTGAGCAGCAGAAAACCCACGATAGTAAGGGGGAGAAGATTGACAAGGATTTACAGGCCCTCTCCAAGAAGGAGCAGCTGAAGCTACTGAAGCAGGAGTCCCCTGAGCTCTTGCAGCTGATTGAGGACTTTGAAGTCAAGCTGATGGAGCTCAAGGATGAGCTGCAGCCTCTGCTGCAAATGGTCAAAAATGGCACTATCCCAGAAGGGAAAGGCAGTCGCTATTTGCAGACCAAGTATCATCTCTACTTGAATTACTGTGCCAATATCAGTTTCTATTTGGTTTTGAAGTCCAAGAGGATGCCAGTTCATAATCACCCTGTTATCGAACGTCTGGTTGCTTACAGAAATATAATCAATGACCTAGCTGTTATAGATCAGAAGCTGTCCTCACAGGTTCGGATGCTGTTGCAAAACTACTATGATAAGAAGGAAAGTAAATTACGGAAGGAGAAGAAGTTTGCAGTGTTTCTCCCACTGGACATTAAGAAAAAACGTGCTCCTGCACATGCTAATGGCCAGGCTGCTGCTGCTGCTGAACCATCAGATGAGTCAGACTTGGATGAAGAAGCTGCCCTAAAATACTATAAGATGATGGAGGAGAAGTTGAAACTGAAGAGGAAGAGAAGAGAAGACCAAGATACGCTTGAAGAAGCGATGCTGGAAGGAGAGGATCCAAATAAAAAGAGAGGTGTGACTTATCAGATGATCAAGAACAAAGGCCTCACACCCAAAAGGAAGAAGATTGATCGCAACCCCAGAGTCAAGCATCGGGAGAAGTTTCGGCGAGCCAAAATTCGTCGCAAGGGCCAGGTCCGTGAAGTCCGGAGGGAGCTGCAGAGATATGCAGGGGAGCTGTCTGGCATTCGTGCTGGAGTTAAGAAGAGCAGAAAGCTTCAGTGATACTTATTTTTCTCTGTTTCTGAGAGCTGCCAGTAGCACTACTGAATGCAATAAAAATTTTATAAAGAATCTTGTGGTTTTTATCCATAAGAAAAATGGGGGTGGTATTGGGGGGGGGAGGGTTTTTTCCAGAGGATTCTTTGCAGAAGGTACCACATTTAAAACTGGCACAGGGCCCTTTCCTCACCCAGCCTGGGTGAAGGTGTTTTCCTGTGTTGTGATGCTGTTGTCTTTCCATACAGTAAATTTTGGCTTTAAGAGGCTGCAAGGGGTGTGTCAAGTGAAGGGAATGAAATGGGACACTCAGGCCTGGTAGGGAGATGGGATGAGATGGAGGGACAGACCTCCCAAGGGTGGGTTGAGAATGGAGTTTGTGCAGCTATTGCTGCCTTCTCTTTTTTACTCCTTGTTTGGTGCATACTTTTTCTGTGTTGAGCTGCAGAATGAGGGATGTGTTACAGTATTTCCTGTAATTCTTGTTCTTATTGACTGCTTGTGCTCCTATGTTTAAGAACTAACTACTTGTAGGCTCTCAAATCTTTAATTTTGTAACTAAGCAGAAAGCTATTACTTAAATCCCATGTGGTGTGAGACACCATTTCCTCTCCTGAATCCAGTGAGGAGCAAAGCAAGGACTTTTTTATGGATTTCATGGCTGATTATCTCTGATAAAGACATTAACTTCCACTATGATAAATACGTTAGTTGTTGTCTGCTGTTACAGGTCTAATGTAGCATTGATGTAGGAGAAATGTCTTCAGTTTGAAGGTTAACTTTAAAAATGTTTCAATTACTTTCATGTCTTCTGGACGTGTTTAACCCCCCCACTGAAGTTCTTGCTGGGAGCTGAGTGGCCAGTTCCAGTTCAGGCTGTAAAGGAGGAATGGCTCATGAATACTTCTTAAAGATTTAACAAACACTGTCTTGGGTAGGACCTGCAGTTGTGTCTGGGACAGCTTTGGGGAAGCCCATGCCTTTACTTGTGTACCAGTAGCATCTGAAAGGCACTACTATCTGTTTCCCTTGTGAAATCATTTAAAAGGAATAATTGTCTTGCTGTGTTTCATGTTAGGGAAGTACTAGTGTTTCTAGGTGGCTTGTCTGGCATTTTCTTGGTGTGATAGTCTTGGGGTAATTCAGAATATGAGAGTGTATTCTTGACTCTCTGACAAGCTAGATGCTGTAATTCAAACATGCAGATGCTCTGCTCATTTTCTGCAAGTGAAATGTGCTTCCATGTGTTTTGGTGTAAACCTTTGCACCCTAGGCCTGCTTCTGCCAGGAGCATGCAGCTAATTGCTGACTGGAGAATATTTTGTTGATTTTCAAAGCTTATTGTTAAAGGAAGAGAGAAAAACAAACAAGCTGGACAGATGGAAACAGGAATAAGGATAGTCTTTGTAGTTCCTTGTGTGTCCCAGCTCCATGGGATATGGAGCTATGTGTGGCAATTTTGGAGGGGATTCTAGTATGGTAGATGAAGGTATAGAACAAAATAGTGAAATGTCAAGTTCTGCTGAATCCAGTGGCCCTGTGTTTTTCTGCCTCCTGCTGCTTAAAGGCTAAACAGCAGTTCAAAGACTGCATAAGAAAAAAAATAAATTGTTCCACAGAAACATGCTACAATGCATTGGGAATTGATCCTCTCTGTGAAAGTGCTTGGGTCACTGAGGCAAAAGTGAGGCTTGCTTTTGGAGGTTACTGGATGTGCCCTTATTTGAGCACTGCTCTCTGTAACCTGATGCCCTCAGCTGAGATGTGTAACCTATTAGCGGGGGGGGGGATATAAGGCTATCCTTCACCCATGCCTACTTGGCCTTCTTTACTGTGAGCCACAATCAACAGTGGTAGCTGGTTGCTCTTCCCAGTGAGAAATGCGTGGCTTTCAGTGGGTCCCAGTCTTACCAAGGAGAAAACCAGAGCTTGTCCCAAAACTGCCCTTTTTATTAACTCCATGCTGAGATGATGATGGAGGCTGCCACTAATAACACTGTGCTATGCTCCTGAGGCTTTGTGAAGAGGTAGGTAAAAGGTAATGTGCTGGGGAAAAAAAGCACCTCAGGTGCTTTTTCTGGGGAAGAATGGCATTGTGCAGCAAGCATCAAGCGGGAGGTGGAAAATATCCCGCAGAGATGCTAACTGATCTCATTACTGCTGCACCTGCTCAGGCACATCTCACATTTTGTGCAAAAATGAAGGGGTGATCATCTTTCATAGGTCTGCAGGCAAACTCTTAAGTATCCAAGGTGGCTTTGTGTCCATTAAAAAGCTTTAGCCAGCCAGCAAGCAAAATTCTGGCAACTTGCATTAGAGCAATAAAAAAGGAAAATAATAAACTAATGTGCTGTTACGGACATGCTCCCCAGCAATGCTGGGATTAAAGCTGAAGGCAGGAGGCACGCCCAGCACAATCAGCCAGCAGATGGCACAGCATGTCTCTTTAGCCTGCTGTGCCAGCCTCTTTTAATGAAGATAAAACACAGCATTATGTTCACTTGGTTAGTTCAGAGATTGGAGAAAGCCATAAATAGTTTGTTCTTGTGTGGTTTTATGTATAAGCAATTGTGGTAGGGCTGTGATTGGAGGGGGGGGGACATTGTAACATTGCTCTAAGAAATACTTCTTAGAAGGATGTTACATGCTGAAGGGAAATCCCTGATGGTAGAGAGGTTTTGAAGATCCCTATAAAAATGGACATGTGTGAAATAGGGGAAGGATCACAGATGATAGTCAGGAAAACAAATGAGAAGTGCAGCAAGGTCACATTTAACACTGTTTTCATCTTGACAGGAGTGTTTCTGGAGAAGGCACTGATGCTGCCAAGTGACATGCTGCAGCCACAAGACAGTGCTTGTCCTCATCAGGCTCCTGCTCAACAAGTGATGGCTGCTTGCTCAGGAAGGGCTGGTGGTGGGGTCTGCCTCAGCAGCACCTAATGCAGGTTAGGACTTGTGTGCTTGGGCAATAGCTATACCTCACCTCAGTCACCTCACAGAGCCATGGAGGAACCTGTTCATGTGTCCTTTCCATCTGCTCACTTGAAGCATGGTAATTCAAGAAATAATATTGTGTGCACTTGCTGTAAAAGGTTCCTGTTTAAAAAGCTCATAGGTGTAGAAAGCTTTAAGGAGAGGTCTGAGCTGCTCTGTTATCTTTCTACACGTGGAAAACAATCCTTGGTGGGTGATAAGCATCCAGAGTAAGCCTGGCTTACCTTTGGAAGCTTAGGCAAAAAAAAGTACAGTGGCAGTTAATGCTTTTGGCATCATGACCTGGGACTTTATTTGTACAGGGCAAGGAAAATATATTTAATAACTCACATGGAAAAACATGTGCTGCCACCTCATTTTGTTGAGGGTTTTCTAATTGTCTTCCATGATGTTCTATCAGCAATAGTCTGGACATTGTTTTACTCTCGTGAGCATTGGCAAATAGAAATACACACATGCAGCTTTGACGTTTGTAAAACAGATTAAAGCATCTGTCAGTTAGTTACAACATGGTGCAAGAGTTTGGAGCAGTGCTTTTACAGCTTTGGTTTTGCAGTTTTGATGTGAGATTTAAAAGAAAGAGCTGACATGTTTCGGCTTAACCTAAATGTGCTGAAGGCAAGGTATTATTTGGATTTATTTTAGAATTGGCAGATTTATGCTCTTTATCCCTTCTTGTTGGCAACATGACAGTCCATGTTAATTGCCCTGCCTTAATGAGTATTCTTTATTACTATTTTCAGAAAGAATCTCCAAAGTGAAATTCCTATTGGCAGGGCATCTTTTGATGGTTTTAATAGGGAGGAATATATTTGGACCTTGTACTGTTATCTCCTATCAAAAGATCTGCAAATGCTGCTGTCCATCAGATCTCACCCTCAAGTATGCGAGGGGGAGGCAGGAGATGGTATCATGGCTTTGCTTCATAGTTAAAGTCCATGGGAGTCTTAACTTCTTTGATGCTGTATCTTAATCTTAAAAGTGGTGTCTCCCCTGTGAGCTCTGATCCTGCAAATGTGACTTCACATGCACAGGGCTTGATGTAGAACTAGACCGTGAAATACAGGTGATAGGATAGTGTCTGACTTAGGACTGCTTCTCCACAGCTAGTAGTAAGGGTGGTGGTTGTAAGCAGGGCTGGGAAGCTTATCCTAGAAGATGAAGAGTGCTGGTCTTTTAAGAAAAAACTAGAAAAAAAGTGTTAAGGTTATGAAGCTGAGGAAAAAAAAATAAACCAAACCCTCTCAGAAGAGGAGTAGAAACAAGGTCCTCTCTATGCTCCCCGGAGCCCCTGCACCTATCAGAGCTTGGTTATCCATTTTTTTGGTCCGCTTCCCGCGATCCATCCTCCGGGCAGGGAACAGCGGCCTGCTTGCCCGGGCCGGGCCGAGGGGAGAGCTCCGCTCCGCCGGAGCGGGTCCGGGAGTGGTGCGCCGCTCTTGGAACGGCACCGCCGGGCTCTGCGGCGGGGAGTGGCGGCAAGGTAGGGACCTGCGGAGGAGGGTTCCGAAGGAAAAAAGGAACAAAACGCCAGCTCCCCCCTCCCACCCCGCGGCGGGGGCGGAGGCCGACCGCGGCCCTGCTTCCCGGCCGGGGCGGGGCCCGCGGCCCGGGGCGGTGATGGCGGAGGCGGAGCGGGCGCCGCTTCTGTCGCCGCCGGCCCAAAGTTCCCGGGACGGGGCCAGCGCGGAGCTGCTCCCCGCTATGGAGCAGCGGGCCGAGCCCGGGGAGGAGGTGGTGGTGGCGGCGGCGGCAGCGGCAGAAGAAGAGGAGGAGGAGGCGCGCCCTTCCTCGCCGCCTTTCTTCCTCCTCTACCCCGGCCATGGAGGAGGCGCGGCCGCCGCGCCGCCCGGCGTGTGGAGACCCCCGGCGCCCCGCGGCGAGGCCAGCCTGCCCGTGCTGGTGCTGAGCTATCCGGGGCCGGACGGAGCTGGCGGCGCCGGCAGCCGTGAGTAGCTGCGGGGCTCCTCCCCGGGCGGCCGGGAGCCTCCCTGGAGGCGGGGGGAGCAGCGCGGGGCGGTGGCTCGGGGCCTCCCGGAGGGTGCTGGGGCTGGGAAGCGTCGTGGTGGCGTTGAGGGTCGCCCTTATGAGGGTGGGACCTGTGCTCGGCTCCGGGTTCCTGCACAGAGGGTGTAGTGAGTGGTGCCCTGAAGGCTTTGAGGGCAGGCTATGGGCGAGGGGGCTCTCGGTGAGAACGAGTTAGCAGCCCACGGTACGCCCCGGGCTCGTGGAAATGTGGTGGTGCCCTCCCAAAATTCAGCCTGACCCAGCGGGGTTGCAGTGCAGAGGCTCTGTGGGCGTGTTGTAGTGGCCTGAATGTTCCCCTGAGAGCCGGGAAGCTACAGCATGTACATGAAGTGGTGAGGGAAGGGGCAGTGCTCTGGAAGGAGGCGGTTTGCGTGCGCATCCGTGGGCGATCCTGATCCACCAGCTCAGCTAACCAGCGCTAAAGAGACCTCTCTTATTTGTGGACCCTTTCCTCTAGAAAAAAATTATTCTGCCCTTTGAAATCTAACTAGCCATCCTTCACTTGGGATGTAGTTAGGGCGTGGGAAACGCGCTCGGGGTTTCTCGTAGAGAACAAGCTGAAGGTGCACGTTGGATACTCGTCGAGGTTAAAGTGCATTGCTACACGTGCTCTGGTGTGGGGTATGTCGGGTGGCAAATGGTTTTCTGCTTCTTAAGGTCCTTTGTAACGTTCTTGTGGTGTATTTGGGTAAGCTGGAGTACTGCAAAGTAGTTTTTGTGTGTTTTAACAAAAAAACCCCCACCAACGAAAACCAGACAAAAACAAGGCAGAAACTATGTCTGTGGGAGCATATAGAGATCTTTCCTTTTCCACCCATCTGTCTTGAAAGTAGCCAGTAGCTTCATCTTTTGGGTTTGGGCCAGCGTGAGAGTGACTGAGCTTTTTGCCTTTACTTTTTTTTTCTGCCTGTGTCCCAGGTGAGCATTCACTCACACATTAGCTGATTGTTTTGGAGCAAGTATCTTTTTTTCTTTTCCTCCTTCTTCTCCTTTTGAAGCTAATGTACCTTATTAAGCCAATACTCAGCAGAGCTGTAACCAGGGAGGTGAAAAGTCAGTGTCTGTAATGCCAAGAGCAGGTGAAATGACCTTTGTTTTGAGCTCTCTGAAGAGTTGTCTCTGACTGCAAACTTAGGTCCACAGTCCAAAGCTCCCTCCCCAATGAGGAGTTGTTTAAACTTACAGCTTTCTGTCAAAACCCTCTTTTTGACTTTTTTTTTCCCCCTTGATCAGGAAATCTTTAGCTACTGTAGTCCTGTGATGTGTGTGCAAAGGACTGAGCTATTTCTTAACAGAGAAAGAGCCTTTATGAAAAATATTTTATCTTTTTTATCTTTAAAGCCATCATGCTTTAACTGTTCAAACTTTAAGAAGATAAGCATGCTTGTACACAAGGGGTTGGTGTAAGAATTCACTGTTTGAGCAATGCCTTATCCCTTTAGTTAACCTTATTTATGAAAAAGCCTTATAAAATGTATTTAAAAGTTGCCATGTTTTTTCCAGTCTCAGAGTAATAACTGCATGTGCACTGGTGTATCTCAAAGCCTGCTCAGAAGCTGAGTGATGCAGTGAGAGCAGTATCTGAAGGGAATAGAAGTAATAATCTGGTTGCATGGTGGCCTGGACTATGTTTGTCCTTGGGCAAACTCTGCCTGTAGATCGATCTTTTAATAATTCCTTCTTATGTTGTGTTTTTGTCCCAGTTCTTACGTCAGTACAAGCAGCTTTCATTTGTTCATTGTTGAGCAGCAGCAACAGTGGGTTCTGCTGTAAAGTGTTGCTTGTTGGCTCCCTGTTTTGGGCTTGTCATTAAAGCAGTGGGGAGAAGTTTTCTCTGGAGCAGAAGGGATGTTGTGTATGCTTAAATGCTTGGCTGTGGCTATGCATAGACTATGTCACCTTGTAGACATCATCACTTGTGGCATCTCTTCTAAATGCCAGTTACTGTGTGGAGCATTGATTGCAGTGGTGTTAATCATGGTCCACGTTGTAAAGGTTCTCATGTCTGTGCTGGTGTACAGGGGAGACTATCACAGGGTCCTGCTTTGCAGGCTCTTCTCAAGTATCATGAATTCAGGTTGCCGTAACACAGAACAGCTCAGCATAAACAACTCTTGATCTGCTTCTCCTTGTTCTCCAGTAGTATCTGAAGTAATTGTTCATGTCTACTTCCCTTGATTCTTCAGCACTGGAGTTATTTTTAGAGTTAAGATAAACTGAGGAGCGTGAAGAAGGCTATTTATGCATCTTGTGTGTGTATCAGAAAGATAGTGGTATACTCCACAAATACTAAACCTTCTCTGTGCAGCTTCAAACTGAAAGCAGTAATTTAAATGAAGGGTGTTTGCTGCTGGATCACAAGTTCTTCCCTTTGGTCTTGAAGCTGTCATTTCCACGAGTAATGACAATAATGACTCTGGATTGACACGTTACGGTGGAGACAGTGGCAAATAGACTGAAAAGCTAATATTGCAGAATATTTTGGGAGTTTTTCTGTAATCTTTTTTTTTCCTGTTATGATGTTATCATTCAACTTTATCATTAAACTGTTTTCTCTTGAGGTCTCACCACAGGACTGAAGGATTCTGTGGAGGTTTTTAATTCTGTATTTGAAAATGTGGAAAAGTGTTTGGTGTCTGTGAGCTGCTAAGGGAAGGAGACTACAGAAGCTTTTCCTGACAGCAGCACCTGCTTTTCTGATGCAGATGGTTCCAGACAGATAGGAGGAACAAGATGATTTAGTTAAACATGCTGAGCTGCAGTAAAGCCCTAGAGTACTTTTTAATCACGATAAAAGCAACTTGATTGTGCTGTCTTAAAACAAACCAAACAAAACAAAAACAAACAAAAAACCCACAAAGAAAACGCAGACCCATTCCTTGCTGCTTCTGAAAGTCTGCCAGATAGCATACCTCAGGAAAACCTTTCCTTCTGTTACCCTCAATTATGGGAGTTACTTGAATCCTTAAACAGTATCTCTGTATTTAATGTTAGGTAGACAAAACCAGTTTGTCATTTATTCCAGGAATTAAGAAATTGTGTCACTGTTTCCTGGGTAGTTAAACTTTCTTTTATTCACTCATGTTTTTAGCATGCAGGGTTCAAAGTGCTGTTGGTATTTGAGGTAATGTACATGTTGTGCAGGCAGAAGCAGACTTTCAACGTAGATACTTTGTTAATAATTTTGTCTTCTTAGATGACATTCCAAGTAAGAGATTACCTGGAGAGGCTATTGAGAGTGTGAGCATGTGCTTTGTGGAATAGCAGCTCTCTTGGCTCTTGAACCAGGCATAGCCTTGATGCTGTTTTTCTGGTCATCACAACAGGTGATGAGAGGACTAATGGATACTTGGACAGCATGCTGTGGACTTGAAGCCAGAGTGAAAGAAGGAGAAGGCATGAGAGCAGAAGTCATGTTCATAGGCTTGTTGATAAGAGTGTCAGGCAAGAGCATGGGCAGAAAATAGAAAGATTGTAATTGTAGCACTTGAAAAAGTGGGAGCTGCCTTTACTGGAGCAGACTGTCAGGCTGCTTAAGCTGGTACAGCAGCCCCAAACGGGTTACAGGCTTCGGAAGAACTTGCAAGAACCTGCTCGTGATTCACACTTGTCTTAGACTATGATATGAAGGCTTGTGTTTCTTCATCATTTGTATCCTGTTTGTACAGAGTTACCTCTGGCATTGTCGTCTCTCTCAGACAGTAGAGCTCAATGGTGAGCTGTTGCTATTGGCCAGTTTCCCTCAGCAGTGGTTCCCAGTGGTATAGTGTTGGTGGCTTTTCTGAACAGTTCTGTGGTCTCCTGCTGTTCTAAATGGTCAGAAACAGCACAGTCATCTGAAGCACTGATCTCATCTGCCAGCTTTAGTGGTTTGCTTTGCAATCTCTGCACAGTGATTGGAGAAACTTCTCCCTTAATGACTGAAACTCAGCTTGCTGGCAATGGAAGTAGAAGTACAACCAAAGGTGGCCCCTGCAGTCCAAAGGTTGTTGGGGAATTTGTCTGGGATTTATTGCTTAGATTATTCTAATTTAGTCACCTTTTTGAAAGTAAAAATACTACCCAGAAGAGCTGAGCTTTCAGATAGTAATGGCTATGGAGTGCTTTTCTTTCAGGTGGTTAGTCTTAACATTCCAACACAGTCAGTTTTTTATTCTTTGATCTTGCAAACATTTTTGCCAAAACCTGCCTTTTGTAATTCAGCCAAAGCCTCTATCCACTTTTGCCGAAGTGTGGCTAATACGAGGGTCTTGTGAGACCACTCAAGGCTGTCTGGCTTGTTTGAGCAAGTGGCTCTTAGTGAATAACCTCCCCGTCAGTTATGCCTACCTTTATGGCTTTCCTTTGTCCATTGACCACACATTGATGAAGGTTTGAGTACTTTTATCAAAGGCTTTATGAAAATCCCAATATTGGAGACCTTTCTTTTGTTTCTTTAGAAGATACTTTGTTTTATAATTTTGAGGCACAGGATAAGGGATGGGGAAGGTTTGTCTTGTGTTTTTCAGGTGGTGCTAAAAGGCTCACAGGTCAGTAGATCATAGGATAGTTCCTGCTTGAGGGTTGTTTTGTGTTGGTTTGTTTTTTTTTATCTAAGTAGTTTTTATTTTCCCATAGTACTGTAGCTGACCTATGGACTTCACCTGCCTCACGGTTTTACTACCTGCCTTAGCTTACCCTGAAAGCTGTATTGGGAGGACAAGTTCTCTACTTTTATACTGTGAGTGTAAATTCACCCATGTACTTTAAATATTTTTGTGGAGTATTTGCAGCAGGAACATTGCATAAAGGAGCCAGAAAATACAGCTGAACCGAAAGGGGTAGGCTGGCTTCTTTTATTTCTTCATGTCAAGATGCAGTCAATGGCATAAAAGAAAACAAGTTGAAGTTGAACAGTTACTTAATGTTTCAGCAGAGCTCCACTGGGATGCTGGTATGTGTGTGCCTGTCAGTGTGGAATTCAGTTGAAGCCCCATGTTGTGAAAAGGGAGCTGCAGGTTACACCTGATGCTGGTTGTATTTCTGATTGATACCTGTCTGATAATTTGAAATGTTGGCTAATAGATTGCACAACAGCTTATACTACTTTGTTGATTCTGAAGGGTTTGCTTTGATTATTTGCTGGTTTAGACCCCTTCAAAAGGTTAGCAGGACTGTAGCAGACAGCTGTTCTCCCGGAGCTCTTTGTATATGGTAACTTTCACTGGTTTTAAGAGTGGTGCAATGTGAGAGGTTGTCCCTGGTGAAAGAATGTGTAAATATCCTATGAGTTAAAATGCTGTCAGCACTGTTGATAAACCCCATTTGCTCTTAGGGAAAAGGAACAATAGTAACTGTTGTCATTTGTGAAGTAATTCTCTTTTGCATCACTGTCATAATACACTGCGTGGCTTTGTTTTAGTCTGGTGGGGAGAAAGAGTTGCCGAGTCAAAATGTTATGCACCAAGTAGGAATCTTGCACTGAAAGCAACTGCTTCCTCTTCCCTGTTAGAAATAACAACTCTTAACCCTTTCCCCCAGTTTTATGAGGCTTTTAGATAGTGTTTTTTTTCCCCAAAAGCAGTATGCATTGCCATGCTGTATTCTGTACCAAGTGATGAGGTTTCACATCCTGAAGAATTAGAAACACATCCTTTTGACTTTTTCTTTAGGGAAGAAAGTATGAAACTAAGGTCCCATGCATTAATCATTTGTATGTTTCTATCAATATGGTGTTCTGGTGAAGAGTCAGCCTCCTCCAAATATTCATGGGAGGGCACTAGGCATCCATTTCAGATGGGTGCTGTGCATCTGCTCTCTACAAATATACTAGAGCCACTCAGGAAGAAACTAAGATAAGCTAAGTTTTTTTTGCCTGATGTTGTAATTAAAGTGAGTGGTGGTACCATGTCCCATGCCCTGGTTAAATAGTGACTTTAGGAATTAGAAGGCTGTCTGTTAACCTGGGACCTCTTGTCCCTTAGAGGTGGATTAGGGTCTTGGAGAAGATTCAGCAAACTGGGAAGGGGCAGGGCAATGCAGTGTCTGTCATGTTGCTCTTGAGAGGCTGAAAGCGTGTTTCTCTGCCTGCTGAGAGGTAAGACTTCTTCCTCAGCCTCCTCACCTGAGCAGTGCAAATTTTCAGGTGAAGTTTTTAAAATGTAAGCTTGAGACTTGAATCTGTGTCTTTGTGGTGCTCGCCCTCATTGTTCTTCCATGTGCACATGCCCTCCTAAAAGAGCTGAATCCTCTATCACTGAAGTGCTTACAGCCAGATCTTTTTCCCTTATTGTTCCTCTGAATGGATAAATCCATCCTAACATTTATTTTGTACGTGGGAAGTTTTGTCTGAGAGGTACTCAAAAGGTAGAATGTTGGACAGGGAGTGAAGCGTAAGCTGACTTGCACACCTATTGTGAAAACAAAGGTGCCTATTCAATTCATGTAGTGACACCCAGGCATATGTGGAAGGAATACAAATGTGTCTTTGTATTCCTGGCACTGCTAGTCCAGGCTCCTTTGTAGTATGGGGTGACTGATGAAAAATCTGCACGGTACATTATGCCAGCTCACAAATTGACTAGTCTAGCCTGATGAGAAGGTGCTGGGGATGAGGACAGCCTAATTGGCATCCCTGCATCAGCAGCATCTAGGAAGCATCCTGGGAATTGCTCGCCCTACGCTCAGAGCAGCTGATCACATGAGCCTGAATTTTCAGTTGAGTTCATTAGTCAGCCATTTTGGTCAACACCCTGCTTACTGCGCACAACCAATCCTATCGGCACTCGCTGTCCTGGCTTAGCTGGGAAGAAAGGGACCAGCACTCTGATTACAGCAAACCTGGATATCTGCCTCTACATTCTACCTTTATTTTGGCTTGGGTAATCATCAGAGGAAGCCATTTTTTCCTTCTGCTTTTTTTTTCTTTTTACTTTTTTTTTTTTTACCTTTTTTCCCTCCTGTTTTCGATGCAGAAGCCAGGCTTTCTGTGGTTACTTAAGATCAATAGCTGCTAGCATAGCTGAACACGACGACAGTTGGTGGCCAGGAGGGAGGAAGAGACGAGCGTGAAGGAGCAGCAGCTTTACCTTGCTTTGTATATGAAAAGCCCAGAGCAGTCTGTGTGATCCTGAGCATATCTGCCCTTTAATAGCAAGGTATTTCTTATTTTCTCTTCAGAAAGCTTTTCTTTTTAGTTCTTATTTTTTTCCCTCCGTTGTTGTACCAGCTGAGTCATCATGTCTGCTCTGACGCCTCAAAGCGACATGCCAACCCCCACCACAGACAAGATCACTCAGGCTGCCATGGAGACCATCTATCTTTGCAAATTCCGAGTGTCGATGGATGGAGAATGGCTCTGCTTGCGCGAGCTGGATGACATCTCCCTCACACCCGACCCAGAGCCTACCCACGAAGGTACAGTCCAGTTCCCTGCCTTGGGATCCCTGCAGCCGTCGCATTGTTACAACTGCTGCACAAGCTGGGAGGGGGTATCTCCGGGATGAGGTGCTCCTGTCCTGCCTGGAGAACCTGGACACCATTTGACGTGTTAGAAAGCCGAATTGGTTCTTCACATTGCTCTTAGAATTTGTTGTCTTTGGTAAGCCACCCCTTTAGGAGAGAGAGGTTTGTGCTTAAATGTTGGTATTTTTTTAAGATGTATCTGGAAGGATCGGGTTTGTGCATCTCAGGAGGGAAGATAACCGTGGTGTGTTCTCAGGGATACCCTTAATCACAGTTTTACTCTTTAAAGAGGACCTTTAGCTCTGTTAGTCAGCTGTCAGCTTTCACAAATGGAGCATGCTGGCAAAACAGCCATGTGTCAGTGTATGTTCAGTGGGTAGTTTTTGGAAAGCCCCAAGTGATTACGCAGTTGTGCCTATTATCAGGTGATAATAGCATCAGAAGTCTTCCAGCTCGCTTCTGGTGAGTGTGCTGTTGTTCGTAATGCCTTAGAAGCCTGAAAAGTGGAGGCATAACACATCTCGCTTTTGTCTTGAAAACAGATTTGCAATCTGGACTCATGGTGAAAACAGTTTAATACTAGGTCATGTAAAATGAGGACTCTAGGCTTTGTGAGCTCTAAAACCACAAGAGGTCATCGATGCATTGCTCTACCAATAGAATAGCAGGGAAGGAGCAGATATGAGGCATTTCTCCAGGAATTTTGCCCAGTAGCCAGTGTTCCTGTGGTCACCAGTGTTGCCAGCTGTTGAGTGCCCCTTGCTGGATGCTGAGCACCTCTCAGTCTTACAGCAAGGGGACTCCATCCTTTCACTCCTCACCCTCTTCCAGTAACTGCTGAAGTGCAACTCCATCAAGTAATCTCGCTTGACCCATTTCATGCTGGCTCGTCAAGTCAGTATTGTCTTACTAGTTGTCTTGCTGGTTGAGACAACTTAAATTGTGGTGATGTGAGCTTTAAAATTAATTCCCAGCTGATAATTTTATTTCCATTTCACAGCTGCTTTCAGTCTTAGCCCTTGGGTTTGGATTTGCTTGCCAAATACTTAGTCACAGAGTAATAGATACTATTACTGGTATCCCTATCCAGGGATACTAGACAGGTTTTAAAAGCAGAGACTAATGCTCCCTCTGCAGCTTTTTCCAGGGTTTCAGGGAGTTGTAGACTTGGACAGCAGCATCAGAGTAGTGAGTTCAGGTTGAGATGGGTGCAGCAATTCAGCTGCCTTTCAATTCCTATGTTCTTGTATGTGGCACTGGCTCTTTCAGACCATGCTTGGTCTTATTTGTATGTTTTGGGATTTCACTGTTGGGTGGTTGGGTTTTTTTTAACAGTATGTTCTAGTGTAGGTGGATTGATTTTTATATATTCTCCCTTTCTCTCATAAATAGTAACTACTCTTTTGACTTGCATTATGGTTAGTAAATGACCTTCTAACCAATGTAAGGCTCTTCTCATAGTATAGCCTGGAAAACTTTTCAGTTTGACACTGAGTCAATTCTTTAGATCCTTACTTTTGTATGGGTCTCTTTCTTCTCTGTTCATCTTCTTGCTCTGAGCAAACTCATGAGGAGGGTAGGCTTGGGTAAATTCAGTGTCTGTGATACAGGTTTTCTCAGTTGCCTTTCTGAAATATGCTGAATATTTGTCTTTACATTGTACAGGTTGCACTATGCCTGCCTATGTAAACAGTTCAAACATTAACACTAGGCGAACCCACAAAACTAGAAAAATAATTGTTCTTTAAAGCTGTAATTATAGTCACACTCATGCAAGTACTAGAGAGGGTTAGAAAACAGTATTTGCTCATTTCTTTGCCATATTATTTAATTCATATGTCAAAAATTAATCTAAAAAGAGAGTTGTGTCTTAACAACCTTTATGGGGATGCCTGTGCATTGATTGATTATGGTTGCTTGTTGGGAAGCAGGGACTCATTAGTTTGGCAGGGGGGTTTGGTTTCAGGTTATATTTTTGACAGTGATAAAAGGTCAGAAAAAAGTGTTCATAGCAGAAAAGCTGACACAGCTTTATCCCTAGCGTTTGACCTGGTGCTACAGCATTTGTGCTGCTTCTGTGTCCGTGGTACATGGGTTGAGGGGGAAGGGTGATGGGACATGCGGGCACCAAGGGCTGCACTGAGAGGAGGAGCAGGAGACTGAGGAGCTGAGGCTGGTGTGTCTTGTAACACCTCCATGAAACTGATGTAGAAAGGCAGGGATTATGAAGGGCGGGGGGAAGACTCTAGAGTTCTGCTGAAGGTAAAAGGATGCATATTTTATTCCTTACAAATCAAGATGTGAAAAATGATATATTGCAGTAGCAAATCCAACAGCTTGATGAAATAAAGATTTGAAGTCTCTAGTTGCTATCCTTCAGCTCTTGGTGCTTCCTGAGAGTTTTTTGCCTCTCTTTGCTCTGTGATCTGCTGTGCCCCCAGTGCACAAGCAGCCATCCTGCCTGCCTTCTCCTCCATACTGTGCACTTCTCGTGCTGGGGATGAACAGAATCTGTGCTCCCAGCCTGGCATCAAAGGTGTCTGTACCCGTCCTTGTGTCCCAGAACTGCCAAGTTAGCCCACAAGGTCATGGTGAGGAGAGGAAGAGCACAGTTCCGGGCAGTGAGGAGGTAAGATAAGACAAAGGGTCAAGAACAGAATGCAGTGTGGGGGTGATTTAAAATGCAATAGGCAAATGAGATTTGTAGTCTTGAGAATTTTGCCCTAAAGGCCTTGCACTTCAAGCTTTTCTCATACATTGGCTGTGGTCTGAGTTTCTGCTTTGCTATTTATAAAGATGCTTTTTTATTTATTTCTTTACAGCTATACTGAATGTAGGACAAAAAAGTAAAATATCTGAGAAAACTGAATTGTGCTAAACAAGCAGCTGCAGTGTGTTTATTTTTTCTTGGCAATGGAAGTAGTTTGTTAGTAGTGGTCACTTTTGTTTTTCTGATTGCTTTTGGTTTTTTCTTTAAAACAGATTACTTACAAATGACAGTTTAAACATACAGGAAGGGGCTGAAGTGATTCTTACCTGCTCTGCTTTGACATCCCTCACCAGGACACTGTTCGAGTTCCAGTGAGAGAGAGATCAGAAGAGTATTAATGGTGCCAGGTCTTAGAGTTGGGATGTTAGGAGAAGGTAGAGGCAGACTGCCTGTGCTTTCTGATTGTGCTCTGAGGGCTCCCCAAGCAGAAAGGCAGAAACTGTAGCTGGTGCTTATTGTATCTGAGTCTAGACCTGCTGTCAGCCTCAGGAGTCTGTTTGCCACAGCCTTCTCTGGAATAATCCCAATTGAGGCCAGTTTTGTGATAGGAGCTGGAGGGACAGGGGGAGAGCTGGTGATGTAAGGGCACAGTGACAATCAGTCTTGCTCATTGATGTTTAAAAACAGTAGGCATCATCCTGTGGTGGGGATATTTTCTAGTAAAACCAAGCCAAATTCTGCTACTTTTCAAGCCAAAGGGAATGTACTTTGAGAAATGGATTCTGATCTGAGATGAAATATTGTACATTTGGAGTTTGAGTGGAACTCTGAGTAAAACTTGAATTGTAAGCTGTTAAGCTCTTGTTTGTTTGCAATATGTGTAATGATCATTGGGGCATCTTTAGGGACTGAAGTGTGAAAAACATCTTGATTCTAACTCTGTCATGTTCAGGAGTGACTGTGAGATTGAACACTGATCTTGGCTGGAGGGAGAAGTTATGACATGCAAAATGGCCTTGCACAGTTTTACTGGATGTTATATTTCTACTTTCAGTAATCATGAGGAGCTTCACATTACAGCAATAGATAAGTCAAAATGTCTGTAGGATAAATGGTCATGTCAGTCTGTGACCCTGATGCTGCCAGGTGAGGAGCAGCATGTGTTAAAATGAGTGATGACAGTGGCCTTTAAAAAAAAAAAACCAAACGAAAACCCGGTAACAGTTTTACAGTAAAGGTATTGCAGGGACTTGTCACAATGTATCATGACAGCACAAGCTCTTGGTGCTGTAGGGTGAGGTAAGGCAGCTCTGGGCAGTGGGTTGCTGGATGGGGGTGCATTAACAAAGAAGAAAGAAGCGATCATGCAGAGATTGAGTTGCTGTGTGTGGTGTGCTCAGAGGAAGCAGATAAAATTAACTGTTGTCTGCAGGGAGCAGATAGCAGCAAGGTCAGCAGTGTCAGCAAAGTACAGCTGTAAGCAATGAGGGAGAGCAGAGGCTGCCCTAGGCAGTGCTGGTACCAAAGCCCTCCGTGTTCTCCTTATTCTCCTGCTGTAACTCTTTGCTGATCCTTTTTCTTTGTCAATGCTTCCTGATCCCCTGATTTGAAAATCTAACATGAAAAAAATTCATTGCATACTCCAGTGATACTAACAGCATCTGCTTCATTTTCTTTCTTGACTTGCTTTAATGATTTCTTACTAAATATGTCATTATCATTCCTGAGGCAATAAAGATGAGATAATGCAATTTAAATATAATCATGTGACTGTTGGTGTTCCTGCTGTCATAAAACTAGTATCTGTCCATACAGTGAAGGAGAGTGTGCTAATGACATGAATGCAATTCATCAAGCCCTAACTTGTCAGCACTTTTGTAAGTCTTACTTAAATGTGTTGGTTGTTTTTTCCTCTTTCCTCAGAACTTTTTCCAGTGATAGCTCCTGTTTGAGGACTTGCTATGAGGGTTTAACACTAGTGCATTGACTAATTGCAGTCTAATTGTCTTTCCTGGTATTGGCATTCAGCAAAGAACAAGTAACTTCGAAACCCTTTATTGTTAAAGTAACAGATGGGGTTTTCATGATGAATATATTAGTGATAATAAGTACTCTAGTTCCTTTGTAAAGAACTTGCCTGTGTATTTATTCCAGTGGGATATTCAGTTCTGTAATACTAATCTTCCTGGGAATCTGGTTGGAATGAGGTAATCATTTTATGAAGACTTAAAAATCTTGGTCATCCTGTTTTCTAACCTTGGTACACACGAGCAATAGACTTCAATATTCTACCATAGAAGTGTAGTAGCATGGGGGGAAGCTGGTGGCAGGAGGAGCATCACTGGGGCTCTATTCTTGCAGTAGCAGGGAATTTCTCAAGCAAAACTCCCTGTTTCTCCTAGCCAGCCAGGTAGGCTTGTACTTATAGTCCCTCTCCTTCCATTCACTACTGACAAGGTGAGGGGAAGTCCCTGCTGAATCAAGAGCAATCGGTCACTTCAGCCTGGGGTCGTGGGCCCAAGGAATGGCCATTTTCTGCTGCACTCAGCATTGCAGTAATGCTCAGCCCTTAGGGAAGGAGTGAATTTAGGAATGAGGAAAACTGATCTCTCGAAATCAGGTACATAAATAAAACCGCTTCAGAGGATGAGAAGACTGTTGCTCAGTGGTATTGCAGCACAGGAAGCTTTTGGGGATCAGATGAATTGTTAGTTGTACTGATATTTAGACTGTTTTTCTCCTATTTAAATGCAGTGCCTGTGACTATGCTGTTTGCCGGCCAGCACTGGCTCCTACAGCAGGAGAGGGCTGATTGCGCCTTCGTGGGAGGGAGGAGGTCCCGGTAGTGGGTGTACTTTGCTCAGGACTTTGGCACAGTTGGCCTGTGAAAGAGGATAGAGACTTTCTTGTCCTTCAAATGTTCAACTGATTGCAAGGTATTGGTGGGGAGAGCTGGCATGTAAGTAGGTAGCAAAAAAACCCACAGGGTTCAGGCCCCCTGGGGCTTTGTCTGGCTTTGTTTTCAGGGTTCAAAACCAGGGAGTTAGGGCGTGCTGAAACAAGTTTGTCCTGCCTCCTCCCCTTCCAGGATACCTACCTCCTCCTTGTGCCTGTCAGCCATCTGCAGGCTCCTGCCGAGGTGTGTTTTCCTCATGGAGACTTTAGTGAATCATCCTCCGTGACGACTTAAAACCAGTGACCCGTGTCCAGGCTCAGCTGGGTCACTTCTGCAAGATCTTTCGTTTGGAGCCATGCTCGTAATGGAGTTAAAGCTGTGTTTAATTTGAAATGTCCTCACTATGTCCTTTTCCTGCAACGTGCTTGCTCTTCCTGCGTGGCTGTATTTCCCTGTCGGGGGGTTCTGTTTGGGACTGGGTAAGGAGGAGGTTGAAGCAAATGCTGATGTTGCATAAATACCAAAAGTTTAGTGCTGTGATTTTGCAAACAAAGTAATGCTTTGCTTTTCTTTTTAGGATAAACTTTGCAAAACTGTTGCTTGTCTTAATGTAGAAAGAAACAAAGCTTCTCAGGCTTTGCCGGAGCCTATCTTAATTTGACTCTCAAGGAAAAAACTGCTTTGCTGTATTGCTTTGTGCAGACTAATAAATCCTTTTGACTTGCAAACCACTTGCACTGTGAATTAAGTCTTGTACTATGCAAATCTCCCTTTCAGTTATCCTTTTCTTATACTTTGATTTTGAATCTTTCCTTTAGATCACAGCTTGCATGACCTTTTCTTTCTTTTCCTTTCTTTTTGCTGTTTGCAAAGACTCTTGGGAGGATTTGACAGATGTGGTGGAGCAGTTGCGTGGTGATACTGAAGGTGCGTGCCACAGCGACATCTTTCAGCTGTTATTTCCTCTAATGATTGGCTTTTGCCTTATTATTTTGAGCCAGAGTGCAAAAAGCAGTTTTCCTGTGCAGTGCCCATAGCAGTGGCTTTCTGAACGTGCTTGTCTGGTTGAACCAGGTTCCCAGCCAGAGAGCATGCTCTGCCAGTTGCACTGTGGGCAGGTGTTTGGTCGCTGCTGTTAGTGTATTAAGGCAAATGTCTTTGATCACTGGGGTGTTTGTATGGCTCTTGTCATTCTGTTAATTTACATTTACAGTGGAGGCTTTTCTTTCAAATTTGGTCAGCCCCTTCATGGATTCCATGTGATCAGGTTTGTTTTCAGAATTCTTACTGATCTCATTTCTTGAAAACACCTGCATCCAATGTTGCTTAAAAAATATTTCAAAAGCTTTGGAGTATTTTGATTTCAAGTGGAGGGAGGAAAAGTGAATCAACAAGGGGCTAGATTCCTTCTTAAATTCTTTCTGAGGCAATGATTTTTCCAAGCCTGATACAAACACAACTTAAAAGGTTGCAGCAGTGTATGGAAGCTGAATTTAAAAAAAATATTTCTTAAATCATCTCCAAGTATCATATTTTCTGAAGGATTTCCATTTATAAACTTGAGACTTTGCAAAAGTGACTCTTATGATCCTATGAGCAGCTCCTTGAAGGATACATCTGCCTTAAAGTTTGGAGTTGTCATTATTACTAGAATAATAACTGATAGTTAAGAATGGCAAAGCATAATACAGCTAGGATTGGGACTCCCCTTAGGAAAAAACCTTCCAGTGCTGTAGTTTTAAGCATGTTTCTGGCAGAGGACAAAAGCCAAATCAACCAAGACAAAGCAGGCTCTATTTTGGTCTGTGTTTGGAAACTCAGATGGTAGAAATCTTTTTAAAGATCATGTGTTGTGGTCAAAAATGAGTTGTGATGCATTAACTACACTGCTCTCTTGCTGGCCATCTTCTGTGGATGGTGCCTTTCTTAACTGGTGTGCTTGGTTATGCGTCTGGGCTTCTGCCTGCTGGCCTTCTGCTCACCCATGGAAGATTTGCTCTCTCTGGCACAACAGCTAGTTCTGCTTCCCCAGCAGCGCCAGCCCAGGAATTGCCAAGGGGGTCTGTAAGAGAGTAGGGGTGGAGGTGCAAAAAGGGATTGAAACTTTTTCTATGACACACTGTACAGATTTTTTTGTGTTTAGTTTTTCAGGGTAGGATACATTTGAAATGTGTCTTGTCTGTTTGTGCTTGTGTCTGTTTCTCATGGCCACCACCTCATCCTTGTTCTTTGAAACTCTTAGGTGCTCGGTGTGGGAACTCTCCTCGGTGATAGCCCAGAGACAGATGCATGCTTGTCAGGGAGTGTGCTTTCCCCATCAGAGCTCAACAGGAAGGACATAATAGCAAGAACCAACAAAGCAATGTTTTAAACTCTGTGAAAATATTTCTTCTTTTAAGAAATCCAATTTCATTTTTGTAAGGCAGCTTTAGTCCAGCTGCTTTCCACTTCACCCACAGTCTCTTAGAGCAGACATTGCATTTGAATATAGAAGCAAAAAACTAGTAGAGTAAAACATATTTCTGTAGAAACAAGTTTTCATTTGTGAATAGTCATATCACTTATTTTCATCACTGCTTACTTTTGAGAGTGTTTGCATGATGTGCAGAACGTGTCCTGCCTCATCCATGGGATGGTGGTCAGGGACCTGCGTTGCTGGAAGACAAATGAGGCATTTGAACGGAAGGGAATGTCAGGAAACAGAAGCAGCTAAAGAAATACTTAATAATGTTGAACTCCAGTTTAAATGATGAAAGTCCTCAATTTATCTAGGGATTTGCTTTCCACATTTATTTGAACTTATACATGTGTTCGTGATTTGTTTGTTTGAGCTGGCACTAATGTCTGTGCTGATGTGAATTTGCTCGGCACACTGTAGATAGCTGTGTGGTTTGTTTTGAAAGCAAGTGTTTCACCATTAGGGCATCTCAGTTAATAGGAACACAGTGTAAACTGGTTGCAAGATGCCTTTTCTCTTCCACAAATGGAAGCAGCTTCTCTATATTTCAGCTTTTGTGTTTTTGCTTTAAGATGGATTCAGTAAATGGAGAACCTTGCTGAAACACTAATTATTGCCATTACTTTGAGCAGATTTGTTCACTCCTACAGCGTTTCTTGGCTTCTTACTTTTGATCAAAGTTCCAGGTTTCTTCTTAATTCTTTCTGTGTAATTCAATATGAGGAGCAATAAAATTTATTCTCACCAGGTGAGAATTACTTAGACCAGAGTCACAGCTTAACCCTTTGAGATCCAGCATTGCCTTGGCTTTTCCCTTCATTTTTAAGTTCCTAAGTATGTATTTTGCCTTTTAAAGGAGCAGCAGGATTCCTGAGGTTTGAGGCTTCTGAAGACATCTTGATGGAAGCTTCTCAGGAACCCTTGGTTTCTCATGCTGTTAGCATGTGAATGACTGTGACATAGTTTTACCTCTCTAGAGATCTGGGAGTTGAGCTTTTTAAGGAAACAGATGAGACGATTATTTTAGACTGTCATTCTAGTGGGATGCAAGTTCAGTTCAGTCATGACCACTTAGACCCCATGTGCAAGGTTGCTGGTTAGAAAACATGTCTGTTCTGAAGAAGCTACAATATTCGAATAGCAAAGCGTCTCAAGACCCTTGAGATTACTTCAGCTGAAATCTGAACCACGTTGAAAAGCCAAGTTTAAGGGCCAAGATTTTGCTTTTTAAGGTT
This sequence comes from Galbula dea, assembly GCA_013399015.1. Lineage (NCBI taxonomy): Eukaryota > Metazoa > Chordata > Aves > Piciformes > Galbulidae > Galbula > Galbula dea. The sequence continues at coordinate 1,936,165 of VWZX01009068.1, read as the reverse complement.
TACAATGTGGCATGTATAGTAAAACACAAGCAGAGCTTTTGCAGTTAGAGACAGAGAAAGCTGGAGAAGATACTGATTCAAACTGAGACTCTCAATTGCACGTCAGGGTCATATTTGTCAAAGCAGAAAGTGTCTGGGTTGACTTAGCCAGCTGGATAGTCTTGTTGTATAAAAATAATCTGCTGGTTTACCCTGCTCTTTCAGTCTTAGCTTTAAAGGTGTGTATGTTGCAGCACATAGAGCAATGGTATCATTATTTAGGATTTAAATTTTGGAGTACAGCTTTTGGATTTTATCCAGTTTCATACTACATAATAGTTAATTGGTTTGCAAGATGAGAATCTTAGATTAGCTGCATATGCAGAGCATCATCGTTCCCAACAGGCTAATGAAGCAGAAACTCTCAGTCACTGTGATGAAAGCTTTTTTCAGTTCCTTAGACTGTGAACTGCACATTTGAGTCTTAAATGAAAGCACAGACCTGCTTTTTCTTTTTTCCCAAGTGCTCTCATCAGCTCAGATGTTCATTGGCTCTTATAAGTGTTGGAAGAATCTAATTGTCTTGAACATGTTTCATACACCTCTCTATTCTTGTTTTTGGGGGTTTGAAATTAGAGTGATATTGGCCCCAGTTGGCAGACAGCAGTCACAGACCCATCAGACTCATGGGAAACCGTGAAGTAGGACCCTAGTTCTAAGCTGTGTCTTTGGACTGTGCCATAATTCAAATTAGCTAGTAACCACAGCCAAAGTAACACTTTCTGTCTAGTTGTTTGGTATGTTTTCTTTAATTTTGCATTGGCAGTTGGTTTGCCACCTAAGCAGAGTCACTTTGGATGCCTGCCTAGCTACCAATGGGATCCTGGAGGCACTGGGGCAGCAGGTGCAGGACTGCTCTGCAGAGCCTGGCCAGACAGATAATCATGTTCATCACAGAATTCAAAATATACTGAATTTGTTTTTAAAAGAAGTCTATTTGTTTCTTTTTACCACAGCACTGTACTCTTCTGAGAGTACATAGGAAAATTGTCTCAGATCAGGCAAACCTACTAGAGATTTCTGTTGGTTTATCTGTCTTGGTCAGAAGTGCAGATGTACTGTAGATGGAGTTGTGAGGGAGTGGGTCGATGTTGTTTTACCAGAGAACCTTGTTCTGAGTGAATTTTGAATCATGGTACCAAAGCAAAGCACAACTTTGTAATGGTAATTGTCTGTGGAGGAAGCAAATGCTGTAGTGCCTACAGAGCTTTTCAACCAGCAGGAGATAGCAAAGATTGGAAGTAAGAACAATGTGACTTTTCCTGATTCCATAGTTCTGTAAAGTTTTGCTCCTTGCTCTGTTTTTGGCTGGTGGTGCTGATAAGATGCCTTACTGCAGTGGCAGTGCACTTGGGATGACAAGGAGTTTGCGTTGGAGCAGCTGGACTTGTCAGTATCAGCATCCTGATGAAGCAGGATGATGACTTGCATCATCAGGATGAGTCCTGTAGGAGACTGCAATGGTCTCAGGAGACTACTGGGGGTCTGAATATTTATATATGGTAGAGGAAGAATATCGTCTGGGAAGATCTGAGTCTGTTGGGACTTGGAGCAAGCTGTCAGAGGAGCCATGAGGATCAGCTCCTTATTGTCAGTGGTAAAAATCAGTAGCATTGATAAAGTGGAGAGAGAGGTGGAAATTTGCTCCATGTTACATCTGAGTTAAAAAAATGGTCAAAGCTTTTGTAGTTATTTGAAGTACTGAGGCACCCCTAATGCAGTACGTTGCCTACTCCCAGGTCATTGTGGCTTCAGCCATAAAACACTGGCAAATTTAGATTTTTCTTAACAAAAGGCCTGAAGGAAGTGTCTCACATGAAACTGTCATTGCCCCTAAAACTGCCTTTGCAGCTGAGGAAAAGGGAAAAGAGAGAGAGCTGGGATATCTTACTGCATTAAAAATAGCTTTTGTTACTCAACAGTATTTTTCTTCCTCTTTTTGCAGATCCCAATTATCTCATGGCTAATGAGCGCATGAACCTGATGAACATGGCAAAGCTGAGTATCAAGGGGCTGATTGAATCAGCACTTAATCTGGGCAGGACACTGGACTCAGACTATGCACCTCTTCAGCAGTTCTTCGTGGTGATGGAACACTGCCTTAAACACGGCTTGAAAGGTAAACATGCTTGAGAGGAGCTTTCCTGGGCTGTTTGTCGTGGTGTAGGAGTGAGAAAGAGCAGTCTTGTTTTAAGAATCTAGTCTTGTAGTCTACAGGAGACTAAAGAGCAGAGTCACTGCTGTAATCACAGTTGACAGACCAGAGGAAGGGGAAAAAACAGTTGTTGCAGGTGCTTGCCATTTTTAAACCAGCTTCAAGTAGAACTAAGTGATTAGTGATAAAATTAGCTCCTCAGCAAACTCATGACTCCCTTTTTTTCTGCACTTCCTCATGCTTTAGAGGCACAATGCTTCTCTTGCTGGAAAAGGAACTGCAACACAGGTCCTTTCTCTATAGTTCTGTCAAAACTGAAGATTTTGGCTTTGTGCAGCTACATGTCTTGTAAGCTTCTTTCTAAAAGAGCAAGCAGAACATATATTTAACTATATAATACAGAGTCCTAAAAAATTGCCAAGTACCAGCCTGCTTTTCTTGATGTGCTGCCCTTGGGTGGTAGGAGCTTGAGAAGAAAAGCCAAGGATAGTAAATTCTTCTCAGCACCTGTGCATATGTCCTGCAGTGTTTCTTTAGCAGTTGTATTCAGCATTACTTGTGGAAGAGGGAAATCTTGTGCTGGTTAGGATAATGCTGTGCAATGGAGAAGTGTTCTTATTCTTCAGCTTCTTTGTTTATCCAAACTTGCTAGTTATCACTGGATGATGTTGCTTTGCCACGTTGGGGGTGCACAGAATATTTTGTGGCATCTGTCTGGAGGTCCTGTTGCCTTATTTGAAGAATCCAGTAATTGTCACACTTGGGCATAAAAAAAATCATCTTCTGCACTTGCTCAGAAGCAGTCTAGGAGAATCTCTCTGGTGTTTTTTGTCTACTGTTCATTCAGTTCTGACTGTGTTTGCAAATGTGGTCAGTCAGCGCGAGCCCAGCAGGCTCATTTTATATCTTTTTCTTTTCCAGCCAAGAAGACTTTTCTTGGGCAAAATAAGTCATTTTGGGGACCTCTAGAACTAGTGGAAAAGCTTGTTCCTGAGGCTGCAGAGATTACAGCAAGTGTTAAGGATCTCCCAGGACTGAAGTAAGTATAGCCTTTTAATGCACAAGTACATAGTATGATTTTTATTGTAAGAAGGATCCTCAAGAAGAGAAGGAAGGGCAAACATAACCTTCAGGAATATATCTGCCACCTTCTGATGATAAAAATGGATTTTTACTCTTTTATACAATATAGAATCACTATGGTTAGAAAAGGCCTCTGGGATCATCAAGTATTCTTAATCAAAGATCTGCAGGAGAGGATAGGATGTGTTATTTCTGTGTTAAGCTCATGGGGTCTCATGGACAATAGGACATTTATTGCTGGCACTAAATGAGTGATGATGTGTCTCAGCAGAGGTAACAGTCTTTACTGACTATTTCTGAAGTCAGACTGAAGAGGAAGCAAGTTGGAAGGGAAGTGATTACAGGTTAAATAGTTTTGAGGCTGCTAGAGCTGATTTTTATTTTATATAAATTCACACAGTCTTTAGAAGTTTACCTGAAAGGGAAGCTCAGTCATGAAGTTTGGAGAAACTACTAGCTTATGTTGAGGAGGAGAGTTAAAAAACATTTAAGCATATATTGCTTTTAAAAATTTCATAGTAATTTCAGACTTCACATTCAGGTTTGCTTATTTCATGCTACAAAAAACTAAGAGGCTTTTAGTCTAGGGAGCAGACAAAAGATGTAAAGAAGGGTGTAAGGAAGCTTTGGTTATGAGCAGGACAGAGGATTAAATCTTTGCTGAAACAGGATGAGTAGATTAACAGTGTCTTCCAGGTTAGTATTTAGGGACATATGGATAAGTGCTTTTACTGGCTATCTGTGCAGGACTCCTGGAGCAGCTTACAGAACCAGCTTGGAGTGCCAACAGGGTTGTGCCAGAGCTCCTGGTACCTTTTCCTCTTGTAAAAGAATATTAAAACATTAAATGAATTGAAATAAAGAACAGCTTTAGAGTGCTTGTAAACCTTACATTCATACTAATCATTGGGAGATGTCCTGCATTAGTGCAGTCAAGAATGAGGAGTAGTAAAGATTACTTTCATGGGCAGGTTCTCCTTGAACCAGTTAAGGTTAGAAAATCCAGTGCTCCTGTGCTGTTTGGTGTAAGGCAGCTGACTGACTGCTGGAGGTGGAAATCGCCTCACAGTGAGCAGGATTCTGATTAGAAGGAATTTACACCTTCTTTTGGAGCATCTGGTACTGGCTCCTGGCCAGCTTGCCAGGGTGGATAAGCCAGAGCAGAGATGCAGTTCATCAGTTATTGTATTTTTAAAGCTGCGTGCTTCAGATTGGCAGGCAAAAGAGAGGGGGAAGGACTGTGACTATAACCCATGGCATCCTGGGAGTGTGCTAATGAGCAAAGAGTTGGAGAGAGCAGTACTGAATTTGTGGTTTGAGTTGTCTTTGTGGATTCTCACCTGATTTAACACCTACCTGAAGGAGTGGTGCTTGGGCATCTGTGCTGACCTGAACGTGTTTGTCTGACCTGCCTTATGCAAAACTGCCTTTGGATGAGGAGGTGGTGTGCTGAAGCAGCTGATCTCCATATGGTAGCATCAGCCAGCAGGGGTAAAGTTCAGGGACATATTTTTAATATAACAACAAATACATGATTAGTTATGAGAAGCAGTGATTGCTTAGATAAACTTGTCTGTAACTACTTGCACTTGGCTGTCTTGTATTTCCCTGTTTTGATCAGTGCCAGCTCTGTCTTTGAGATGCAGAAACTTTAGATCGACTGGGGTTATGAGAGCTGTTTGTGAATGCGCTGCAGGACATTTGTAACTGTGGGGTTTCTGGCCTTTGTAGGACACCTGTGGGTAGAGGAAGAGCTTGGCTTCGCCTTGCTCTAATGCAGAAGAAACTTTCAGAATACATGAAAGCTCTGATTAACAGAAAAGATCTTCTCAGGTGAGTGCTGAGGTGGTTCTTGAGTTAAGTTAGGTTCACTTCTAGCCTCTCTGAAGATCTGTACTATCTGTTACACCCAACTGGTAAAGTATGTCTGTACTTATTTGAGAAATGTTAATATTTGTGAAATGCAGGGCTTCCTCTGGGAAGGGGGGGTTAAAAATGTTTAATGGTCTTTCTTAAGTCAGAAGCTTTTATTTCTCCACTTTGCCTCAAATATCCATTAGAATAAACCAAATTTTGGTTCCAAAGAGATGGTTTGGGTGAAATATTTATACAGAGGGGATACAGCATTCTGTTGTCTGCAAAGTCTTGGCCCTGGTTTTCTTTCTAACCATGTAACTTCATTACCATTTGGCTTGGAACAAGTTATTTCACTTCTCTTTATCTCTGCTTCCCACTCATAAAATAGCAATAATTTTGTAGTTCAACTGGAAGTCCATGAGTTTGAACATTTCTGTGTGGACTATGTGCCACTGCCTGGGGTTTTGTTACCGCTGAGCTTGCATTATACTGTCCTATGAAGTAGCAGGGGTCCCATGCTAGTTGACATCATTTTAGTTGATTTTAAAAGATGCAACACTTGTCTTCTCTTGCTGTGCATCTGCAGTGAATTTTATGAGCCTAATGCACTGATGATGGAAGAAGAAGGTGCTATCATTGCCGGCCTCCTCGTAGGTTTGAATGTTATCGATGCAAACTTCTGCATGAAAGGAGAAGATCTGGACTCACAGGTACTGGGTATTCAATTAATGGGGGGGGTTTGTCATGTCAGTTGCAAGTTCAGAGACTCAGGGTTTTGGGTTTCTCCTTGTTATGCTTTGCTACAGTCTGCATGCAGGTCACTGCAGAGTGAAATGTAGTAAACGAAAATGGAGGCAAAAACAGGGAAGGACTTGGCCAAAAGGAGGGAGTTGTAGACAGCTGTTAATTCACTCATGCTGTGTGATGAGATCATTGTAGCTGTTCAAACAAAAGGAGCCTGTATGCACTTATGTTCCAGCTTCCATAAGCAGTGTATATACAGATACAGTGGTGGTAATATTTTGTCCATATGTCTCAAGACTTGCTTACCCACTTGCTGCTTATCCTGATATATTTCTGCTCAAGATATACCGTGTTTTCATGAATTTTTGGTAGATTACTGGGATAACAAGTCCTTGCTATAATACAACGTGCTGGTTTTCTAACTGGATGACTGTAAACTTTGACAACTATGGGCAGTGTTAAGTCATAGAAAAAGTGCTTAATATTGAATGCAAATCTTCCTTCTCCAGGTTGGAGTTATTGATTTCTCAATGTATTTGAAAGATGGGAACAGCACAAAAGGCAGTGAAGGGTAGGTACACACACTATTGTCCTGCTTCTTATCTCCTGGTAACTTGAATTTAAGTGTTTAGGGCTGCCCTGCAAGCTGTTAGATTTTTAATTAGAAAGATACTTAGACTGAATTGCTCCTCTGTGATAAAGCAATATATATGAGTAAGGTACTGAAAGTATTGGGAGGGGGCAGGGGAAAAGGTAAGTGGCTGATTCTAAAGTCATAGACTAACTGGGCTTTGCTGTTTCATATCCATCACATTGACTCCTTGACACTGAGGGTGTTGGTGCCAGGCTGGATACATGAGCTTTATCACCACGTTTCCTCTGAGACCTTTAGTGGTGTCTCTTAGTTCTTGCAAACCAAATGTTGAGCTGAATCACATTTATTTTTTCCAGAGATGGGCAGATAACTGCTATTTTGGACCAGAAGAACTATGTAGAAGAACTCAACAGACATTTAAGGTAAGACATCATTTTTTAATTGTTTTACTACATAGTATAACAAAATAAGAAACCATGATTTTAAAAAAGATGGAATTACTGCAGGGTTTTTTCCTCTTCAACAGTGCTACAGTAAACAACCTACAGGCCAAGGTGGATGCCTTAGAAAAATCCAACACTAAGCTGACTGAGGAGGTAAGTGTAGTAGAAAAGCATCTGATGTTTTGGGCTTTTGGAATCAGGGATTAAGAAGGTAAGGAAAGATTTATTTTCAGATTTCTGGTGTAGATTTAAGGATAAAACTGGATAACTGACCTGCCAAGGAATTACACTGGCTGTTGCTAAGCATGAGATGGAAAAACAACCAAATATTTCTGTTAAACAGCATCCTTGTCCTTGTGTTGCTTAGCTCAGCAGGATGAGTTTGATTGGGATGTCTCAGTGCTCTTGCAGTACAACTGTGAAACAGAAGCTCTTCCTTTGCTTGTTCAGCCTCGTGAAAGGAGGTTTGTGGGTCTGGTTATGGAATATTTACTCTAATGGATGTGTTCCAAATGATGAGAAGCTTTAGTGATGGAAATTAGTGTATCTACTGTTGCAATTAAGGAGTGGGAAATGTTTTTTACAATTAAAATACCTGCTGTAGAGGCTGCCTTTCTCAGTGCTGTTGTACTAAGTGGCTTTTGATTTATTACCTGCAGAGTATGAGTGCTGTGCCCATTAGGCATGGTACCCATGAGATTAATTGCAATAGTTTGATTTTTAGTACTTTACTTGCCTGTATCTTAGTGAAGTCTACATTCTATTCAGAGTAAGACTTGAAGGGACACTGTACCAAGCAGGGCTGTTTACAGGGTGTAGTTAATGCACTGTGTCACATGTCACATCAATTCATATACTTGGCTTGAGCTGTACCAAAGACTTGCACTTTTATCAGGGTAGTTTCTGTTTGGGTTTGCCATTCAATAACATTGCTGATCTCTTGGAATGTCACTGAGCTTTTCCTGTGTGCAAGGCTTACATAAGTTATGATATACAAAGCCAGAAGGAGTTTTCTAAAGTTATTTTGGCCTCTGACCACACACTCAAAGTAATCTGTTAGTTGGGAGTTCCTCTGAGGCAGATGTCCTGTTCTGTAAGGGTGGTGAGTGCCACAGATCCTCCATTTCCAGCCAAATTTTCCTCCTCTAATGAGGTTCTCATTGTGCTTCTCCTGTCAAAATGCTTGAGCATCTTGCATCTCAGGTGCTCTACCTCGTAGTGTACCCAAACTACTTTACTAAAGCTTTAGTAAAGCCCTGCACAAGTAATTTTTCTCTGGTAATATATTTTGATTGCTAAAAGTAAAAAAAACTTAGCTGCCACATGCTCACAGTTTTCCATTTTGTTATCCTTGGCAAGGGAAGGGGAATGGAGTGAGGATTTCTGTTGAGCTGCACTAACTACGTGTTACACTGAGTCTAGCAGGTCTATCTTTATTGAAAGACAGGAACCAAAATGGGTTGGGAAGTCTCTGTTTTAGCTGATAGCTGAAAGTCATCACACTGGCACTAGCTGCTGATTTTTCAGGTAGTATTTCTCCGTGGTAGAGGCTGAGTTGTCTTTTGTCACTCCAAATACTTTTTTGTCTCACTTTGTGGGTAAAAAAGAATGTTCTTGGAGAGGGGGAAAAAAATAAAAAGTCAAGTATGTTTTTGGTGTGTTAACTGTTGTTCTGTTTTGTTCACAGCTTGCAGTTGCAAACAACAGGATTATTACACTGCAAGAAGAGATGGAACGGGTTAAAGAAGAAAGTTCTTACATCTTAGAGTCCAATCGTAAGGTTGGTGTGTATGTGAATGATTGCTGAACCTTTGGGGCAGTCCCAGCCCAAGTTCAACTGAGAAGTCAGTGTTTGGGAGGGTCTTTGTTTCCTTGTATATTTCACACAAACTGCAGTAGAGAAGAATGTCCCCAGGTGGGTCCTCGGCAGAAGGTGACAGATGGACCATGGCCACAGTAAATCCTGACTGGCCATCGCTATTGGAGCGAGCATGCGCAGAGGCGAGAGCTAGCACAGCATGTTTCTGGCTTTCTGCGTAGAGGTGTCAGAAGGGACAGGAGGAAGGATGAGCTGCTCAGGGGGTGGCAACAAAAATTTGGTTGTAGGAGTTTGTGGGCCTGAAGTGCTACCCTTTTTGGAAATCAAGGAGCAGGATCTTTTAATAGTTTTATGTTGATGTATTGAAAGTGCTAGTAACTATGGCAGAGCCTGGGTTTACTTTCAAGATTCATAAGATCTTTTTCTGAGGTTTTGTAATCATGCTTGGTAGATATATAGTGGAAGTTCTGAATACAGTCTGTCCTCTTAATTCATATCCACTGAAGTGCACTGAACACTCAGGGGAATGGGAAAATAGTCATTTCCCTGCCTGCTGCCTTACCTGAACGGAGCTCTGAGTTTAGATGCAGAATTTGCTTTTGAAGTGGTGGGGAAAGCAAACAATCAGTAAATGTGACTGTTTGTAGTGTGTGCTGACAAGTTGGGTGTCATCATTAACTTAGGTCACTAAAGACAGAACTGCTGATGGACATGCGCTGAGTGAGGCACGAAAGCAGTTGAAGGAGGAGACTCAGCTGCGACTGGTAAGGACTGTGTGAGCTTGGAGCTCACTACAAATGGCTTTTCCACATCATAACTCCGTGTCAGAGAGTCACTTCTGAACATGTTTGGCATGGGGAGTTTTTTCATTCCTACCTGCTTCAGCCTGATCCGAGAAAGGTCTGAGACATCACATCTGACATAGGCCCCATGCAGATAAGGATACTGCCACTGTCTGAACTGTTATCTGATGTAATATGTTGTGGGGAGAAGAATGCCTAAGCCAGAACGTTTTTAGGGAATAAAGTCTGCCAGCTTTTCACTAGTCTCCTCCATGAGAAAGATGGGCCTGTACAGTACTTTCTGACTGTGCTAGTAAAGCTGTTTCTGTTGCTTTATTGGACTGGGAATGTGGTTTTGTTTACCTGAATTGTCTTTGATGGGTCAGCTCTGTAACTGTGATGCTCTGGCAATGCAGCATACTTCTAGGTGGTGACTGTGTTGGCAGCAGCTCCAGTTAGGAGTGATTGTCTCGTGGATGGGGAGGAATGCTAGCTAGTAATGCTGGCTGATCCATGTGTTCCAGGATGTGGAGAAGGAGCTGGAAGTGCAGATTGGGATGCGACAGGAGATGGAGCTAGCCATGAAGATGCTGGAGAAGGATGTTTGTGAGAAGCAAGATGCACTTGTGGCTCTCAGGCAGCAACTGGATGATCTCAGGGCCCTAAAGCATGAGCTATCTTTCAAGCTGCAGGTAGGGAAGTAATTAAATGTAATGCAGTGAATGCCAGATAAAAGGGATAGCTCTTGTTCTGGAATGCAGTTTCTTCTGAAGAAAAACTCATGATAATCCATAAATTTGTGTGGGACTGGGGAAAACATTTTCAGACTCTTAAGAGCAACACAAAATACTCAGACATCCTGAAATGAATTTTTAGAACGGGGTGGAGTAGCTTCTAATCTCCTGAGCCAATCATTCTGTGCTAAACAGTCAAACTGTATTAGCAGGTACTGCATTAACATGTACTATACAAGAAACTTCAGTGGCTGTGGTGTTGTCCTTCTGTGAGGTCCACATATAGCCTGTGCCTGGAGATGTTTATCCATGCAACATCAACTGGGCATTGGCTTTTTGAGCACCTTCTCCTGCCTCTTTGGCTTCTGCCCCTTTCTTTTCATGTGCCACATGATTTTAGCACAGATTATTTTGGGTTTAATGTTGCTTACAAAACATGGCGCTCTTTCTTCCAGAGTTCAGACATGGGAGTGAAACAGAAGAGTGAATTAAACAGCCGTTTGGAAGAGAAAACAAATCAGATGGCTGCCACCATCAAACAGCTTGAACAAAGGTAAAACATGAAACTTCTACACTTATAAAATCCTGCTATATTCTAGTGGTAGTGTTCCACTGACCCTGAATGGACCAGGTGAGAGTCTGAGTGCTCTGCTCAGCCACTGCTCAACAGATCAATGTGAGGAGAGCTGTAATTTTGTGAGATGCTGTTAGCAGAAGTGTTTTTCATGCTCAGGAGGGCTTCCATTAGAAAAGAAGATACTATTAAACCAGTAACAACATAGCAGCTTTGTTTATCTGTGTCAGCTGAACTTTTGTATGTTATCCAGTCGTTAGAGGTCAGTCAGTATCTCTGACAGCACTGACAGAAAATAGGAATAGAGGAAGGTGAGAGGCAGCCTGGCTGTCACTGGAAGCTGATAAAGATAGCCCATAGGTAAAATGTCTCTTTGGACAGGGACAAGTTTGATCTTATTAATGCCCATGTTGCTCTCATGTTACTAACCCTCATGAAATTAGGAGGGTCTTGGCATCAGAATCAGACTGATTTGAGAAGGGGCAGTGATCCTTTTCCCCTTTTACCTGGTTCTCAAAGCCAGGCTTTGGGAGGGTTTGGCCAAAGGTTCAGAACTTCAGTCTCTGCTATCTGCCTTGACTGTTGTGTTGACTCTGAGTAGGTCAATGCACTGTACTAATGCCCTTGGTTTAGGTTTTTTTTCTGAATAATTCCTTATAAAAAAGGGGTTGTGTGTAGAAAATGTGTATTTTAATGTTTTATGATATCTATTCAGCTAATTGATTTGCTTTTTTTCTCCTGCTGTTCTTATTTTTCCGTTTTCTCATCCTTCTCATTCTGACTTACTTATACAGTGAAAAGGATTTGGTGAAACAGGCAAAAACCTTAAATAGTGCAGCAAACAAACTGATCCAGAAGCATCATTAGACGTTTTTATGTCTGATCACCTCACAGCTCTGACATCAGAACTCATTTATGAGGGGAGAACTTGAGAATTGCTAAAAGCAACTGCTAAAATGTTAATTGTCACCTAAAGTTGATTTGGAATTTGCTGAATTTTTAAAACCAGTGAGTTTTTCTTCAGAGATTTAGTTGGGTATGAAAATCCCTAACTTTGCCATTTAAACTGTGTTTAAAGTACCAGTGAGTTGGCCAATAAACAGACTAGAATGGGAGATCTGTGGCACTGTCCATCCCGGTGATGCAGACCATACACAGCCGCACAAGTCTTCAGCAGTTATGGCACTAGGCACGTTGGCCAAGCCAGTATCAGATTGGCCAGCTCTGGAAAGTCGACTAGTTTTCTGTGTTACCCTTTTTGTGAAGTAGGTGAAAAAATGCATCCCTGGAAGTTGTTGAAAGTAGTTGTGTGCGTTCCCCAAGCCGTCGCCCTTCACTCCTGCTCCGGGGGTTCAGCCCTCAGTCCAGGGCGGAGGGGTGTGACGCGGTAGCTCACCACCGTGAAGACCCAGCCCTCTTGTAACTGAGACTGCTCGCAGCGATTTTGCCTTAGGGACTTGGTGGGGAGGGTGGGGACTTCTTATTCCTTGAAGCTTCATGTGTCCACAATTAGTAGTTAAGTGTCTTAGAGTAACATGATAGAGTGGTGAGTTCAGTGGAAACCTCCTTATCTTTGCATTGCCTTCTACCTCTGCCATGAATCCCTCTAGACATATGTTGCGGTCCTTCCTGACTGAAGGAGGATGAGGAGAGGGGTTTTGGTAGGTCTCTCCTCTTCCTACAAAGGGAAGTTATGTGTTTTACAAAAAAGAATCTGATCTTTGTACTCTAGTGTTTAAAAGCAGCAAGAACACACACACACACAAAAGGAACAAAATGTGCGGTGCTGGGGAGTGGAAGTGGTAGTTTGGTACTTGACCATTCCTTGTCTGAGTGGTTAGTGGTTTAAAAGGAAGAGTTGCTTTTCACACTTCTTTCATTTGCTTCTGAGTTTCCTTTGCTCAGTACAAATGGAATTTGTTAATAAAAGAACAGCTAAAGCTTGGAAAGAGCTCTCAGTAGGAAAAATAATTGCCAATTTACCACCCCAGTGCAACACACTTAAGTAACTGTAGCATGGACTATTGTAAACTGTTATCCTCTTCCCTGGGGCCCCAGAAGTTCCCTGTGCTGGCCTGTCACAGGTTTTAGGTTATAAGTGCTCCTAGAGATTTCTTTTTTTCTTTCAAGAAGATCACATTTGGGGGTTTTCTGTGTTAAATAAGGGGGTTTTTTGCTCTGAAAAATTCTGTAAAAATTGCCTGTAAAAATTCTTTGGTGCCAGTTTCCCCCTTTGTCCTGTGGAATAGTGCTCCTCAGGGCAGCAGGTGGCAAACGTGAGGGAAATGCAGCTGGGAAGAGAAGATCCTTTGACTCTCAGTAGGTATGCTCAAAAATCTGTGAGGCTCCTGTACACAAGCTTGCCCCACCACTTAGCTTGTTTAATGGACAAAAGCAGACTTGGAGACCCATTTTAGCCCTCTACATAATGCCCAGGTCGCACGCTTGAAAACATAACCTTAACCTGTTACTAGAAACTCATTTTAACTACCTAGAAAAAAACTAAAAAGGTGGAAGCTTTCATCAAGGTATCCACATAGCTAGTTAGAACAGTTAACTCCTATCCCTTTCCCCATATTTCTTCTGTAGAAATAGGGTGTTGGGATGGCTTTGTTTGCTGTCACAGCAACCCCAAAATAAGATAGAATTAAGGGTCTGGCCATTTCTGATGTCAGGCCCAAAGCAGAAATGCCTTGGGTGCTTGAGCCAATGTGTCAGTCCATGGAAGAGACCAGGAAAATGCACTAATTCTCAATATAGTAGCTAACCTATGTTGCAAGTTCCAGTTACGTGTGTAAAGCTGAAATGTAACGTACATTAAAATCAAATTTGACTTCAAATTCTGTGTACTTGAGGTTTGCTTTGAATCTGGATAAAAGTGATGTTTTCTGTTTTTCATCTAATGGCTGTAAACTGTAGTAATAGAATAAAAACTACTGAAAATCGGAGCTTCTGCCTGGTTCACCTACATCTTGCTTTTCTTTAAAATGTTTTCCTCCTCTCCATCGTTTTTGCCATTCCTTTGTTTGGCTTTACCTTTTCACTGGGTTTTTATTTGCTGGTTGAACTCGGTCTTCCTCCCCACCATGGCTTTTGTTTTTTATCACAAGTTCATGTGGCTCAAATCCAGATTGCGGCAGGCAGAGAAGGACCGTCAGTTGGCCCAGCAGGACAACCGCCTCTTCAAGCAGGAGTTTGGGGACAAAATCAACAGCCTCCAGCTAGAAGTGGAAGAGCTCTCCAGGCAGCGGTGAAGAGATCCTTTTCTAATCAATTTTCTGAGCTGCTTTTGCTGTGTCTAGTAGAAAGCAGGCAGGGGGATCACAAACTGGAACTTTCTGCACAACGCTTAGATTTGTCGGGCGTCTGCCAATAATGACCTCACTCGAAAATGGCAGCACCAGAGATGCAGGGGGACAGATATCACCATGAGGGGTTTGGGATGCTCAGTAGATCCTCAGCGGGTGCTGAGGTCCCATTGTGGGTTAGGCTACTCTGGGGAGCAAGTTAGCTGGATGAGTGCTTCAGGGCACAGTTTACTCTCTGATGGCAATGTAGACCTCCCCAAAGTCTAGCGTTGCATCAGACTTTCCACTGTAATAGCAGAATAACAGTGCTGTGGTTATATTTTTTTCCCTAGTTGAAACTGGTCTCAGTTTTGCTTGGAGTTAACAGAAAGTTTGGAAGCCAAATTGAAAACCCTGGAGAGAGCTATGTCATTTTCCCATGCAGTGTTGTCAGTTTACCAGTGTCAGGAAAACAGAGCAATCCTCTTATCTTAAAACAGCAGCACATCTCTCCTCCTGCAGCCGTGACGCATCTTCAGCTTGTTGCAAGGTCACTGGAATGAATTGTGTGGAAGCACTGCTTGATGTGTTGGGGTTTCTTGTCCTTTTCGCTCCTTCTCGCACAGCATTTTGCTTCCTCCTTCAAAAAGCTACAGAAAAGCAGCCAATGGCTTTTATTAGAAATTAGTGTGAAGTTCTGGATGTGCCCTGGGTGAGCTTAGGAGTGTTCTGGGCTCTGAAGGGGGAATGCCTCTTCTCTGCATATGCCCCTTGTGCTGGGTCAGTTTAACTTAGTATGGTTACCTGGGAAATAAATAGTAAATTTACAAATTGGTCTATTTTTGCATTAGTTGGACTTGGATTTCTGATTCCTTCTTTGCTCAGGCTAAATCAAGATGACTATGAAAATAATTGAGCTTCCTTTATGGGGAAGCTGCACTGCTTTATCTAACTGAGTTTCTAAAGCAGTGAGTTATTGGAGGGTGCTGCAGTGGGTAGTTGTGCTTGAATTATATTCCTGTAAGAGGAAATGGGACTTTTTGTGTTTGTGGTGGTGTTGGTTTTAAGTCAAGTTGTAAACAAGAATCCTTTCAGTTGGTTTGCTTTTAAATCTCACCAAGGGCAAGTGTTCATTTCTGGATTGAAGCCTCTACCAGCTTTACTCTCTTCAGTTAGGCTCTATAATTAATCAGGCTGTAGTCATTATTTAAAGAACTGTTGGAGACTGACAAGGGTAATAATGGATCACATTGGGTTTGATAGCCATGAGGACTTGGAATGTTTTGTAGTACAAATCTTGCCACTACTTTTACCAGTAGATAGTTTCTAGGCTTTGCTTTTGGAGCAGGGGTCATTCCCTGGGGCAGCTACTGGATTTTACTTGTCATGATGTCACACAACAGTGTTTCTAGCACTTTCAGTCCCCGATGATCAGTGTACTCCAGAAGCTTTGTTGCTGTCTTGGTGTGGAGCATTCGCATAGGCTAGGGCAAAGGCTCTGCCCCACAACTAGATTGAGTTGTGCTTTTCTCCAGCCTGTTCTGGGCTGCACTGGGGACCTCAGGATGTGCTTGTTCAACTGTCCTTAACCCACTGCTGAGCTGTCCACCCAAATACGAATGTGCTGCTCTCAGCCATGTCTTTGTTCCCTGGCACACTGCTCCACAGCAGGCGCCACGTGGGACTGACACAGAAGTCTAGGCTGCAGTGCCAGTGCAGTTCAGTGGCCTGACTGCTCAGCAGTCTTAAAGGAGCATGTGTCATCCCCTCCTTACAGGTTAGGCTAGGCCAGGGAGGTGACTGCAGTCCATAAAACAGCACCTGCATCTTGTTTCCAGCCCATGTACTCCTGATGAGGAGCCCTCAGTACCTCCATGAGGGCTTTTGTTTCAGACTTTGTCCTGTAGTACTTCATGGGCTGAGAGTGTCTTTTTGAACAGGGCACTGATGGACAGTAACAGATTGTTCTGTAACAGGTGGACAGCTAAGTATTTTTTAAGGACCTACAGACATAGTCAGCAGGTTTATTTCCCACAAAATGGTGCTACACCTACATGAAGACATCTGAGATTTTTCCATCCTGACATATTGTGGCTCGACATACTGCAAGACAACCTCTTATTCCAAGAGGCAGTTTTTAGCTCTGAAGCTGGGGTTCAGTTGCTTTAGTGTAAAGGGAGAGTTAAATAGTTTGTTAGCTCTCAATGGCAAGTATTACAAACCCATTATCTTTGTTCACAATTCCACTTTGATATTCTAGGAGCCACCTTGAGCTAGAACTGAAGCGGGAAAGAGACAGATGGTCCCAGAGTCACCAGCGCAGCCAAGAGAACAGAAAAGGCACAAAGAATTGGCTGAGACAGGTAATGACTTCTATTCCTGGCTGCTGTTTGAAGGATAACATCGTTTTGCTTTTCCTGAGCTTTATTAGGCAATAAATATCTATTGTTAATGTGTCACCACAGAATGAGCTCTGGAACATCTTTTACAGACACTAAGTAGTTTGTTGAGTTGAGCCTCACAAATACAGCAAGCGTTGCACTTCACCACAGAACGCTTTCCTCTTCCACGCTGGGAACCTGGCACAGTCATGCCAGTGGTTGTGGTTTTCTTTCACTAGTTAAATAAAACCTAGGGTAATATAGCAGGAGAGATGATGCACATGTTATAGCTTTAGGAAAGCAAACTTGCTCCTTTTTGTTTGCATTTTAATAAGGGAAGTTCTCCCAAAAGAAAGAAATAGTAAAACTTGAAAGATGAAATTACCTCTGAGAACATCACAGATGACTCTGTGTTCATTTAGTGCTGTACATGAGTGAATTCAGTGTTTTTTAAAGCAAAGTGCGGTGTTCATCTTGAGAGCAGATCTCAGTCCCCACATGGAACTCCCTTTTTAGGAGCAAGTTTGCCTTTGAAAGTGAAAATCTGCTCTGCAGCTTCTTCTGTAAAGTGGAACAGGCTCTTCTGCAGCGAGTTGGCAGCAGCACAGTTGTTCTGGAGAGCAAAACTTGTAACTGTGAGAACTGTGAAGTAACAGAGGCAGTTTCCATAATTCTCATGTGTGCTGCTGCACTTCAGAGTTGCCACCACTGGGCTCCCCTGGACTGCTGGGATAATTTAGGTTTTTTCTTTTGTAACCATCATTAGACATAATTTCAGTGCAGTTATTTATGCATCATGAGTCATTTACCAAAAAGTCTTGTATGCTGTGGCAGAACAGCTGTAATTGAGGAGAAGGAATTGAGAACTAGTGTGGTGCAGTTGGCCAGTAAAAATGGGAACAAGAAACACCCAAGATGGGTGGTCTGATCTTGGAAGCAGAAGTTGGTTAGCTCTCTGAAAGGCAGAGCTGAGTGACTTTTCCTCACTGCTTAGCTGACAGCCTGCCACTGGGTTTGAGGCCAGGCTGCTGGTCCATCATTCATTTCAGAATGAACTTCTCTTTTGCCCCAGAACATGTAGGACATGCTTGTTTCAGTGAGGTGTTAGTGACAGACATGGCTTGGGCAGGGACCCAGATCTTAGCTGGGAAGGAGAGGAAGGTTTGTTTCCTTTCCTGGCCAAGAGGATTTGTGTCTCTGATCAGGCTTTAAAAAGCCTATTCAGCCCCTCTACCTTTTCAGCCTCTGCTGTGGAAATAACAAAGGGTGACTGTGGAGTTTCTTGTTCCTTCTAGTCTAAGGAGGTCATGGGACATGTTAGGAGTCTGTCTTTAAAATATGAAGTCGAGGTTTTGTTCATAGCAAAAGGCAAACGTGTAGAGCTGCTCCTGGGGGGCACTGGTGTTCATCTGCTCTCACGTGGCCAAATACACCTCTGTGCCAGGAAGGGCAGATCAGCATTCCTGAAATAGCAATGTGAAGCCTCCCTTGGCACCACTGCAGGGGTGGAACTGAAGTCTGCATACAGTTCAGCTGATGGGTAAATGTTTCCTTTTGGCAGGATGGGAAGCTCAAAGTCCAGGAAGAGAATGCTAAACTGAAACAGCCTCTAAGGGAGGAGAACAGTGTTGTGCCACACAAGTATGGAAGAAATCTTTTTTTTCATGTCTTCTCTTCTACATCCTCCTTCCCCTTCTCTAATGTCCTGGCTGATGGAAAGTTTGGAATAGCACAACTTCCCTTTCTAAGGAAGATTTTCAGCCTTGTGCCCTTTGTCGAGGTCTCTTTGCTGCTTTTGCATAGCTCTCAAAGGGCAGAAGGAGGTTCTACTGCTTGCCGTCAGCATTTCCAGATCTGAAAAGCTCTGTCTCTCTCCCATTTACCTTTGAATTTCTGTATAAATCTGCTGCACTAATTTTCTTACTCAATAATCTTCATAAGCCAAATGCTGCAGAAGCCTGGACCTTTGGTATTCCTAAGGAGAAGGTATCATTAGGGAGAGAAGGGAAAAGGGTTGGTGGATCAGTGGCATTTGGAGTAATAAACAGTGGCTCTTCTGGACAAGAGTAGAAGCGGTTGGAGAAAGACCTTGAAATAATATTTCAAGAAGATGTTTCTATACAAACATAGGTAGCATGTTAAGCTGAATGTTACAGAGGAGGATTCTCCTTGTAGGGCTTGTTTAGTTTGTGAAAGCTAAGTTTCAGATGTGGTAAGGACTTTGTCTGGAGATGGTTGCAGCCTGTGTGAAGTACTCTGAATGTCAATGAGAAAGTGTCAGAGGCCCAACACAGCGTGGTGAGTGCCCATACAAAGGTCATCAGAAAAGTATTGTCTTAAATAGCATCATCCCAATTCAAATCTGCTTTGCCAGATATTAGAAACCTTCTGGGCTTTAGATACATTTTACCCCTATTTGACCTTGAAGTTTTATGCAGTGTGAGCATTAGGCTGTTGATTTATCTGGAGGGCCTCAAAATGTGTTATCACTGTCAGTTCACAGACCTTGGAGGGGATGAAACATTTTGCAGCAGTAAGTTTAAAGCCAGTTTTCAATTGTTTGTACCATCTAAGCAGTCTTTTCTTTGTCTGTGCTCCCTTTCCTCTGCTCTTCTGGAGGTCTTTTAGGAGTGTTTCTCCTGCTCTTCCCATTCAGCCAGGAGTGCTGTACCTAACCAGCACCATTCACACACAGCCTCTTTGCTTCACTGTTTGACAAAGCTTGCACATGCCTCTTCTCTCCCATGAGCAGACTTAGCAGCAGGTTTGGAAGAACAAACCCCAAAATCTGTGTGGGTAGGATTTTACAAACAGAGTGAGGGAATTCTCTGACAGTCCAGGTGTTTCTCTGAAACAATGCAGTGACTGAAGCCAGCTCCAGGTGATGACATTGTTCTCTTGCAGGTTTCTGAGTGGCACACAGGAAGAGCAGGTTGGTGATTCTTTTTCTCACATTGAAATACTGGAGGACAAGGAGGGTACTGAGGGAGCTTCTGGGCTGCTGCAGCATCTTCCTGAAGTTTGCCCTTTGGGTTATGCTTTGGTGAGGCTTTGTCTGTAGAGTCCATAGCTGCAGTCATTCCCTAGTGGGGAAGGTTCTCCCATGGGTGCCTGGTGAAGTACAGTTAGACTCCTAACTGTCAGTGGGATCCTGCACCCCTCACATTGTGTCCTGCCTACAGGGGATTTCTGCATCTGCCAGCTCTTTTTTACAGTGAAGAAAATGCTGAGTTCCCACCTTGCTGCTGGGCCAGCAGCCTTGATCTTAGCTGGAAAATCGAGCTGCATGATCCTTGGTTCCTGCAGTCATACTGTGCTTCCCCATCTGCCCCCTGGTGTAGCTGGTACAACTGTGGCTCATCCTGCAAATGCACCATGGTCCTGTGTGTGCAGCCACACATACTGCAGTGTGGGGGTTAAATATAAGCATGTGAGGTCTTCCTCTCTGTTGTAGGATGCAGATCAGCTGCTGAGCTCTCATACGGGTGCCATGTGAGGAGGTCTGTAAAGCAGAATGTCTGAATGGCTTGGTCTTTACTTGGGGTTTAGGAGCAGCTGTCAGGACCTGGAAATGCCGAGATCTGCCAGCTCTGCCAGGAGGAGAGCAGCCGAAGCAAAAGAAAGGTAACTCCAAGGATGTGTGTTGTCATCTCTGTCCTCGGTGAGCATGTTTCCTCTGATTCTCATTTTCAAATAGCACAGACTTCCTACTGGCAACTTGGGACAAAGAAACAAGCACTTTTCTGAAGCAAACCTGTTAAACAGCAGTTGCTTGATGGTTCCCCACTCTGCTCCGTGTTCAGTAGTTTGTTTTTCTTCCCCTTAGCAGCTTCTTCCCCTTTTAGCTAAGTGGGTTTTTTGCTGGGATTGATCAGAAGTGAATGTTAATGAGAGAAAACTTTACATTTCACAGAATCACATTAGGGGTTGGAAGGGACCTCTGGAGATCATCTAGTCCAACCCCCATAGCCCACAATCCCTGGTTTAGGAAGCCATTGCCTTATCCTTTAGGCATAGGCACTAGGTTTCTACATGTTGCTTGTGTATTGAGCATCTCCTGAATTTCTCTGTCCTCTTCCTGCCTTCCAGAACATCTGCAAGAACTGCGGTGGCATCTTCTGTGAAGCCTGTTCATCGAATGAGCTGCCCCTCCCATCTAGCATCAACCCTGAGCACGTCTGTGATCCCTGTCACAAGCAGCTCATCCAGCAGTATTCCATCAGTCCATTGTAGGGCATGAGTTGCAGAAAGGTGACAAAAAATATGGTTGTAGCTGGTAATGTTTTTTGGAGTTGTTCGGGGAGAATGTGAAGACACTTGCCTGTGTTCTTTTGAGGTCAAGGGGGAAGCAGCTTCATGGTGTTTACAGTCTCTTGTGACTAAAACAACAGTCTGAGCCTTCCCTGTATACCAGTCAGCCTGCTCTCAGAATGTCACATGGGGCAGCCCCACGGTGTGGCCCAGCAGTCTCAGGGTGTGATGAGAACAAAGCCCCCACCCACAGAAGAGCTCTGTGTGCCAGTCTGCGTGTGCAGGTCAGGAATGTTCTTGACCTCAAGCACGTGGTGTGAGAGCCTGCTGCTGCTGAACAAAGGCTCTGACAGCCCAGCAGGAGCATTCTTAATCCTCATGTCTGGCTGCACTTGAAATACCATTTCCCCTTTCCTAGTTGCCTTTGACAATCTGGCCCAGCACTGTGTCAGTGCTGCCTGGGCGGTAGGCGAGACACCCAGCAACATTAGCTTCATTTCTTCGGGTCAGCCCTCTGGGCATGGGCTTGCTATGCTAATCAGCATTGAGAAAGCAAACAAAGCTGTGAAAGCTCTCTCTCTGTATTTTAGGGACTGGGATGTGGGTGGTTTTGAGGCATACACAATGTGAGAACTGATGACCTGCACTGATCTGGCACAGAAGTGCCTCAAGGCATCTCTGATCTTCCCCTCAGAGACCCTCACTGTGACTTCATGACTACACAATGGTGGCCAGAGCAAAGGGTGTCACTGTTCTTCCTGCCTTGGTGTGGTAACTGGAGGGACTGGATCCCCAAGTACTTAAGATACCAAATCTTCCTCATGGTACAGAATATTTAGGGTCACTTCTGTACACCTGTACCCCCTTGGGCACATGAAAAAAATCATTGTACTAAACCTGACATTTCACCTTCATTTTGATCTAACAAAACCCCCAAGAGATTAAATGGGAATGCTTTTCACCTACTAGAAATTCTAATTGGAAACACTGTTTAAAGGTTTCACAGTTCATGCTACATTGTTTTTTGTTGCTGTTACGTCAAGGGCTTCTGTTACTCCAAAAAGCCGTGGTGGCTTCCTCATGGAGCGCATAGCATGTCATAGTGTTTAGTCTGTTGTGTACTGGAAACTGACTTCAGGACCACAGAATGTTTTGCTGTCCATAGAAAACTGATGTGTCTCTGTGGCAAATGCATTTGGTTTTGTACAAATTTTATTAAGGATTAGTTAGTGGTTCAGTTCCTTAGAGGGAATTCTCTGTTCACTACGCTGGCTGGAACTGCATTAAAAATGAGGTTAGTTATGTGGTTGGTGCTAGTTTGAACCAGGAATTTACTCTCTTCCAGTTCCCTGTTGGCCTTAGCGTGTTCAGCCACTCAAATTCTCCAGCTCCACTTAGAGCTTTACCCCTTAGTGCCTGAGCAGTTCACAGGGGGGCACCTTTAAATATTATACCTTTCTGCTCTTTGTTCCCCTTGTGGTAGTTACCAGATACATTTATTTGCTGCTATTCCTTCAAGTAGGAATATTTCAAGTAGAAGTTAGGAAACAGTGTTGAAATATGACAAGCCTAGAAATCAGGTGTGGGCAGCGTGCTCTGAAGGAGCAAGACAGCAGAGGTAAATGGAGGACCCTGGATTTGGTATCAGTACTTTTGTTGAATTTAGTGTTGTTGTGTACATACTGTACACAGCTACCAGATTTCAAACTCCTGCATAGAAACCCAGCATGACTCATCCCCACGGAGAAATGAGACCCAAGCAATTCCTATGTGAGAGGATTAGGGGAAAGCAGGCCCTCGGTGCAAGTTATTTTAGGGTTGGTATGTCTAGCATTTTGCAGCTCTTTTGTGACCTGTACCCAGCTCTTGAAGGTCCTGGCAGGAGCAGCTGTCACTCAGAGTGAGGGCTCTGGCTGTTGCTGTTGCGAAAAGGACAGTTCTTGAGCAGGTCCTCTGAAGTCACAACCCTAAGAACATGCAGGGAGGTGTCTGAGAACCCCTCAGAATACAGCTCCAGTGGTACTGTAACTAAAAAAGGCATTTAGGTCAGAGCAAGACTGTGCTCTCTGCTAGTGCTCTGTGTCAGCACTTGCCTCTTCCTGGTGTCTTGGCCTCCAGTGACTGTCTCTGCCTCTTAAGGGCTGGATGTTGTAGTGGTGGAAACGTTCAGGGCATGTTTGCTCTGGTTACTGCCTGTAATGCCAGAGCATGGGCTCATGCTGGGACTCGGGGGAGCAGTTTTTCTGATGTTCATTTTGTTCCACACAATAAAAACTTGATCATCTGTATTTTGGGTCCTGAGCAATGTCTCTGTCCCCTTTTGCTTTGGCTATGCATGTAAAAGCATTTCAGAACGGGGAAGGATGACAGATACTTAGAAACGTGGAAGGAGGGATGAGGCACTGGCTCCACACTGCTGTGCACCTGTTTGCTTTGGTGTGGGGACCTGAAATCACTGTGGTGGTGGTAGCTGCTAACAAGGGTTTTATTAATGCTTTGTACACTGTTACACACCTGGAGACACAACTGCTCCATCCTGCAGCATTTGCTGTTCCTCTAGTACAGCTGCTTCTGCTTTTCCAACAGACACACTTTCCACAGTATGGCAACACCATTTATTACATGCTCTTATACAATGCTAAACTAGATTTTACAGTTTATCCTTGTTACTGGCAGTGACACTTGAACTCCATCTTTACACTTGTGCCTGTGGAATGTCTTCACTTTGGCCTGAAAGGAAGAGAAGGAAGAAAAATCACTACCTGACTGCAGCTGAGTGCTTTCCTTTGTTCACTGCATTCTCAATTATGAAGCTGGCAATACTAAAAGACCTTGCAATAAAAGGTAACAAGACACAAAGAAGGGGGGATGTTTTCATGGGGGGAGAGCTACGTTACACAAAGAGTGTGGGGGCTTTTTAATTCCACTGTTCTGGCTTTATCTGCACCAAGGTGGCAGGGAGGCTGTGTGGGATGGAGGTCGCAGACAGGTGCACATCCTGAACCTGCCCAAGAGCTTATCCCTGGCCTGGATTAGAAGCCCAGTGCTGCTGGGCTGGGGTTACTGTGGGGGGGGTCCCTGCTGCAGATAATGGGGACCAGGAGCAGAAACCCTCACCTCCCACTTTCAGAAGGGAGTTCATGGAATAGTTACATGTAGGCCATGGCCTTCCATAAAGGTCACAGACTAAAACCATTGCAACCTGTTTGCATGGAGAACAGGGTGACCATCAGACTTAGCTAGGTTATGGCCTGCTCCTGAGAAAGAAGAGGGACTGAAAAAAGAAAATAACCTAAGAATGTTACTTTCTCCAACTATGTTGTCTGTAATTTTAAGTAACAGTCCCTCCACCCCCAGATGAAAGACCAATTCCTATTAATGCATCTCCATGGAAAACAGCCGTGTTTCCTCTTCCATGCCAGGGAACACAACTCCATCAGCACCTTTAATCAATCACACTAGGGGAGTTTTAAAGGGAGGAGGAAAATAGAAACAAAGCTCTCCTGCACACCCCAGCAGGCCTCAGCCATGAAAGGGCAAGTTGATGCATGGCTGTGTGGTGGTGTCTAGGCAGCAGAGCACCAGCTGCAGCATCAGAAAGGACCTGCTGCCCCTTCCCCACAGGACTTGCCACCCTGTGCAAACTGGACTTACAGGCCAGAGCAGCCAGGCTTGATGCCACACCTCATCTTAGCTGTGCTGAGCCTATTCAGCCACTAAATTTTAGCCTTCGAGCTAGTTGAAAGTCAAAGTGTCAGAAACAGTAAGCCTAAGGCACGTGTCACTAAAAAACTGAACAGGAATAGAGAAGGATGCACTTACCAAAACTGGGACCGTGCCACTGTCACTAGCAGTTTCCTTTTGCCTTTGGATGTTCATTCAGGAATAATTCAATGGCACTGCACTCTGAGGAACAAGTTGAGAGAGATGATCTGTAGTCAGTGACTCCTATGTGGTACATTTTATTTATTTAGGGTTTTTTGTGCAAAGCCATTTGTCAAGCTGTGCCAAACCACCCGAGAGGCTGTAAGAACCTCCTCTTTACTTACGTAGCTGTGACCCCTCCTTAGCCATTGCTGCCACTGCATCCTCATGGCTTTCAAAATGCACATCTGCTTCTCCTGTGGCATCTCCATGGGAGTTGTATTCTACCATGATCCTTGTGGGCTTCAGTGGGGCAAAGAACTGAAAAAGGAGGAAAACGAGAGAGTTTGGTGAGACAAAAACAATGCAACAATAACATTACCGAGAAACCTGGTGGTTTTACTCACAAAGCCTGTCCAGATATGGAGAAGTCTGAGCTCCTCTTCTCTGTCTGGGGTAAAGCTGAGGCATCCCAAGTAACCTGCCCCACAGCACGTAGCTCCCCCCTCCCCCCAACTCTGGATACTCCTGGCAAAGCAATTTCTGACAGGAACAAAAATCCTCATACAGCACAGACATTCTGTACCCATCAAAGTCATTCAGCTGCAGGTACATTTGCTCTGGGATGCTGTATGCTATTAATATGGAATAAAATTTACATGGAAAAGATCCTGAAATTTGTTTTTGTACCATCAGCTGCTCTGAAATCTAGCTCAGATTACAGATGGCTACTCAAGTCCAAGTGAAGGACACAAAGACAGTGCAGCCAGCTTTAATCTTACTCAGGGAGATGAGTGTGTATTGCTGCTGTGCCCATGAAGCCATGGCCACCCCAAGGAGCCTGCAACCCTGCATGAGCTCCAGTCTCCAACTGCATCCAGCACCAAGTCACACAGCACTGAGGTCTAACACACATCAGTTAAACATCTGAAGTCGCTTCATCTGTAACCATTCATCAAGGGTTTGTGCTGGTAATGACAAGGGAATTTTATCCATAATTTTACAGTTACTCACATTTATGATGTCTTGAGCGCTAGCTTCAGGGGGAAAGCCCCTCACGTGGACAAAGGGCAGTGGTGATGAGATGTTCCTAGGTTCTAAAATGTGCCTGGAGCTTTCTGTCTCTTCCCTGCACAGTTCTGCTGAAGGGAGGGAAAACCCAACATTAACATTGGCCATTACCACCTCCCTCACGGGGTCATGCTCCCAGCAGACAATGAGGGTAAAACAAAGAGGCTTCAAAGAACGTGTGGGGCAGAGACTCACTATTTTCTCTTTCAGCACTGGTGCCTCCTGTGTTGCTCAATCTCCTCTCCTCAGGCACAGGCTCATGTTGTCTCACTCTAGGGTAGGCCAACATCTGCCTGTCGTAAGGCATATGCCTTTGCATATGATGCTTTCTACTGACATACACCTCTATGTACCTAGAATCGAAAGGAAAAGATTACATGGCACAGGTTGTGCCTCCAAAAAGAACTCAGGGTTTTGAGAAGGACCTTCTGGATGTTCTCCCCTCTTGGCTCTGAGAGCCTGTAAAGCAACAGTTCTGAAGAATTAGTTCATTCAAATTGCAGTTATGTTTAATATGTTTTTTTCAATCTGCAGTGCCAGCCACTCTCCTCTATGAACCCACATGTTGTGAGACTGACCACAGTCTGGTCTGGACAGTCTTTAATTTACAGCCTTGGACAAAATTCCTGTAGCAGTAATACCAATTGCTGACAAGCCCAAATTCTGATTTGTTGCAGGAATACAGGTTCACCCTCTCTGAAAGATGTTTTTCTTTCAGTAGTGCACATCCTGCCGAGCAGCTCTGTATGCTGAGCAGCCTGTTTCCCCCTCACTGCACCTCTGCAAATGGCACTTTCCAACTTCTACAAACCCCAAATTAAAATAAATGCCCAACATGCAGAGAGGCAGACACAGAAGATGCACAGGGCCATATGAACTGCTTCAGTGGAACCCTACGATTTTACACATGGCTAGGAAATTGATGGAGTAAAATACGATGGCATATGCATGTGAAAGTTGTGGGTAAAATACACCAGTATGTATGTAATACAACTCAACAAGGTCCCATTTACACCAGAGAAAGCAAAAAAAACCCAACAAACCCTTACTTGCAGGTTTAGTCAAAGTATAAAATGATAATGCCCTATGTTTCTAGCTACCTGCCCCAGAACCCCCTAACTCAGAGCTACCTGTGCTCATCTTTCAGAGCACCAGCTGGGCCTCATACCAACTTAACTGGCAGTGTTAAAACAGGTCATGTCCACAGCATTGATGGAATAATGTCATGGAGAAGAGAATATGTACATCCAAATCAAAAGGCTTTCCTCCGTGCCTGAAGACAGCAGGCAGAGAAAGGGAAGTAAATCACACATATAGGCTAAAAGAGCTTAGCTCTGCCCCCTGAATCCACGCTCAGTACTGTGCACAGCTGAAGGACACTTCTGGAGAAAACTGATAGCCCAGGAAGCATGAACAGGAGCAAGCAGACAGCAGCTTTGAAAACCATTTCTGGGCTAATCACACAGAAACAGAGGAGTATGAGCTCAGGTGGGTGAGTCAGGGCAGCTCGTGTTGAGCATGACAAAGAAAAAAAATCAATGGCAGATCCTGAATTGATTTAATCTCTACTGGAGGGCAGGGAAATGTGTTCATTAATTCAATTATTGGGCACACCTGCAGAGCAGCCGTTTAAATTTAGTGGGGGAATGACATAAGCAAGGAAATGCAGGCTGGGAAGAGAGATAAGGAAGTAGGTGTTGTGTAGATGTGGTAAGGTTTGGAGAAGTATTTTGTTGCTTGGTGTTCAGAAAGAGAATTTAATGGGTTACTGAAGAAAAATCAGAAAGCTCAGCAGCATAAAAGCAATCTTGTGTTTTGTTTTTTCCTGAATGCAGCCCTAGAGATATTTAAAAAAGTGTGTAGATGTGATTCTGAGGGAAAAGGGGTATATGCTTCTGCTTGAGAAAAGCAAGGCTCTTGTGAGGTAAATGTGTGGTATAAGGCTCAGTACTCTGGAGGAAAATGGTTAAAACCTGGGATTCCTGAGGAAGGAGGACAGCCCAGGTAGCTGTGGTTACCAATGAGGATGACCATTGTATGGTGCTGGCTAGCAATCAACATTAAGAATGGATTCCAGCCAGAGGTAAGTGGCACGCTGCTTACAACAATGTACTCTGCAAGTGAAGACACTGGCTGTGCCTGGTACCATGCTGAAGGGAAGGGCTGCCAAAATTACAGAAAGCTCCAGGGAACCTGGTAGAAATTGGGGAGGGGCAAGTGTCTGCAGGAGGTGCACGCACCTGTGACTGGACAGGTGTTGTCTCTCTAGTGTTCCCTGCTCTGAATGCTGCCCTCCCATTTTTGTTGGGACAGGACTGCCTTTAAGAATGCTTTAAAAAAGACCCTCAGGCTTTTGCTGAGAAGCCCCAAGCTCCTGCAAGCTATGAGCAGGCTTCATCTTTTCCAGGTTTTTCAAGGTTCTAAAGGACAAATCACTAGAGAAGGTAATGATTGGGATAAGCAGTGTTTCAGAGGGTGCTATTCAAAAACAAACATTGTAAGCCACAAACTAAGTCTGACAGCACTAAGAGGAAGATTTAGCTATGATTTTTACTGAAATTTGAATCTCTGAGTTCTAGGTTTTAAGAGTAATAAATGCAGAAGATTCCTTAATAATAGTGCCTAGGATAGTCTAAGGTTAGCTGTTTTACCTGGTTAGAAGCAAGGTGTAAGTCTCACAGCATGCTTCACACCATGCTCTCCTACGTGCAGGAGCTCCTGTACCTACCTGTCTCCAATATACTCCTTGTGCCGTAACAGGGCTTTAGCAGCCATGTCAGGAGCTGCAAACTGCACGAAAGCTTCTCCTGTTCTTCTCTCTCCCCGGTAAACGAAAACTATGTCAGTTATTTTCAAACCTACAAAAGGGCAAGGAGAAAAAAGCATGTATGTTGTCAGGAATTTATGGCATAGCTCACAGAGACATCCTTTCCTTACTCTCCTGGTTTTTGACAAGCTAATCAGGCAGTTGAATAGTTCTGAAACAACTGCTGATGCTGGCCTATCTTTTTAAACTTCCTTTTAACTCCAATTTATTTGCCTTAAGTTTTCACAGGTGGTTTGACTGCCAGCAATGACTAGACTTGAGGCTTCAACTAGGAAAAAAACAAGTGAATCCAAGTTACAGACAACAAGGAGGTCCATAGCACATGTTCATGAAATTTTCTCTTATTATTGTGGCAACTTTTTCCCTTCTCTGTGCAATACTTGCTCAGCTGAGAGCTGCTGCAGTTAAACCTTCATAACCACAAAGTAGCCAGTAATTAAAGTAAAAACTGCTGTTAGCAGTTTTGTGGCATATGTGATCTGTCATGGTTAGACAACTGTGAATAGTCATGTGAATAGTCCCTCTCTTTTCTTCCCCTGCCCTGAGAAAAACTGCTGCAAGTATTGATTCTAGGTTACACCTTCAGAAAGTCAAAGGTACAAGAAAACCTTGCAGCCAAAAGCTTGTTCAGAAAGCTTCAGTTACTTCTAGCTTCAGGGCACAGCAGCTCCTCAAGGCTGCATGTACTTTTGCTCTCCTTGCTTAGAGGAACAGCCTATCTAAGCATCAACTTGGAGAAGACAGTGCCTCATAACTGAAGAGTACAGACCAAGCTGAGTTACCTGAGAAAAAGAAGGCAATATCCTCCTCAGTGGAGCTGAAGGGAAGGCCTCTGAGCAGCACAACTCCATCGCTGATGGCTTGGGACTCGTCCCGCAAAGTTCGCAGTAAGCCCTCTACATCATTATCGTGTACTTCAAAAACTGCAAGGCACACAGGTACAAACTTCTTTCCCCTCACGGTACTCAGAAGGTGGCAGTCTGCAGGCATTTTCTAAGGCAGCTTTTTCCCTCTGCAGAACTTTATCATGTTTCTTCCCCCAGTCCACATTCTATGGTCTTGCAGTGGTGAGTGCCCCTCATTGCACAAGTCATTTTGCTTTTCCTGTCCAGCCTAGGAATTTTTGGCTTAATTTTCTGCTCTGTTCCACACCTTCTGCCCCCTCTCCCCCTCCCCCCAGCCTGCTTTACTATGCAAGCAGTTCTTATTTATGATGAGTTTTGTTCCAGTGTAACTTCTGCCATGCCAAACTTGCCTTTCACGTAGCGTGGGCCCATATACCTCAGGTTCTTTTCCAAGGCTCTCTGGACATCTGCCTTCGACTCCATCTCGATCAAGGCATCCCCCCTGCGCCTCCCCTCCCTGTTTAAGAGGAAGTGGATGCCGTTCTCGCCGTTTCGAATCTTACAGTCTAGAAATCAAGGAACACACAACAGAGAAACTACACAACTGTGTCAAAGATGGGAGTCTACTGACTACAGATGAAAACTGACCAATCTGCACAGAGCTACCCCCCCACAACAGTGCAAAATACTGTCTTGAAACAAAGGGTAGGTAACTCCTATTTCCAACCTTAACGCACAATGCTTATCACAGATAAGAAACTGATTTGACATCTATTAGCTTTCACAGCTGGATAACTGGATAACAAATAACTGCCTTGTTGGTAAACTTAATTTTTTGAGTTATCTAAAAGGAAGAACAAATGCTAGTCTTCTAGTCTCTTTAGCTACGCTCTGCTCTATGTGCCTCTTTCCTACAACTTCAAACTGACTTAAATTAATTTTTGACCATTAAGCCATTTAAAAACTTGGATCTGACTGTCTAGCCTACTCTGGAAGGATGCATCCATAGCATTGCAGTATGGAGAGATCAGCCTTGCAAATGTATGCACAAGGCTATTAATGATGACCAGAAAACAACACTGAAGTTTAAACTAGTAAGTAAAAACAACTCCAGCTTGTTTAAAAGAGAGGAGTTAGAGAAAAAGCCAACTGCAATGGTCTTTAAAAGAAACACTTCAAATTGGATTGCCTTTACTGTGGAGACACCAATAAGAAGGGAGACTTGCTCGATTAAATATAAAATGCCATATTTGTTTTGTATGTGTAAATCATGAATAATTCCACAGCAATATTAAAAACTACTCTTTCTCTGGTGAATAATCTTTCAATTTTCTTTTCAATTACTCATTAACTACTGAGTTCTGTAACACCATATTGAACAGTTATGCAAGAAAATGAGCTCCCATACTATCAAAAAAGGTAAGCACATCCTCCTCAGTGCACGAGAAGGGAAATCCTTGCGCCCTGATGAGGAAGACATGGTCATTTTCTGCTCTGGATGACTCTGATTCTTGCTCCAAGAGGTGACCTTCTTGGGATGGTGCATCTGTAACCTGTCACCAAAATGAAACAACAACAACAAAAAACAATTAAAATGGAAGCGTGCAGCTTTCAGCAGCGGTACCCAGTACGTTCGGTTTTGTAGGTACACGGTAATCAGGCCTTGCGCAGCGCCGGGAGGGCAAGAGCAGGGAGGAGCAAAGACGAGGCTGTCGGTGCCCATGGTGCCGGCAGCAACCAGCTCCTCGCTGCTGGGGGATACGGTCCCACCGGCCGCTTCGCACGTGTCCTCCAGTCCCGCTGACGGACCGCCCTCGCCCCGGGCTACCGTACTGGCGGCCGAAGGCCAGGCCGGAGGGCGAGCTCTCTCGGCTCCCGCGCAGGCCGCAGCCGTGCTTCCCCAGCTCCGTCCCTGCGCGATCCCCTCCGTCTCCCCCAGCCCCGCGCCTGCGCCATTTTTGGCCCCTACCTGGCTGTAGCGGCGGAGAGCAACGCAGAGCGGAGGGGGAGGCCGCGGCGAGCCTAGCCCCGTCCAGAGGACTGTGGTGGCGGCGCTGGGGAGGCTGCGGGCGGGCGGTGGGCGCAGGCAGGGCGGCAGCGGCGGACGGCGGCCCAGCAGAAGCTGGACCAGGCCGCGGCGCGCTACTATGGCAGCGGCCATGGGCGACGGGCGGGGACCAGGGGCTCCGCCTCCCCTTCCCAGGAGGCGGTGGGGTAAAGAGCTTGGTGGACACCCAGTCCGCTTCACTGCGGCGTGGTGGCCTCGGGGTGAGGGGGTGTGTATTTGCCGGTGGCCGGTGGCTCGCCTCCTCCGCGCAGGTGGCCGGTTCTAGGCCAAGTGCCGGGTCCCGTGCCTGGGTCATACCAACTCCATGCGTACCCCAGGCTTGGGGCAGAGTGGCTGGAAAGATGCCGGGCGGAAAAGGAGCTGGGCGTGTTGGTCCACAGCGGCTGAACAGGAGCCAGCAGAGTGGCCAGGTGACCAAAAAGTCCAACAACATCCTGGCTTGAATCAGCACTAGTGTGGCCAGCTTGTTTCCGCAGGTCACTAGGAAAGTGATTTTCCCCTGTACTCGGCACTGGTGGAGCCATGCCTTGAATACTGTGTACAGATTTGGGCCCCTCACTCGAAGAAGGACATTGAGGTGCTGGAGTGTGTTTATAGAGGAGCAATGAAGCTAGTGAAGGTCTAGAGCACAAGTCTTGTGAGGAGCAGCTGAGGGAACTAGGGTGGTTTGGCCTGGAGAAAAGCAGGCTCAGGGGAGACAGACCTTCAACTACCTGAAAGCAGGTTGTAGTGAGGTGGGGGTTGGACTCTTCTCCCAGGTAACAAGTGATAGGACGAGAGGCTACAGCCTCAGATTGCACCAGGGGACGTTTAGGTTGGACATGAGGAAAAATTTCTTCCTGGAAAGGGTGGTCAAGCCCTGGACCAGGCTTGTGGGAAGTGGCAGTCACCATGCCTGGAGGGAGTTCAAAGACTTGTAGATGTGGTGCTTACGGGTACGGTTTAGTGGTGACCTGGCAGTGCTTAGTTAACAGTTGGACTCGATCTTAAATATCTCTTCTAACCAAAACAATTTTATGATTCTACTCACCCTTCTGCCCAGGCCACAGCTGCTGTTTCCCGACTCAGAAAGCTCAAGGCGTGACAGAAGGGGAAATGGTTCCCCCAGTGAGGTGGAAGGTGGTGGGGATAGCAGCAGGGTGGTGTCCTGGCCTGCTGTGCTGAGCAGAGGGCATTCAGGCTCTGCCAGAAATGGTTTGTAAATGAAAAAAATGCTTGTTAGCTGATAGAGCTGAACAGGGAAGTTCAGAGATTCATGACAAGTTTTTACTGGCTTATGCTTATTTGGAATTTCTATCACCCCTAACATTTATGTTATTTTTATCAAACAAAAGAACCCACAGCATATTTGTAATGTAAGGTTTTAAATCAGGCTTAAGCATAACAACCCTTTTACAGCCCTTCCCTGTCAACTTTTATAAAGGAGCTCATTTTCTGCCCCTTGCTCCTATCTGAGCTCGACAATCTTGCATACCAGCAGCAGTACTGGCTGAACCTGTTTGTGAGGAGCGCACACCTTTTGGATGGTCTGGAAAAACAGTCCTGCTGTTACTGTAGCATTTAAGAGGGATAAGGGAGAAAGAGCCAACAGCAGCTTCTTGTAAGTGCACATATATGGGGAAGGTAGGTCATGCTGAACCCAAAAGAAAAATGTTTGTGATGAAGCAAAATGAGCAGAAGAGAAAAGACAAGCTCCCCCCACTCCCCCAAACAACCCAACAATGGAGAAAGCCAAGGAAGACTGCAGAGGCTCAGATCCAGGGTATGTAGGCAGGTATCTGAGCTGCTGTTCACAAACCAGTCCTGGCATGTGGACCCCCGTGTCAGGGAGATGGTGACAGTCACAACAGGGAATGGTTTTCTCTTCTGCCTGGCATCCTGCAGTTTTAGACATTGGTTGCCAAGTAAGAGTTGCAATCTCAAGCTATTGCAAACTACCACTTAAAATGTGGTCTTGGGCTTTTCAACAGAAGTTGCTCAGCTTGTAGTACTGCCAACCATTAATTTATCAGAAGCCTTGGATGTTTCTTATCACCATTTCTAAAAGTTAACAAGCTGGTTTATGTCATTGTTTCATTGTTGCTGGCTGTTGCTTTTATAAACTATTCCTTGCAACAAACTTTGATATGACAGACTGGTACATTGATTATAGCGTAGTCTCTTGACAATAGCACTTTCAACTCTTTCAAATTTTCAGGGTAACACATTTTTCAGAGGAATGTTGACCTCAGTGCTCAAGTGGGTCACATTCCAGTCTTTCATAGTCTACATGTCAGGTTTCTCTTCAAAACCTTCTTTAAACAAGCAAGCAAATTTTACAGGAGCAAAAAAATTAAGATAACTAAAGGAATGCATCTTGAACACTTATCTTTTAAAGCATGAAAGCCAATCTAGATAGTTTAGTTGAGTAAGCAGATCCCTGAATGTTACAGACCAAGAGAATGTTATGTGCATTTGTATCTTGTGAACCCAGCAGAGTGCAAGGAAGAGTCTCTGTAAGGGATACATGTCTTCCACCCATTTATCCTTCAGTATATTTGCTTCCCAAGTACAGTAACAAAATTTCACTGCTGCCTTGTAGTTTGTCAGTGTGTGCGCGTTACCTTTAGAGGGCACGATTTTGTTGGGCATCTCTTGGCACAGAAGTTTTCCAGGAATCTGGGAGCTTCCTTAGCAAATGTGAGGGATCAAAGCCTCTGCACCTATGTGTGGGGAAAAAAATAATATCCTAGGACAACAGAATTTGCATTTATTCACTAGATAGAACTGGTGTCGAATGAACTCTGCTTATGAGAGGAAACGGTACCATAAGTAAAACAAAACAAAAAAAACCCAACAACTTGGGAGATGCCCTTCTATACTGCTGTTGACTGTAAAGTTGGCTTTATCTATCCTGGAAAATGCCTTTTTCAATACCTAATGTTAAAAAGGCTAAGAGTATTTAATACCAGTTGTTCTTTACTATAATCAGAGGGGAAAAAAAAAATCTCCTGAGCTCATACTGAAATAAACTTGTATTTTATATTGGAAAACATTACTTATCACTGTGTAATCTGTCACCAAGAAAAAATGACCCTATATTCTGTTGTGGTATCTTCCAAAATTACTCCTTTAGCTGTAAGTTACTGGAGTATTGAAGCTTCCACCATTTTCTATGCAAGGTGAACCTGTTATACAATTGTTTGTCTGCAACTGTCTCAGCATTCAGCAGGAGAGGGTGTGCTGAGCCTGAGCAAGCCCACCAGCTCTGGAAAACGAGAGAGCACAGTTTGCATGGAGAAGTTTGAGCAGCATGAACCACTCCTGTAGAACATGGCCACACCATAGGCACTGCTGAGATTTGTGGGGGTCCTGCACAATTTATTTCTGAGATGCTATTACTAAAGTGTATGAATGTTGTACCAGGAATAGGGCACTATCTCAGCACTGTCACAGTGCTGAAGGCAACAGAGGTGAATTTATTACTCTTTCTACAAGGCTGCTGAGTTGTCCTGTTGTATCTCCAGAATTATGGTGACTTGCAGAATGACTGTATAATAACCTCATAGTTCCTGTCATATTTTCATGTGTTACTTTTTTTTTTTTTAAGAGAATAATTACAAGTACATACCACAGGCTTGATCTGATATTTATGCTTAAATGCTTCACTTGCTAACAAATCCCCTACCTTAATGCAAGAACAAGTACCCAATTAAAAAACTGAGGGATGCTCTTGGTTTAATCTAGAATGTGGGGAGCATGTTTACAGAGCTTAGTAGTTACATCCTGTATTATTTAGATTTTATTTCCTTTTTTTTGTATTCCTGGTAACATATATATTAAGTTTTGTGATCTTAATTTTTGAACTTTTTTCAGCTGGAATGTTCTTTGTTTACTGAGCAGTGCTGCAAAAGATAGAAACTTCAGTTCAGGACCAAAGCACTTTGTCAGCTGAAGGGCCCTTTCAGAGTAATTCTTTAAGCTCTACAGTATAATGTGTAAACCAAAATGACAGATGTGAGGCCACGGGTACATTCAGTGTGCCTTTCCTGGAGCAACAGAGCAGTTAGACATCTTACGTAAGACTGCAGCATGCTGCCAGTCCCTTGTATCAGCAGCATCTGAAGCAAGCACTTCATGTGACCCTTAGCTGTCCCAAATAGACCAATATTAATGTGAGACATAAAATGTACACATTACATAACAATTTCTCCTGACAGCCACCCTGGCCACGTATTTCCTACTGACTGCTGCAGTAAGAGACATTTAATTTTAACTTGCCACACTAAAGTGAAACATTCTGTGGGAAGAAGGAAGCGTATGGGTGGGAACAGGGAACGGAGGTTATTTGTGTACCAATGTGAATGTGCCAGAAACATCAGCAATCAATTTCTTGAATTTGATTTACATGCCCAGCTTAGTCTGACAGCCTCCCTTAAGAAGTGCCCCAAGACCCATTTTGTGCCTGCTTTTACTAATACAGCCAAAAGGAAAATTGCAAATGTCATTAAATACTTTTTAATTATGCCTTTGCTGCCCATTTAAAAGTGTCCTAAAACCAGCAGTGTAATTTTAATTTACTTAGAATGCACTGACCTGGCATTCTGACTTGGTCTGAAGGACAGAGCCAGGAAAGTAGAAAATGCAGTTTCAGCATGTAGAAACGTGAGAGAAGCAGATGACTGTCAATGTTGCCGTGTAAGGTTTTATAGCTGAAACTCCTTATGTGCTGCACAAAAACTTCATGCTGTGTGGGATTGTAGCAAGTTTTAATATACTGAATTTTCTCAGTAATGAAATCTGAATAGTCATCAGATTTTCCTCCAGCCTACCAGCAGCAGCGTGAGCTTTGTGGCGTTGCCAGGGCTCGCAAGAATCTCCTTGGGCAGGAGGGAGTCTCTTGTGGTTGTGCTGCCTGTCTTGTCCCCTCTCCAAAATCCAGCTGGCTTCTTGCTGACCTAGATGGAGGCAGATTTGTTAATGAAGTTACACTCTAGGATTGTAATTTCTGCTATTAAGGAGGTAGCACTTGATTATGGCTAAGTCTACAGTGGAATGTGTGGTCCTTGTTTGATATGAATATAATATTTTATTTTGAAGCATTCTGGATCCTGCTGTCAATCTTTGTTTCCCCTGGAACATATAAACTGACCAAGGCAAACCCCAAAACGAAGAGCATTGTTCCCAGAGCACAGTCCCCAGACCCCAAAAACAAGGCCTGTGTCTGTCATCTGGTATTGAATGAGCTGCCAGACATCTTTTACAATGCACCATGCACCCTTGATATGCACTCTGTGGAACAACCCTCTTGCCTAGGAAGAACACACTGTGTGATAACTGTTGCCAGCAAAGATGCAATTGTGCTTATTTGAGAACTTATGCTGAAATGGCACCCTAGTTATGCTGTACATTGTATTTTCACAAATGGGAAGACATGCAGTTTTTAACCACACTCACACAAGGTGAGGTGGTCCATAAGGAAAACTGTATTTTTTGTACCTCAGTTTGCAGCTGCCTGTATTTTCACTTGAGGTGTCCCCTTTCTTAGCTAACTGCATACCCTAGACAGCTGAGGTAAAAACTGCTTACAAATCATACATTTACGTTGAAATATTAGAAGCCATTTTGACACATCTCTTTTAAAACAGGGTCAGACTGTTGAGTAAGGAGGGCAGAAATGCCAGTTAAAATCTCCTTATGATGATTGTGTTGGTTATCTGTGGGGTGGGTATAAGAGCCTCTTCTCATGTAACTGGAGAATGAGGACAGACTGCCTGAGAAAACCTGGATGGCATAAATGATGAAATATAATGCATTTTTAGTCCCTGACATGACATGCTAAATCAAAGTGAGGTTCTCTGTACCTCTATCCTGCAGGCTGCCTCCACGGGAGGCAGTTTCGGGTACAAGAGGGATGAGTACTGGCAGGCCACAATCTCTTTCAGGCACTTTCCATGGTTCCCCTGTGACATTTGATAGGTAACTGCGGGGATTTCGCAGCCCGAACTACCTAAAGCTGTCAGAGGCATTTATGTTATGTCAGTGCCCAGTAAATATTTCCCAGTGACAGCTGGGACGCTGTGCGCTGGAGTAGTGCAGAAGTTTACCTGAGGACACAAGCCGAACCCCGCTCTCTGTTCCCGCCAGGTCACTCAGGGCTGAGGGAAATGCCTCCAGGAAGCCCTATGCTGCCCCTGGGGCAGAGGCCGATGCCGCAGGGTGCGGGTCGGGGTGTCTAGGGAATGCCTGACTCGAAGAAGCGTGCTATCTGGAGGCACAGGGAAGGCTTGTTTCAAGGGAAGTCTGAGGGGAGAGGTTTTACGAAGCGGAGGATCTTTTAGGGGGTATAAGGATGTCTGAGGGGAGAGGTCGGAGGGTTTAGAGGTTATTTAAGGGAGCGGGAAATAAACGATAGGGAGAGCTGAGCCTGGGGACAGCTGACTGCTGGGAGGCGAACAGAGGGACAGCGCCCGCCGCCAGCGGCTATGGCGGCCGGACGGGAGGCCGTAGGCCGTGTCTCCGCCCCGCGGCGCTCACTCCGCACACGCCCGCCCTGCGCCGTCACTGCTGCCATTGGGAGCCGAGCAGCGCCGAGCCGAGCCGAGCCCAGGCAGCTGCCGGTCCCGCTCCGCCGCCATCGCCATGAGCTTCTTGTTGTGAGTAATCGCGGAGGGGTCGCGGTGGCGTGGGGGGAGGAGGCTCCCCTTGCTCTGAAGGAGGGAGAAGGGTCCTATTCTTTTTCTTTTACCCCGTCCTCCCTCGCCGGGCAGGGCAGCCCGCCGAGGGGACGCGGCCGCCACCCTTCCCCGTCGTCCTGAGGGAGTGAGGCGGCCGCTCCCTGTCGGCATGGCTCCATCTTTCCGCACCTTTCGTCTCTCCGTCGCGCTCCGGCTGAGAAGCGTCCTGCCGGCTCTCTCCCTTTGTGCCCCGCTCCCTCGGGGGGCCCTCGCCGCGCTAACGGCTGTAACGGCAGTCTCCCCTCAGCCGCGGGAGCTGCTCGGGGCCGGCCGGCGCCTCCCGCCCCGTCAGGGCGTTTGGAGGGCGGCAGTTGGCCGCAGGAGTGGGGTTTGGACCTTTCCTTGTCGGCCGAGCGTCTGAAACAGCGGGGACATAGATTTAAAAAGCGACTACATCCACGCGAAGCTTTTAATTGGGGGTCGGGAGAGGCTTTCCCGCCGGCTGCTGTGTTGGAAGGCCAGAGAGTATCGGTGGGAAGGCGAGAGCAGCCTTCAGGGGAAAAGCACCCATCTGCTGGAGTCTTCTTTTTCTTCTAATGTATTTTTTTTCCCTTTCCACTTATACCCAGGACGGTGTGGGCAGAAGTTGCTTCCCGTAGCGTTGTCTGCGGTAGTAAGTTAGAACTAGGTGGTGGTAAAGCAGCTTGGTGAGCAGCAGTGTTGGAAAGTTAATTCTGGGTTGAGGCAATGGTTGTGCAGATGGTGAAAGGACAGTGATCTGGTACAGGCAGAGTGAGGAGGGATGCTGGCTGGATGCGCGTCGCTAATGAGAAGGCGATTGTTTACTGCGGCATCAAAAAGCTCCCTGATGAATTAGTGGCAATTTAGGTGTGTGCAAAACCTTACATTTTGCAATTTTGCTTCGTAGACAACAACTGAATGAACTTTGGTCCCTCCCCTTGGGAACAAAGACGAGGTACTTCTGACAATTAACATAAACCGGTTCAGTGACCTATTAATTAAAGTGAAGATGAGCTCTAGGGAAAGAGGGGAAATCCAAGCGGTTGAAAAAGGCACCCTTGCAGAGCCAAGCTCCATTAAGGCCTTCACCTCGTTGAGTGCTGTTGCACGCTCAGAGTTACGTGCAAGCAGTTAGTAGGCCCTTTGACATAATATCTGACAGTTATTAAAGGCTTTTATTGATAACCAACAGATGTATATGTAGCCTGCTTTTAGAGGAGATACTTTATTTTGGGAACTGGAGCGTTCTAGTAAGTTTTGTTCTCAGGGAGACAAAACCCAGTGGTTCTGGCTTCCTTCTAAATCTCTTCCTTACATTTATCTTTTGACTCTGCGGTACTGAACCAGCTTGCCTGTTATTGTGCTTGTGCTGACTTACCCCAGGAGAGATTTTGAAAGACACCTATCAGCTGCAGGGTGGAAGCTGCGAATGGGAGGCGGGTACAAATGACTGTCGGTGGATTCGGGCACAGCGCCGGTGCTCTAATGAGAAGCCCAGCTGTCCCCCTCCATAATTCTCAGCTGCTGCAATGGAGAAGGGGGGACAGGATTTCGAGTATGGTGGTGTCCTGGGAGTCTGGTTTGCAAATTAGAGAGCCTCCTTCTCTGTGGCATTTGGTTAACTGGTAATGGAAAAGCATAAACCCCTCCACCCACTGTCACAGGCAATAATGAGATGCTTGGTGTTTTTTTTTTCCAAACTCTTCTGAAAAGGAAAAGCAAAACCTAGGAAAGCAAACCTTTACCCTCACCTCCACTGTTTCAAGTGGTCCTGCTGGATGAAATGTAGAAATGGAAATTGAAGTTACTGCATGGCAAAGCTGGAAATGTTGGCAAAGCTGTCTCAGCTGTTTTTGGCAGTGTGTTGTAGACTGCACTTAATTTGCTCATCTGCAGTCTAGAAAGGGATTAAAAAAAAAAAAAAGCTTGTTAGGCCTCTGGGAGACAAGGGAAACTTTCTGTGTTCCTGATAAGTAGTTGTTTTTTTGTTTTAAGTATCCAGAAAGTTGATACCGCCTCTCATCAGATTTGAATTTCATGTTAATGTGATAGTTACTCAAAGGTAGCAGTTGGATGTCTTTACACTGTCACAGATCTAGTAATACAAACTTGTATTTTGAGCTGCAAGCCCCCCCCCTTTTTTCACAGTACTTTTTACATGGCTTTAGTAGTACTTTTACACTCCCTTTATCACTGAGAGTGTCCTTCGTATGGAGGTAACAAAGCTGATTTTATGTTTGTCTGTGCTGTTTTCTGCGTCAGTGATACTGTTGTCTTTTTGTGAACTGACTCACAATTTTGAAATTGTGTTAGAGATGCAGCAGATAAGTTGTCCTTGTGTGCTTAGACTAGAAACATTTTCTAAATTGCAGTGAACCTATCATGCAGGTTTAATGTCAGTAACTTGGCTGGAGTTTGTCAGTTGGACACTCCAGTACAATATCCAAAGCTGTGTTCATGCTTGTTGTCAAATAACAGGGCAATTGTGCTTGGATAACACAGGGTGGTTGGGGCCCCCCTCACGGGCCTGTTGCACAGCCCTTGTCCGCTAACAGATCCATTGCTATTCTTTGCTGTTGCTAGGGCCAGTGACATATAAAGCTACAAGGAGGGAGGGGGGAAAAAATCAAGGGAAACCATTGTCTTCTCTTGTTATGGGTAACATTATAAAAAGGCTGTCTTGTAAGACGAGTCACTGTATTAATACAGCTCAGTTTTGACAGCAATTGCTATTTTCAGCACCACTGTTTTCTCTTTGTGAACTGTTTCTTCCTTTCTGAAATACCTTTATAAACTCTTCAATGTTTGAATAGGTTATCCTGAATCTTAAAAAAAAAAAAAAATGAAATGGGAATTGGACTACAAAATAGCTTCAGTTCCAAAAAAAATTATCTTGAAGTTCTCTTTCAAATGAAATTACAGCATAGTTGCAGGTATGTTAGCTTACATCTCCAAGGAAAAAAATTATAGATAGTTCTGGTAGGCGTGCCATATGGTGACATGCTTGTGTTATCCTATACTGGCAAAACTTATGTAAAAAAGAAGCTGGATGAAAACCATTTATTTTTAAAAGGAAACATTCAGTTTTATTATTGAAGCTGTGAAATTTTCTTGTCTTAAAAAAAAAATCCATCTGTGTATTAATAAATCCCTCACAGAAAAGCTTTCCATTAGGTTCATGTAAGTGGTTATAGCTGATGGGACTTAGAATGACTAGGAGCTGATGGAAACACCAAGTAAGGGTGAGAACAAGTAGCTGTTTTATGGGGGCACATATGTTTATGAACAAGTGTAAAGTTAATGGGTAAACCGAATTGGAGGAAAGGTGTGCTCTTCATTTTCTCTTTTTATACAGCCTGGCAGAGACTAGCAGCTGCTTCTTTGATGTGTGTTAATTATTTTGTTTTAAATTTGGTTAAAATCATAGTTTGTGTGTATGTGCAGAAGATGCAGTGGGGATATTTTTTTCTGTACCTCTCTTGCAGAGTAATGCCAGAATTGGAGCTGGTGTATTTGTTTCTAGATTGACAAGCACTGTGGCCTTCCTGATTTCCCAGTCAGCTCCTGCTGTTGAAGAACATTATGGCTATTTGTTGTCTCCCCTTCTTCAGTTTTCCTAGATGCAGAGTTGCTGCTACTCACCAAATGAGAGCTGTTTCTAAAGTGGCCAGTGTTTTTCAGCTTAATCTTAACTGGATTGCAGCTGACTGCTTCTTGAGTGCTCCTTCTGTAGTTAAAAGTTGGAGATGTGGTATCTCCTTGTTATCAAGGACTCCTGCAGAAGTCTGTTACGCACTTCTAAACCGGAATTTTGGTAATTGAAAATCAACATGTAGGCATTTGTTTTAGCTTTATCGGTGTAATACTACTGTACAGGCAGTGTTCCTAGAGCAGAGATCAAGGGTAGAGGCTTTTCATGCATGAGTTGTTACCTTACTACAAAACCTGTTGTTTAACCAGTACCATTAGTGATCCATTGAGTTGTTTTTTTTTTCTGAAGGAGTACTTGGAATGCAAAGTCTCTTGAGTTTGCCTCTGAGTAAACTGGAGAGAGAACTGCAGAGTTATTGCAAACTTAGTGAAGAGTATATATTTTTATATATATATATATATATAAAAAAAAAATGGAGGCTCTGGTAACAGTAATTTAGAGTTTTGAGGAAATCAAAAGTATTCCTTAGAGGCAGAGATTATATGGAATCAGCTCTGACAATGAACTTCACAGAAGATAAACTTATTTTTTCTTTTCTGTGTTTAGCTGCTTATAGCTTTCATTGGTAATGTTAGGTTAACGTTTGGACTTGATCTTAAGGGTCTTTTTTAACCTAAATGTTTCTATATTTCATTGCATTACTGGCTGTAGAAATACGTGCTTCTAGCTGAAATTTGTGTTTAGCGTTGTTGAAGCATATCACTACAATTGTAGTGTTAACTCTTGTGTTTAATTCCAGTTTTGATATGCCTGCTATCGAAAGATTTGCCCCTCAACTGGCAGCTGGTCTCACTTTCAAGGAAGAGAGCACCAAGGAACCAAAAGCTTGCAGGAACCATGGCAATGAAAAACTTACATAGAAGTGTTCATGTTGCCCCTTGTGCTGCCTTTGGTACAATTCATCTTGCAATTCTTGAACCTTTGTGAAGAAGGCCTTTTAAAGTGCTTGTCACACTGCTTCCTTCTTCATTTATCTTCCCCAAAGACCCCAAAATGGTTTGTTAGGGTGCAGTTTGCTGATAGCGTTTAGTTCCTCACACTGAGGCACTACTCATCCTTCTAATGAACTGTAGAAGCTAAACCAGCAGAAAACCATTAATTCCTTTTTGTTGGGGTTAGTTTTTTGCTAATTTACTTACTTGATGTCATTGTGCAGTGACGTGAGGGATGGTGTTGGAATAATGGAAGCAGCAGGAGTGTCTGGTCATGGTTAGGCAGGGAGGAGGTGCCTTCCTTTTTCTGTGCAAACTGGCCATCGAATAAGCTTAGCTGTCACCAACCCTGTCCTTCAAGCTTCATTTGGCTTTGTGTGTTCTTGTCGTTCCCCTGTTGGTGGCTGTTCTTTCCCGGTAAGTTTGATGAAGTGGCTGCTTCTCATGGTGAACTAGTGCACACTTTCAAAAAGTAGCTGATGAAATTTGCTTGTGACAAAACGGAAATGAATTGTGGACAGCAACGCAAAAGTGGTCCTTGCCTTAGCAGTAAGGTTGGATGTAGAGGGCTGAGAAGCTGAGTTTATGCTGTTGCTTGGCTTTTATTTCAGAAAGAATCTGCCTTACAATAACAGAGCTGTGCAAGCCACTTTAAGCAGTAAGGTGTCTGAGCTTGGAATTGCTTTAAAAAGAATGTTTTTGCTGCTAGTACTCTGTTTTGGGGAACATGTAATTGGTGAAGTGAACGATTGACACTTCTAAATGTTCTTAGATGCTTCTTTCTCAGTATAGAAGCATTAGTTTGGAATCAAAACAAAACAACCAACATAAGAAGAAAAGCACTGTTCAGTGTGAAAGTTCTGTTTACAACATCACATTGATGTCCGGACTTAATTGCTTCCTAATTGTTTGCTTTTATGCTACAATTGTTTTCCCCTGTTTGTTCT
The DNA here is from genome assembly GCA_013399015.1 of Galbula dea. Taxonomy (NCBI): domain Eukaryota; kingdom Metazoa; phylum Chordata; class Aves; order Piciformes; family Galbulidae; genus Galbula; species Galbula dea. The sequence goes on along the minus strand of VWZX01009068.1, from coordinate 1,892,478 downwards.
CTTTGTGTTTGCAATGTAAGTGAACCTATGCAATTAGCTATTTACATTTGCCAGACAATAGTGGTGGAACAAAGATCACTTTCAGGGGAGGATTTGTGCAAAGTGTCTTGGTTTTTAATATTGAAAAGATGCCAAAAGCGTTCTATGATTTTTTGTGAAGTCTTTGGATTTAGGACCTCTTCATGGCAACAGACCACCACGGTGAGGACAGCCCAGGGTTCACAGTTACATCTTATGCTGTACGTGTCCTGAGTACATAGCCTTTTCTCTTGTTTGAAAAAGGATAAAATATTAGAAGCATTTGTTCCCTGAGAGGTGGCTTAAGGGTTGCAAGTATGGTAATACATTTTCGTGCCCAAGGCTGACAGAATAAAACCGCTTGTTTTTCTTAGAGTGGTAAATAGCTGCCACTGTTAAACAGCTACTTAGTCTTCCATAGTAAGCAATAAGAAAGCTATTGCTGCCAAAGCTATCAATAAGCTTTTGACCCACGAATCAGCCTAAACCACAGGATACGCTTTGCAGTGCTTTTAGTATTTGTAAACTGAGCCACTTCCTATTAGAGTTCAGTTACAATGAACTTGCTGTTTGATTTTTGTCCTTTTTTTCCCCCCTAAAGTACACAGAGAAGGAGACTGTGGGCTATATGTTGAAATGCTGTAGTATCTGTTTTCAGCTATAACAACTGACTATAACTTAATTACTTTTCACAGACTTTTAAGCCCTGTACATTTCATCATGTGGGATTAGGAGGATCCAGTGCGTTGTGTGTGTTGCTTTTGTAAACATGATATTTGCTTCCCTTTTCACTTTAGTAGCACTTCTCTGGCAGTAGCGTGATGTTGACTGGCAGTATTTTATCTTCACCTGCTGCATGATAACGTGAATGTTCCTGAAGAGAGGTGTGATGGGCATATTTGTACTGGTGGGAAGGACCATGCTCTGCTGTAGGAGGGTCACCATAGCTAAATAATGCTGAAAGTGTTTGGGAGGGAAGACTGTAAAAATCTGTTCTGGAGTTTCTATGAAACAACTAAGGGCAAGAGAATGCTTTTTCTTTTAAGTTTTCAGGGGGCTCTCTCTCTGAGGAAGACACATTGCATTTGCCTCTTCTGGAAGGAACTACATTGAATTTTAAAATTGAACAGGGTGCTGTAAATTTCCCCAGAGTTACAGTACGTTCTGACTAGGTTATTTAGAACCATGTTTGTGCAGCAACTACAAAGTTAATTTTGTAATTCTTCAGATAATTTCTCAGACTCGTGGCTAGTGTGCACGTGGATATGTCAGATGCTTTTGCAGGGCAGTGCTCACCTGGGTCAGTATTTTGGGGAAGGCATTTGAAAGAAAGGAGAGAATGTCTGGAGAGGCATGTTAACTGTGCAGCTTAAATTGGTTCATGGATAATAAGTTTGAAATGGCTTCTTATTTGTTAGTTAGCTTGATAGGCTTATGACTTCCTGACACCCAGTTTTGTGCAGTGTAGTAAAATGTGTTGCATGTCTCAGACGTGTTCTGTTAATTCAGGTCTTTGCTTCCCAGTTCAAATACGTAGCCTGAGTCAGCAGACAGCAAATTCATGTGTATGAGAGAGTAGTTTTGTGTTAATAGAAAGACAGCCCCCCACTGTGAATTCATGAAGGTAACAGGATTTTTTTCCTTGCAAATATATTTTGAAACTTCTACAAGCAGTACTGGAAAGTGAATTAATTTGCTGTTCTCTTGCATTTTTTTCCTCATTTTCTTCAGGAGAAGGGTAAAGATAGGGTGCAGCTTTTTGGTCCATTTAGACCTTGCCCTTCAAAACATTGACTTCTTTTCTCTGATATAACTTGCAAATGTGAATGGTCTTTTTTCCTTTGTTCTGTCCTTTTCCATTCATCTAGAAATCCAACTGCAACCTTAGCTTCTTGTCCCAACTTTCCTTCTGTTTTGTTTGTGAAGATATTTACTTTGTTCGTGGTCTCCTCTCTTCCTTCTCCAATTTCCAGCTGTTCCTTGGCAGGAATCCATTCCTTTTGTTAATTTTACATACCTCTTGTGAACCTACCCATATTTCAGTTGAGTTTTATTTGGAGTTTGCTTCTTTTCCACATACTTTGGGATTTTTTGGTTGTCTATTGTTGCACTTCATCTGTAAATTTGGTAGCTTACCCCTAGAGTTAATTGCTTGTGTCCTAGAGGTATGAGCACTCCTAGCATACAAAATCTTAATCCTTTCCTTGGTGAAGAACATCTTGCAAATTGAGAACTTCTAATGACTGGATTTCTTGTCTTTATCACAAGTCTAATTCTTTCCTTTATGATAAGGAGAATTTATGAGCTTAAGTCAGCTTTGGTGAATTTCTCTTCAGCTAAAAACTGAGACTTCTGATTTTTGACGTAGAAATATTTTTAACCCAAATAATGATTGGGAGGGTTTCCTGTGCTGACCTTAATCAAATAACCCATATTGTGTTTTGGTAGCTGGTATTTTAATTGCATTTTTACCATCCTCAGTAGCACAGTCCAGGTGTTGCTCAAATGGAGTTATTGTTTTAGGGACTTGCTGAGTGTTCTAGATCCAGCTATCAAAATGGCATTACTGTATCTTTTACTTGTCATATTTGGGGGCAATAAAATACTGTTTTTTCTAATGCTGAAGTATAACTTCTACAAAAAATCAAGTGTCTCTAATGCCCTATTATTAACTTCTGTAGTTGACAGCTTTTCTTAAAATTCTTGCTGCAGTTTGAGTGGAAAAGAAGAAATTTAAATTGTATTTAAATTCACCATAGAACAGTTAAACTGTTGGTGGACTCCACTGTCAAATGCACAAGGTTAAATAATTTCAAAAGATGATATATGTAGGAGCTAATGTTCTCTCTCAGGTGCTTCAGACAGGAGATAGTTAGACACAGCACATACAAGATTGTATGAAATAGGGAGGAAATATGTAAGAAATACTTGTTGATGAGGTAATGCAGTGTGTTTTTGGAAAGCTGTTAGATTATTCATTACTTCCTCCTGTCCAGCTCTTCCTGTTGTTCTGTCTTACTTCTTGCCTCTAATGTTCTGCTATTTCCTGAATTTGGACCCTGTTGTACCTATTAGTCAAAATGTAAGTGCAAACTTAACATATATACTTTGAGCTTTTCTGTTGGGAAGTTGCTGAATATTTCTCATTTGCTGCCTTCATATCATTAGCTTGTTCTGCGTGGTTATAATATGGGGGTTACAGTAAAAGTCAGCCTTTTATGAAGTGCTAGAGTGACTCTTCCTCCACAAAATTTAGTGAAGTTTTCCTTTTAACTTTGCCTTTTTCGCAAATACAATAAAAACTCACAATAAATGTTACTGTAGTCTATTTTATAGGCTTTTAAAAATTTTTTTATTATATTTTATTGTGTTTAAAATGACTGAAGACTGTCTTAAACTGTTCAGTCTTTTTTTCTTTTGTAAATGCCCTGATTTCTCAGGCCGTATGACTATATTTGCTTTAGTCATTCATAAACCATTGGTTTTCAAAAGCCCTGATCAGCATTTTGGGAAACCATCCATGTTCTGAGGCCTGTTCTCCAAGGACTATATTTGGTGTATAAGTAAGGATCTAATTTGATACTAGAGCCAAGCTCTTATTGCTGCAATTTATCATCCTCAACAGCTTGTAGATCATTTTCTGAAAAGCTCTGCTTCCTACTTTCTGAAATGTGTTTAAAGGGTGTGATGCTCACCAGCAGATACAGTTTAGGATGCAGAGAGCATTAGTGATGTAAAGACATCAAGACAATTCAGCTGAATATAAGGAAATCTCTGTAGCAGGAGGAACACTTGGCTCTGGAAAGTATCGTATACCTTACGTGAGACACTTTTGTCCCCGTTTTGTCACAGCAACAAAGTGCCACTGTAAAGAAATCATAGGTAGGCAAATTTATGTATTTATTTGACATGCCCTCCCCTTTTCTTCTGCCCCACAAGCTGGGTGATGCTTTATGGGACTTGTAGTATGCAAGGCTGTCTGAGGCAAGCTGAAGCTTTCTGGGCCTTTCATGTTACTTTCAGTTATTTGCTGAAGGATCTTGAACTCTTTCCTACTTAAACAGTTTAGGAAACCTTCTTTCTTTATTAAAGTTTCCAGTATCTTTTTTTTTTTAACATGTATGTTATTGAAAGAAATAACCCAGACTTGTAGATTTACATTTTTCCTTGTGTTTTGTGGTTTTTGGTTGTTTTATTATTTGCTTAGTTGTATCCATAATAGTGCTTTTGAGTTTTATTCCTGATCATATGTGGATACTGGTGTTCTGTGATTGATTTGTTTCCCTTTCTTGCTGATACCCACTTTGACTGCCAGGCCAAGATTTGAGTGTTTATTGCTTCCCTCTTAAAAAGGGGGGGAAAAAAAGTTAAAAATAATAATAAAGAAATAATGGAATGAAACTATGTTTTGCCTCATGTTTGAGTTGTCTAATACTGCTTTACACGTTTCTATGTCTGTGTAACGTGCTGTGTCATCTTTGTGCCACATGTGTTACCAAGCATTTTCTGTGTACTTGTTTTCCTTTAGAACAATATTTTCTTGGAAAAATATGACTGAAAAGTTTTAAGAATTCCTCAAAAATACTCAAATGTTCTTCCTCTACTTGCCTCTGCCTTCATTATGCATGTAACAGATTAGAAGGAGGCTGTCTGAGATAGTTTGGACTGCAGACTTCAGAGGGTTGAGTCTTTCTGTGGGTTTCCATGGGTATGGAGCACATATACCTATGTGTATACCTAGTTCTGTTTAAAAAGTAATACATAATCTTCCATCACAGGCATTGTGACTGTTTTTCTGACTTTGTTTCAGAATTTGTTTGCCATGGGGCAGAATGGCATTCCCTGGTGTGAGTTGTCCTGCAGCTGTCCTTGCTGCAGGGTATATATGATGCCTTTTTCAAGCAACCTTCCAGCTTCTTTCAGTAGTCTACTATTTATAGCTGGATTGAGTCCTCTTTCTTCAAAGTAAAAGGTGCCATACACTGATGTACAGCCGGAATAAGTATTCAATGGCTTTCTAGTGCCAAATTTTATGTATGGGAAAGGGTAGGCTTTACAAAAGTAGTGTGGTTATGCCTACCGAATAATTCTTCAGGTACATCAAGTAAACTGGGGTTTGAACCTTCACGGAGACTGAACTTTGAAGTGTAACAGAGTGGAGTTCTAACTTCAGTTTGAATTTGTGCTGTGCCTTGCCTTTTAAGTGTGCTAATGCTAAGTGACAGAAGCAAGGGTTTCTTGTGAAAAAGGGAACATTAGTGAGAAAATAATGCTGTTTAGTTTGCCAAGCATTTAACTGGTGACTGAAACGGTAAAGATACTGAACTCTATCTCAGCTCAGTGGTCCATAGGAAAAAAACAAAGGAGTTGGAGATGGAAGAATACTTTGTGTTTACCTTTTTCAAAGCTGCTAGTAGCCCACTCTTTGAAAGGAGTAGTATATGAATATTAGGATACTGAAATCTGCAGAAATCAGTCTGGTTTTGTTTATGCCTTACAGTTCCATGGTATTTGTGTGTGCATATGTACGCAGTAAGTGTTAGGATTAAAATAGTTGAGGAACCTGAAAGAACACAACAAAACAGCCAAGAGCAGTCCTCAGCTCTCCTAAAAATTTGTTAGTAATAAGACAGAAATTTTGTGAGTGAGGACAGCATTGTTTGCCTCAAGGCACTCAGTGGATACTTGGGAGCATGCAGCAAAAGATTCTGGATAAGTTTGGTTCCTGTTCTGTAACAGGATTTTAAATGGATGTCAGAACACGCGCAGATTTGTCTGCGCTAAAGGCCTTTCTTGCAAATTGAAGTGAAAACTTATTTCAAGTGATGTTTGGCAGTCTTAAAGCTCTTGAAAAAGTCTGTGGAGGAACTTGGGAACAGCAGTGGAATGACATTCATAAAACATGCAGAGTGACCTTCTCAGAGGCTGTGGATTTTATGCCATGACCATGGTCCAGTTCTGCTGTCTGTATGTCTGCTTGCTTGTCTTTACAAGCCAACAGGGCAGGCTTGACTGTGTACTTCTTCCTTTGTTCCTCTAAGTTCTTCTCTGAGAAGTACTTTTGTGTATTTCTTTTTGTGTCTCTGGCCTGTCCCTTTCCCTGTGTCATTGACGAGCTCTGCTGTCAGTCCTACAATGGACACTTGAAGTTGAGTCACTTCCGCATCTGTGGGCTGCTCTGGGAATTAGTTTGTGTTTTTGAGTGCACAGGCAGAGCTCTGGTACTATCCAGCAAGGACGACTGTGACTTGCCTTGTTTATTTTGAGGATTTTCCATGAGATAAGTGTATTAAATGAACATGCTGTAAATGAAACAAGGGAATTTATTTTTTGTGTGAGCATAGCAAACTGATGATGATTTTGTGGTTACAGAATGGTGTTCTGGATGATTGCTTGCTCTTGCATGAGGAATTGTGATTACTTAGGAGAAGGGTTGCATTCAGCTGGGTCAGCAGCAGGAACAGCATTGCCTCCTACATGGGTGGGGTTGTAGTAGACATGAGCGCTGTACCATACACCTCTTCCTTGTTTACAGGCACATTCTGAACTCACAGACAGAAAAAGGGAGGTGGAGAGATGCAGAGAAGCGTAGGTGCCTGGCTCAGCTAGAAGACAGCCTGTGGCCACCTAAGATCTTTGTGGATTTGGCACCGCATGTGCCACTGCAGGGCAAGTGAGGGCATGCGTCAGAGGAAGAGTTAAATGGCCCCTTTCCGATGGCCAGTCACCTGTCCGCCAGTCACAGAAGCAGAAGTTTCTCTTCAGCTGTTTCCTGGTGCATGTGAGAGCATCTGTCTTTTGCTGGACGAATCCCATGTTTGCTTGATTTCACTGACTTCAAAATGTGTATGTATAACAGAAAAAAATATTGTATTTTAAGAATGTGGATGTGTTATGACAGCTTTCAACACTTGGTAGTGATGGTTGGGACAAGCAAAAGCAAAACCATTCCTTGAGGCTACCTTAAATAGCTTTCTTCTTGCTGGTTGTGAGTCATTTGATAAACTTCTGCTCTTTTAACATGTAGAGTCTTGTGTATAATAGTGCTTGTATTTTTTAAGAGCTATTGATGAGATGATGACTTTTTCATTTGCCTCCTTTCATACCATTCTGTATGGAACTTTAGTCAGTGAAGGCAGCTGTTCTTCCAAGAAGGCTAAGCCAGATTTTAGTCCCCGTCTTGGTGGGTAGAGAATTAAAAATCTCATAAACCCATGGATTTCCCTGTCAGTACTTTGGTAGAAGGAGGTGCTATTTCAAATCAGTCATAATGGTAATGGTCACTTACACCCTTTGAGGACCATGTTTGGGTTGGAAAGCTACAGAAAATTCAACTTGCTCCATGATGTAAGTGTAGAAAAAGGATGAGATGAGGCAGGATGGTTAAGTGTTTCAGTGAAAAGGAAAAGAAAGGGGGGGTGAGGGGAAGATTTGGAGTTTTGTCTTGGAATTGCATTTATTTAATTTCCAGACATGTGAAGAAGCTCTTTTGAGGAATAACGTGTGTTATATTGCTGTCATTGTCAATTCTGTGTGCTGAAAGATAAGGACATTGTTTTAAATTTCCCTGGTCTGTGGTACCTTTGTTTTAGATGAAGAAACTTTTTGATTCATGTTTGGTGGCTTTTTTTTGTCCTGAAGTATGGTGGTGTGTCATTTTGAAGTGTTGAAATTAAGCTTTTTCCTTCCTTTCTCTTTGGAAACAGAGAAGCCCTCTGCCTTTTGTGGAAAGTTGTGTTTTATATCTGTTACCTTGAGATTTTTTTACACATTTGAAAAAATGAATTTCTTGTTTAGCTGCTGAGCTCAAGGACCTGGGGTTTGCCAGCCTGTGGGTGGGGACAGCCTGTCTCTGGGAGGCAGAAAGCAAGCTCCCTTCCTTGCAGCAGTGGGGTGGGAGTCTGAAAGGACAGTTCAGTGTTGGGAGGAATCCTGTTTTGGAGTGAACAGGAGCCACTCTGGGCTTGCACATAAATATCTGGAAGCCTAATTGCTACTATCTGGCAGAATCAAGTACTTGCTCCTGAAGATGCTTCAGAGTTTTCCTAGTGATAGTGCTGCAGAAGGAGCATGCTGGAATCTGGAAAGAAATTACTTGGTTTCCACTCTGTGGGTTACAAAGCATCTTTTGTAGCCTTGGCAACTGGCTGTGGCTTGGGCAGGCAATAGGTGAGTTAATCACACAAAGACATTCCTTATAAAGTGGAGTCCTCTTGGTTACCAAGTGCAGTGTTAGCTTTGGGAAGAATCCTTTCTTAGGCACCCTTACTTCCACCATTTTTAACTTTGACATTTCTAATTTCAGTGACTTTACTCTAGGTGTAGTAGACAAGTTAGGTTATTCTGCTGCCACTTACTAGATACATGGGAAAACTTCAGCTGTGTGCCATTGATTGAACTGTTTTCAGTTAGTTTCCTACAGTAGAGTGTATAAAAAATAAATAGGTTTTCTGTTTCTGTAGGAATGACCTTGTGTATGTGGAAATTTTTCAAGTCAGTGCAGACGAAACAAACAAAGCAAAACAAAACCTGTAGGCCTGGAATTGCTTTCTAACCACTACCTTACCTATTGGGAGAGCAGCTGTGTTGTGTGCAGTTATCAGCTCTTAACTCTTTCCCAGATGGGCTGCTTAGACTTACTTAATGATCTTGGCAGAGTCTGTTTCCTTCCATGTGCAGAAAATGATACTTACAGCTTAATGTTTGTGAAAGTTACGTTGGTTCGTGGGAGTGCTCTTTAGAAGTGTGTTGCTTTTTGCAGTGTAACCCATAACCTCTGAGCATGGGATTGAAGCTTCCTTGTCTGTCTTTCTCTGTCCTAACTTACTCTGGTAAGAACAAGCTGCAGTGTCTTAAGTTTTATGTGTAAGGAGCCTAAACCTTTCTGGTTTAGTACAAGTTTCCCTGGATAAGCAACAGATTTCATAGAAATAGATGAAAAGCTTCAGTGAGACTCTAGCACATGAACATTTTGGTGTGAGGAGGTCTAAGCCAGCAAAAGTGCTTCTCCTAGGAGTGTGAAGGTTTAAGTGCAGTTAACAAGAAGTGTATCAGGAGTTTAGTCTGGATGTTTAGCTGCACTGATTGTAAAAGATCGACTAGTACTGCATTTGAGGCTGACGTGGGCTGTAGAGGCAGCTTGGTGTGATGTAAGCAGGACGCCTGAAAATCTTCCTTGCTTCCTGAAACATCATCTTGGTAACCTAAAAGAGAACAGCTAGCAGAATCCATATCATTACTAACCATCCCTGTCAGCAGATGACTAAATAAAATTACAGCTTTGGTGGAAATCTTGTGCTCTTGCTTACAATCAAGCTGTGACGTCTTTGAGAGGCCAAGCAGTGTGTGGGCTTGTGACAGCAGGAAGTGCTGCTTGTGGCTCAGAGGGGTGGCTTCCTAGCCAAGGCTTCAAGACTCATCCCAGCTCTGAGTCAGTTGCTTTAAACACATTTCCTGATTTAGTGCTAGGTTGAACTGCATCTGGCACTGCTGTAGCTGTACTTACCTATAAAAACAGAAGGACATAATTTGCTAGAAGTGTAGGATGCGGAAGTGAAAGGAGCAAAACATCCTTGGAAGTGGAAGAATTTTTTGAGAAGTCTCTTCCTTGGAAGACTGCAAATTAGTTGTGGCAAATAGTGGGGATGATGCAATGCGTTCCCTATTTCGTGACTTTTTTATTCCTGAGGAAAATGGGATCTTCAGTGTGGCATTTCTGAGGATTTCTCAGTCCTCTCTCTCTTCTGCATTAATGTGATGTTTCAAAATGGAAGGAGAGTACACAGACCCTTAACAGGTAGAGGCCGGTGCTGCCTACTAGATTGGAGCATTTTAAAATCTCAGGAGAAATAACTCACAGATACAGCTATTTCTGTTATGGAGTGTAGGTGAAAATAAAATGTCAGACTTGATGGTTGGCCACTAGACTGCTTGCTCAAGGAGTGGAGGAAATAGTCCCAGAATAAGACGAATTTCTAAATCGGGTCATATGTAACAGATTGACATAATAGGAAAAAAATGTATTATTTGTTGGTTTAAGATGACTTCAGCTCAGTGTTGGGAATCCTGATGTAAGACAGCAGGAATAAGATATTGCTGTGGTCAGAGTTTAGGGAGGAAGCAGGATTACTTGGTAAGGTAACCAGTTGAAGAGGTAGTTAACCGATAGTGTTATGGCATATGTAAGTGAGGATTTTTTAAAGAAAAGTATTAGCAGTTGGTTTCCTTCATTCTCTAGTTGTAATGGAGTGAGAACAAAATCTTGTGGACAAGTTGTGAATGCTGTGGTTGTGCTTGGCACGTGCTGGCTTTCTTCTACTTAGTGATGCACATGGAAAGATGATGATACCAGTCTGTCTTGCTCTTCAGTTGTTGTGACTATTACCTTGTGTCAACCCTGTCCATGCAGCCGCACACCAGAGTGCTTGCCAGATGTTTTGTGTTTTTACCTCCCATGTTGGCATAATGGCTATAAAATGGATACAGTCCTGAAGAGAACTTGGATCTCTTTAATTAGTCAGTTAAGAGATTTGGGGTGTTTTTTGGTGGTGTAACTGTTTAAAGCAACAAGTTGAAGCACATGATACTTTTACACCCTGGTTTTTGTTAAATACCCTTTTTTGACATGAAGATATGGGTGTAGGGAAATTATTTAGTATTAATCCTGTGCTTATGCTGACTTTTCTGCCTCTTCTGTTTTTTTTTCCCCCCTTCCCTTTCCACGAGTTCTCTAAATATTTCCTATCTCTTCCACAGTGGTAGTCGCTCTTCCAAAACGTTCAAACCAAAGAAGAATATTCCAGAGGGGTCTCACCAGTATGAGCTGCTAAAACATGCTGAAGCCACACTTGGGAGTGGTAATCTTCGGATGGCTGTTATGCTTCCAGAGGGTGAAGACTTAAATGAGTGGGTTGCAGTTAACAGTAAGTCAGTTAACTTCTTTTTTTT